>JBCNJP010000025.1:26211840-26351965 GCA_039602395.1 Deinandra increscens subsp. villosa
CTGAAATATAACTTTAATTCCACAGGGTTATATTTGCAAGTAAAGGGCTTTGTTTTAGTTTAACTCTAACTAATATCGATCCTACATCTCATATTCCATATGTTGGGGGTGTATTTTCAAGACGCTCACAAGAAGCTCAAATGATTCAGGAATCCTAACACAGTCTGGGAATTACGCTGGTCAAGGTAGCCTGGTTCATTTATATTCGTCTAACCCCTATTATTGCCACGTGTCTATTTGATTGCAGGTACCGTTGAGCCATCAACAACCTCTGAAAGACCTGCTCCAGCTATAGAAGAACGTGGACTGAATGGACGAATACAGGTCTAACGATCAAGTTAGTTGGAGAATAGGATCCTGGGAATCCCAAGATGTTAGTTATTTATGTAACTGTTATATAATCGAGGATTCGATCGGTTTAGGGACACATAATTCATACACACTCTAGCTCTAATAGTGTTGAATCATTGTAACACATAGTCCGATCGATCAAACCTCCAAAAGTCTTGTACTTTTCAATTTCTTATCAATAAAACTGTTAGGTAGCAGGCTCTTCAGGCCGACTCCCGAGGTTTTTTGCCAGGATTCCTAGAGGCAACTCGAAGGATTCCGGATTGTCCCTCATTACATCATTGTGTCAACATTCATACTTTGATATTTCGTCATTTTGATCATTAAGCACACTACCTCACATTCTAAGTTTGGAATACGAAATCACTTTGTGGATTTTTGACCAAAACAGTTTGGCGCCCACCGTGGGGCAAGTGGTGCTTCATTCTACAAAGAATTCCACATTTCTTTCACTTCATCTGATCTCATTCAAAAAATGTCGACTCAACAAAAGTCTGCTTCAGCCTCTGTCTCGTCCTCCATTCCTCCTCTTCCTCCTGCTCCAGGAAGCCAAAAGAAGACCAATGATCGTCAGAAAAAAGTGGATGAGCATCCGAGGAAAATGGACTATCCCGTGTTCACGGGATCACAGGTTAAATTTGTTATCACTAACAATGATTTGTTTACATTGATCAAGCATGTGAAAAATCAGATTGATCAACAAGAAAAGACTAAACACACGGTGATGAGGGAAATTGGGGAGCTCAAGAAGTCTAAGAAACCTATGGAGGAGCAGAGTCCCCTATTTCCCAGGCATCTTGACTTTAACACCTCAAGATCCTTAGGTCCGGTTCGCTACAATTACAAATCGGCAGCAGGCTTTACTACAGCCCCTACGATGACTTCCCAGACTACAGAGCCGAGCATCCTAATGAACTATGGATATGGTCCTAGGATCCAAGTCCAGAATCCTGACCCAAGTAATGTGTCAAACTCGATTCCTCTGGCTTCTAACCAGGGTGCTTCTTATGATGTAGGTATTCACCGAAGTATCACTAGGGAGCTCCAGAAGTTGAAAGAGATGATATCAAGCGTTCCAGTGATCCTGAAACCTATTGCAGAGGTCCCTCTGGAAAGTCACAAGATCTTTAGCTTCACTTGGCCAATTTCTCAAGTCGAGATTCCGAAGCGTTTCCAGACTCCAAGCATGAAGTTTTATGATGGAACCACGGATCCTGAAGAACACGTGGCACATTACAAGGAGCGTATGGAGATCAACTGTAAGTCCGAGATCAAACCGACAACACGATATCTAATCACAAATGAGTGCGGAATCCTCAAATGTGATTGATTCAAGAAACACGTAGAAGAAATAGACTAGATCTAATGAAAAGACCAAGTCTTGAATGAATATCACTACTTGATGAAGCTGATCGTAAACTGATGAGAGCACAGAAATCGTAAACTGACATATTGTATTCGAAAAGCTTGACAAAATCATAAACAAGTGAGGCTTATATAGTACCTCATACAAGCCCTAATAAAAATCGTAAACAAGAAAGCAGCCCACATGGCCCAATCATAAACTATAATAAGCCCAATAACTAATAAGCCCAAAACAATAAACTAGCCCAATAACTAATGTTCATGCCTTAATTAAATATAGCCCAACAATCTTCCCCTAGGCATGAACCATTAGACCTTTTACGGCAGCAGCAGATCGAATCTGAAAGTATTCTGAGCGTTGTTCGACCACCATCTGTTCGCCACAATCCGGTTTGCCGTCCCATGGAAGATCCCCACCCTCACAGCGTTTTCCATGTCATTTTCATCTCCAAGAATAGGCTGTGAGGCGAGCAGTTTGATATCCTTTTCTCCAAATCTTAGCAAATCAACCGGATCGTAAAAGCGAAACTGCCTCATACCCTTGCAGAGAACCACCACCTCGTGTGTCGTTGGATCATAACACCAGCAGTCAAAGTTTTTGACCAAGGTACCATCTTCAATCTCATCCAACATGTTGATTACTCTTGTGCGCTTGGTAGGTGGTCTCCTTGCTTCACCAATTGGCTCTCCAGTCACTGGGTCAGTTTCAGTCTGGACCCACCTTACTTGCTTTAGCTCAAAATTTGCAAAGTTATCTTCTTGATGGCTCAGCAAATTGTTTCTAATAAGGTCTCCGTCAGGGCTGTTCCATCTGTTTATGTAGGGAGCTCAAAGCAGATTTCTAATCTCAGGCTCAGTCCAAGAATGGAATTGTGCACGAGTTCTGTAATATTCAACTGGACTATAGCCTTCACGGATCACAGCAAATAATTTCTTTTCGGTGTCATAATGCCAGCACAAGATGGGTTCACAACTCCCCTTTTTGTCTATAGAGCTTTCACCAAGATCAAGAGAATACTGAGTGGGGGCTGGTCCTTGAAAGAATTCTCGGAACCAGTTGTCGTGACCTTCAGGAGCTTTGGAGATGACTCTTCCACCTCTGGCATAATCAGACATTTCAATATTTTCATCTCCATCGTCTACATTCAATGCATCTGCACCTTGCACACCCTGTGAAGAACTTTGATCAGGGGCACCTGAAGATTTTGACTCCACGACACTTTTCAAGTCAGTAAACTTCTTCTTAAGGTCCATCAAAGTCTCATAGAGCCACTTCATTCTATTTTTGTCCGCCACCTCCTTTTCTCTCATCCTTCTGTTCTCATCCTTAAGTGCCTTTATCTCATTTTCTCTGAATCTATTCTGAGAGATCAAAAAGTTGATATGAGGATCAGTGCTTATCCTCAAATCAATCGGAAGTTCAGCAGATTGGAAGGACCTGAAGCTAGGAATAGCTGTTGGCTGACTTATCACAGGAGCAGCGCTCACTCTCACTGGGCTTGGTGTGACAAACGTGGTGTCAACCTCCAGAACTTGCCTTTCTTCTCGAACAGGTCTACGTTCGATCAGAAGAGGACTTTCAGAATGAACCTCGGCAGGTTGAACTTCAACATTGTCAGCAGCTGTTACATCTTGAACACTGGGACCTTCAGAACTAGGCCCTGCTCGTTGTACAATCATTATGCTTGAGCTTGTCTTTGTGAATTTGAACCTTACGCTCCTTGGATCAGTCCTCTTCCTTGGAGATGGTTCACGTGCTGGAAGTGGTTCTTCAAGAACATCCTCAACATTCAGATTCAGCTCGGGAGGGGTTGTATCACTGCCTGATGATTCGATCATGTCATCCCTTGACCTTTTAAGGTTAAGGGGCCCCAAATTCCCATAGATATCATCATATGTCATCTCTTGACCAGCAAGAATGTCATCCATCACGTTCTCTTCATCGGAGGGTATTATCACATCTTCTTCTTGCACATTAACAGCTGGAGTTGCTGTTATGTCTTGTTCTTCAGCAACGGATGCATTAACATTAGGCACACCAGCTTCTGGTTCAGATTCATCCATCTCTTGTTCCCTTGCCACCTCGGGAAACGCACCCCTCTTGGCCCATTCAAGTCTACCCTCAAAATTATTCTTACCCTTTCTGTCTTGGGTCTGGAGTCCAAACACTCCACAGTCCATCACCTTCACATCCAGTTTCTCTACCCTCTCTTTAATCATCGGGTATTTCTTCATCACCACCATTTGAACAAACCTCGGTGTCATTAGGAACTGTTCTCTGGCACTCAGCTCTGCATTGCCTATCCAATCTAATAGCATCATCCTTGAGAAGTTGAAATCCCAATCTAAGGCCAATGCGATGAAAGCAGTTCCATGAAGTTGATTCAGCTGATCGAAGCTAGTTCTCTTGCCAAGAAATGACTTCTGCATATAATGTGCCAGGCACCTCCAGTAATGCGGCAACAGCTTTTTAAAGATAGGCGGAAACTTCCCTTCATACCCCATAGATTGAGCACCCGCTAGAACAACCTCCTTCGGATACTTAATAGGATCAGAGGCTTTATCAGTAATGTTTAGCCCTTGTCTGATATCTTCTTCCTCAATCACTACTTGTCTGTTCTGAACAGTTGCGGTAATACGTGTCTTATCAGCATTTGCTCTAGCAGTACCCCAGAACTCCCTCACCAGCATCTCATCAATAAGCACATTTGTCCTCAGGGCATGGTTTATTTTGCAAGTATTCATCCCGGCCACTAGAGAGTAGAATAGTTCCATATGCTTTTCTGGTGGGTCTTCCAGATACGCTGGCATGCAGTGATCCTGTTCATACTTTATCTCCTCGTTAAGCATCTCGTCTGCCATCTGAGAAAGACAAGACACATGTATCAGACATGTTCATTAAAGAGCAATTATGTTTATTAACCCTTAATGAAGTTCAATTGAAAAACAAATTTTACTTTTGAAGTTCACAAAATTTCAATTAAATTTTTAGGGAAAAATATTTGATTTAAAAACACGCTCACACACACCAATAATTTTACCTTAAAAACAATTAAGTTTAACAAGATTTCAAAAATGTTAGGTGTTTATGATTTTAAATCACATTTTAAGTATGTTTACGATTCAACATGTGGGTTTACGATCCACTAATGGGTTCACGACTGGTTTAAATTAGGTCCAATCGTAAACAATATAACCAATCGTAAACACCGAAAACTAGTCAAGGCCCAATCGTAAACAGCTTTGTCGTTATCGTCGATCATAAACGTCTATCGGAAACACCGGAATCGTAAATAACGATCGATCGTAATCGATAATCGTAAACGACCCCAACAGCCGTCTTCTTCACGAGATTATCGTAAACGACAGATTCCACCATTAGACAAACCTGCAAATAAACTCGGAAACACATTAAAGCTCAGTTAATCACAAGTAAACAACCATAGCACTACCTTTTAACGGTTTTAGGCACAACAAACGACTTCTAAAACACTCGAACACACTGAAGGGAGATGATGATCTCGAGTTAGGGCTCAGATTGTAAAAACCGAGAATAGATTGACGAAAACTCGATTAAAAGGGTCGATTGAAGAGTGGAGTCTTGATCGGAAATGAACGGCAAGAGTAGGTGGTGTGCTTGGATGGACCAGACGGTGGTCGGAGGTGATCTAGATTGGGATTCCGGCGAGCGGCGATACGGCGGAGTTAGGGTTTCTCTGTGGAGGTAATCGTAAACACAGAGAGAGAGTAGTGGATCGTAAATGAGAAACCTGGATCGGAAATGATGGTTTTGTTTAAAAATAATGTTACACTTTTGGCCCCTCAAGATTCAAAAACATTTCAAACACCTCCCAACCCTCTTAAAAATATTTAAGTTCACCCCAAACTTACAAAATTGATAAATCTCATTAACAACTTGATAGATTTTAACTTTTGTGAATTTACAAAACTTCCCCTCAGACTCAAACCCCGAGTATCTGATCATGATCATGAAAATTAAAAAATAAACTTAAAACAGATAAAAGCACTTCCAAATTTAGAACAGATAAAATGTTACAAACTATTTACGGCATACTCAGAAACTGTTAAATATTTAACTTGCCTGGTGCTGATAATTGATCATTGATATTATCTGACGAGTCTTTGACTGAAGAACCCTTTTCAGCTTCCGTTACTTGACGCTCTAGACAATTGTCAAGTGATTTGAACACATAAACTCACATCCAGTTAAGTGCTTAAATATGGTACAATTTTACCGATATGTTTAACCGTCCCCACACCCAATTTTTCATAGCAAAACCTACCCGACCTCAGAGTTTATTGAGGATTCACAAACCCCCAACTTGAGGAACCATGCAACACTGCTTTGACTACCACTTATTTCTATTTTCATGAATTATCGGTTGGTGATCAGGTCGGCCGCATAAGCACGCAGAGAAGACCAACAGAATAATTTTATTTTATTTTCTTTTTCCTTTTCTTTTTCACAATTTTCATTTTTTTTGAATTCTTTTTCTTTTTCTTTTTCTGTGGTGTTGTCATTTACAGTATAAACATGGCGTGTGAGAGAGTGAATACTAGGTAAATACCACTCTCAACCCATTTTTGCTGGGTCTCAGTTTTTTAAACCATGTAGATTAGGATGGGAAACTAAACATTTATAGAGTTTAAGATTACTGCACTTACATAGATGGTCATAGTTTTGGTTGAGTTTACCGACATATCATCTTTGAGCAGTCTTTCACATCAGCCTTACACGTGTCAGTCTCCGACCGTCTTTGAACATTTTAGCACGTCCTATCAAAAGACATCATAAAAACTTTTTAGTTCAACCAGCACCATTTCTTCCCCTGTTTTTGTGAGACTTTTGAAATAAGACTCAGTTTTTCAGTCAATTTCCCTTTTTTTTAAATAAAATACCAAAGACTTTGTACAAAAACAAAATGATCAGATCATTCCTCGAAGGCAATCATCTTTAGGCCTTCAACACATGATTCAAAATTTGGACGAGGAAGGGGTTTTGTAAAAATGTCCGACACATTCTGATCGGAGCTTACCTTTTGAAGCTGAATTAGCTCCCGATCATAGCAATCACGAATGAAATGTACCTTTATGTCTATATGCTTGGTTTTGGAATGTTGGACAGGGTTTTTTACAATTTCCAGAGCAGCAGCGTTATCACATTAGATAGGAGTGTTAACGAATTCCATACCGTAATCTGTGAGTTGATTTTGAATCCATACTACCTGTGAAGTACCAGCAGATGCTGCCACGTATTCAGCTTCGGCAGTTGATTTTGATACGGTATGCTGCTTTTTGCTCTGCCATGAGATGAGCCTATCTCCCAGGTACTGACATCCTCCAGTAGTAGATTTCCTGTCAAGGTCACTACCTCCATAGTCACTGTCAGTAAAAGCATATAATTGAAAATCAGTGTTCTTTGGGTACCAAAGACCAAGCCTAGGCTTGCCCTTCAGATACCTAAAGATACGCTTAACAGCAGATAAATGTGAAAGTTTAGGGTTAGCCTGATAGCGTGCACACACACAAACTGCATGCATGATGTCTGGCCTGCTGGCTGTCAAGTACATAAGTGATCCAATCATCGACCGATACTGGAATTCACTCACTGGTTCCCCATTAAGATCAGCTGACAAAAGTGGTCTGGATGCCATGGGAGTGGAAATGGGCTTGCAATCCTGCATCTTGAATTTCTCCAGAATCTCATTCACATACTTTGCCTGATGAATAAGAATTCCAGATTCATCCTGTTTTACTTGTAATGCAAGAAAGAAACTCATCTCCCCTTGGTCACTCATTTCAAACTTTTTCTTCATAATCTCTTCAAATTCAGTGCACAATTCCTCGTTTGTTGATCCGTAGATAATGTCATCTACATAAACTTGCACCATGATTATGTCCTCCTTCACCCTCTTTCTGAACAGCGTTTGATCAACCACTCCTCTTGTGTATCCATTCTCCACCAAGTGATTGGACAGAGTTTCATACCAGGTACGCGGAGCTTGATGCAAACCATACAAGGCTTTATCCAGTAGATAAACATGGTCATGATTTTCTTCATCTATGAACCCTGGTGGTTGAGTTACATAAACCTCTTCATTCATCTCTGCATAAAGGAAGGCAGTCTTCACATCCATCTGATGTACCGTAAAATTGAGATACGTTGCTACAGCCAGAAAGATCCGAATTGCTTCCAATCTTGCCACCGGAGCGTATACCTCATCGTAGTCAATCCCATGAACTTGCATGTGCCCTTGTACTATCAATCTCGCCTTGTTTCTGACAATAATTCCGGTATCATCCTTTTTGTTCTTATATAACCACCTTGTAGGAATAACCTTCTTGTCAGCTGGCCTCTTCACAAGACGCCACACTCCCAGCTTTGAGAACTGATTCAATTCATTGTGCATGGCCTCCATCCAATTTGGATCTTTGAGAGCAACCATCACATTTGGAGGCTCAATCTGGGAAATGAAACAGGAGAACATGCAGAAGTTAATGTTTCCCGTGCGGCTTCTAGTGGTGACTCCTGCTGTCACTAGCCCAACCACGTTACTGAGTGGATGATCTCTATTTATTATACTCTCTTGGACATCAGGCACTGAAGCAGTAACAGGCAGGTTAGTATTAATAATATTATTAGACATACCTGGGCCTTGAGAATCCATTGGAGCATCGCGTGTTCCTGAACATTCTGGAACATTTGCATTAGAATTTCGTGAGGTCTCTGCCGATGCTCTTTCCACATGTGGCCTCACTTCAGAACTAGGAGCAATAATATCTTCTTCTTCTCCCAGATTGTGGAAAACATTGGAAAAGTTGAAACCTTCAAACAGTGATCTGTAGTCAAAGACCCAATCTGGTCCAGTACCCGCATTAGTTGGATTATCCTCCATCCAATCCACATCAAAGGTCTCAATAATCAATTTGTTGGTTTTGTTGTACACGCGATAAGCACTATTTGCTGAGTAACCGACAAAATAGCACTCATCAGCTTTGGCTTCGAATTTCCCTACATCGGACTGAATTAGCACCGTGCATGGACATCCGAAGGTCTTGAAGTACCCCACCCTTGGCTTTTCTCCATAAACAATCTGATATGGAGTCTTCTCGTGTCGCTTGTTCAGAAGTACTCTATTTTGCACATAACAAGCTGTATTCACTGCTTCTGCCCAAAAGAAGATTGGTAGTTTCGCTTCACACATCATTGTTCTCGCTGCCTCAATGAGTGTCCTATTCCTTCTTTCTGCAACTCCATTCTGTTGTGGTGTATAGGGAGCACTGAACTGCCTTTCAATACCCTTCTCACCACAAAACATGTTCAACTCTGCATTCTTGAATTCTGTTCCATTGTCAGTTCTTATGCCCTTCACTCTCTTGTTCAGCTGGTTTTCTAAAAGTGTGACGAACTGTTTTACAAGGGTCGGAGTTTCGTACTTGTTTGATAAAAAGAAGACCCAAGTATAACGCGAATAGTCATCCACTATTACGAGACAATAAGAAAACTTGCTGATGCTTTGTACCTGCATGGGACCAAAAAGATCCATATGTAAGAGTTGAAGAACAGAAGAGACAGAGTTTACAACCTTTGGACGGTGTGGCAACTTGTGCTGCTTCCCCTTAGCACAAGCCACACATTTCTCCACAGACGAGAAATCTTTGATTGGTAAATTTCTAACGTGCTCTCCTTTAGCCAGCTTAGACAGATTCTTCATATTGGCATGCCCCAGGCGACGATGTCATAATAACGCTAGATTCTCATTCTGCTTTGAGATAAGACAAGCTTCTTCAGTAGTTGGAGGTTTGCCCAAATTCATCTGATAGGAATTTCCTCTTCTTGGAGTACGCATTAAGATGCACTCCTCTGGAATTTTGAAGCGTGGCTTGAGGATTATGCATTCCTTCTTGATGAACAGGACTGAAAAGTCTTTATCACACATTTGCGACACACTGAGCAAACTGTGAGACAGTTCCTCTACATAGTGTACGTCAGAAAAAGTCAAGCTTCCACTCTTCACAACCCCTTTCTTACTGATTCTTCCACCTACCCCACCTGTAAAAGATACTCCTCCGCCATTGAAGTCTTGTACCTCTTCCAAAAGGGATAAGTCTCCGGTCATGTGTCGGGAGCAACCGCTATCAACGTACCAGAGATTGTTGATAGATCTACTTGGCTGTCCCTACAAAATCGGAAATCAGTTAGAGTCAGGTACCCAGGTCATAACTGATCTGGGCACTCCTTTAGAGTCAATGTAGTTAACCAATTTGAAAGACATTCTTGCTTTAGATTCAGGTTCACTCAAAATTTGAGCATTGACTTTAGGTTTCCAAGTAGGTTGTTTCTGAGAGTTAGAACTGCTAGCTGAGTTCTTTGCTGGTGATGGTTTCTTTGATGGAGATGTGACCTTTTTACCTTTTGACTTAACAATAGGTGTCCACTCAAGTTTCAATTTAGTATAAACCATTTGTTTTGTTTGAGTGACATCTTTTGGTTTTTCAATAACTGCTTTTCCCTTAGGTTTAGCAACATGTTTGACTTTAGGCACTTGTTTTTCAAAAGGTTTTGTTTTCATTTTGTCTTTTCTTTGATAAACTCCCTTAGGTTTGTAAGATGAGTTTGGAGGTCTAGTCACATTCCACTTTTCTTCAACATGCTTTGTCATCGGAGCTTTTGTGTTCAAAACCTTAGACTGTTCAGTCTTCATTGGTTCTAAAATCTGCTTCCCTTTAGACAAAGCTTGTTGTTTTTGGTTTTTGTTTTCTCCTGCCATCATTTTCTGCAACATACTGGTCCGTGGGTTTTGCGGACAGTATGGTTGATAAGGTCTATTTAAGCAATTTGCAGCAAAATGTCCTGGCTTTCCACATTGAAAACAATTCATAGGTCTAGGCCCATTTACATGGCTACACAAATATGAACGTCTTGGGTACGATGATTTCCACTCTGGCTTATCATCCCATTTGTGTATCACATGTTTTGTATCCCTTTCAGGTTGTGTGATCAGACAAAATTGTTCCGATTTAGATTTGTTTGTCCTATTAAAAGCAGACACAACCTGAGGATAAGCCACAAAATCTTTGGGTTTGGTCTCACATCCTACTTTAGTGTTAGGCACACGCATTTTAAAACCATGAATTTCATTACTAGAATTTGAAACATGTTTTAAGGACTTATACACAACTAATTTCATAGACCTAGACTCGTTCAATTCAGACACTGATGCTAGTACATCATCTTTAGGTAAATCAGAAACTACACTACTTGACACATGACAATGTTTAACTCTCAAACATTCTGCATGCTTCCCAGATACATCTTCAATACCTACTTCATCTGCACATGAAACAAAACTATCAGCAGGTCCAACATCATTGTTCAATGACTCCTGGGAAGTACTTGATTCACAAGTGTCAGTTACAATTTTATCCTGATTACCCAACCCATAAGACATGTGTTTCTCATTTTCTATTTCCTGAGGGGTCAAGGGTGTCACTCCTACCAGAACACTATCTAAGGGAGGTCCTATCTCATGTGTTCCTGATTCAGATCTGTCTATCTGGTCCTCCTCAAAGATTATTCCTATGATATCTCTAGAGGTATCTTGAAGAATATTGTTCTTACATGTGTCTGGGAAACTAATTCCTATTCCACCCTTGTCCTTTCCCATTCTAACATCAGTTATATAGGAGTTCAACGATTTTCTAGCCTCAAACATTCTTTTGCTTTTCGTTTGATTCATATCAAATTTAACCTACAACTCATTGTACTTATGTGTGATCTCATCTACCTGATTCCTAAGCTCAGCTATTTCTAACTTAGCATTGTCATACATGAGAGTTTTCTCAGTTGCCAGTTTTTGATATTTTACTATGTCTAGCTTTTGTGCTTTAACCTTCTCCTCATTTTTCTGCCATCTACCCTTAAATGAACTCCTTTCACACTTGCTCTCAAACAATTCTATTTGGTAATTTTTACAAATTTGTCTAAGACCAGGAATTATACGAGCACAAGTGGGATCAGAACATACCTTGAGGTTTTCAGCTTCAGCAACGAAGGCTTCCTTATTTTCCACAGGAGTTTCATCAGTAACCACGAAAGCATGCTCTTCCTCTTCATCCCTTTCCATGGCAGCAATCATTGCATGAGACATACTAAACTCTTTCAATTGAGGAGTCCAATCATAACCGCCTCCTTCCTGAACAACCAGAGCCTTTGCTTCACCCTTTCCTTTGACCTCAGCAGCATTCTTCTCTTCGACCTTCTCTTTCTTAGGCTTAGTGCACTCCCTAGCAAAATGCCCGTATTCATCACAATTGTAGCACCTCAGCTTGCTTTTGTCAAACCCCATCCTTATCTTGTCTTGATCTTTCCAGACGTTTTTCCCAGTCTTTGCCATGAACTTCTTTGCTCTGAAGACTGCCATAGCCATGTGCCATGAGACATCCAACATCTCAACATCTTCAGGATTTATCTGGTTTAGCTCACCAGATAACATATCAGTAGGCACAAGAGTTCCGGCCATGAGAGCATGGTAGCTGTTCATAAAACCCATGCCAAGAGCAAAATTGGGATCATTCGTATCATCAGGGTTGACACTTCCACTTGAACTTCCTTGAGGTTGAGCCACAAAAGCAGTTGACTTTGTGACTGAGCTTGATCCATTTCCAGTTGACTTCACCTCATGCTTAGCCTCCACATCTTGTGACAACAGAGCTTGATTTAGTTTCCCTGCCAAACTAAGAGAGCTTATATGGTTCAACTCTCTCTGCTTGTCATCAATTAGCTTGGACTTGAGTTTGTTGATTAGCTCATCAAGAGATAGTTCACTCAGTCTGTTGTTGTCCTTGATGATAGAGATATTGGTGTTCCAAGATTTGGGCAAACTATTCAACAGTTTCAGATTCTTGTCTTCCTTGTCTGGTTCAACATTATAGCTAGACATTTCAGCCATCAGAGACACAAACCTCTGCACCTGAGCCTCAAAGGATTCACCTTGAACATGGTTGAACAGATTAAACTTTTGCTTCAGCATTTGCTTGCGGCTTGCCTTTATGTCAGGATTCCCTTCATAAGCCACAACCAAAGCATTCCAGAGTTCCTTAGCGGTCTTGCAGTGTTTAAAACCTTGAGCAATATCTGGCGTTAATGCCATAGTCATGATGGCAAAAGCTCTTTCTGCTTTGTTGCATCTTTCCCAATCATCATCGTCATACTCGTCTTCTGTCTTGACCTTCCCTGCATTAACTCCTTCTGCGTGAGTAGGTGTGAAAGGTCCATGAATAACTGCCCTCCAGAGTCTTAGGTCAACACTCTTCAAGTGATTTTCAAATCGATATTTCCATTCCAAAAAGTTATCCGCCGAGGTGAGTCTAGGTGGACGAGTGATAGATCCAATCTCAAAATCCAACTTCTGATACATACTTGGTTCGAAATCCATTTCGTAAGCTTAGGGAACCTAAATCTAAAGTCCAAATGTCCAAACAAAAGTGATTACGTTCAAGAACACCTGATTACGATCGCAAACACTGATTACGATCCAAGCCAAATCGCAAACACCAAATCCGATTATGAGAATCGTAAACCCTGATTACGATTGTCGATTACGACTCCGAAAATCGTAAACTCCTGTTTCCGATTAGAGACGATCGTAAACACCAATTACGATCAGAAATGATCGTAAACTCCGATTACGACTCCGTGTTTCCGGTATTGCAAAATCGTAAATACTGATTACGACCAAGAAATGTCGTAAACACCAAAAGTACAGATCGTAAACGCCGATAAAAATGCAATCTTGATGTCGTAAACCCAAATCTGATGAATATCTTCAAACAAAACAGTCGTGAACACACAAAAACCCAGAAACCCAGTCATAATCCTGAAGAACAGCAGCAACAGTGGTCGTAAACTTCAGAAAACCCTCTGAATCTTCAAAAACTCGAACAATAACCCAGAAAACAGCTTGAATCAATATCGTGTGAGCCTCGAATCAATGATTCTTGGCTCTGATACCAATTGTAAGTCCGAGATCAAACCGACAACATGATATCTAATCACAAATGAGTGCGGAATCCTCAAATGTGATTGATTCAAGAAACAAGTAGAAGAAATAGACTAGATCTAATGAAAAGACCAAGTCTTGAATGAATATCACTACTTGATGAAGCTGATCGTAAACTAGATGAGAGCACATAAATCGTAAACTTAATATTGTATTCGAAAAGCTTGACAAAATCATAAACAAGTGAGGCTTATATAGTACCTCATACAAGCCCTAATAAAAATCGTAAACAAGAAAGCAACCCACATGGCCCAATCATAAACTATAATAAGCCCAATAACTAATAAGCCCAAAACAATAAACTAGCCCAATAACTAATGTTCATGCCTTAATTAAATATAGCCCAACATCAACCCTATTCCAACAGAAATCAAGGAAGCCTGTCTATGCAAAGGCTTTAGTTCAACCCTGACAGGACCAGCCATGAAATGGCTACTGAGCATTCCTCCTAACACTATTACATCATTTTCTCATTTAGTTTACCTGTTTAACAATCAATTTTCTTGTAGTAGAACCTTTGAGAAGCTGACATGTGACTTATATCGAGTAGTCCAGAAGCCGGATGAGCCGCTCAGAGAATACATTTCAAGATTCGGACGAGAATCCCTCGAGATTCCTCACCTAAATATGGCGGCAGCCGTTGAAGCCTTCAAAATGGGCCTCCGAAAGGATTCCCGTTTTTATAACGATCTTGTAATGAATCCTTGCAGGAATCTCGATGAAGTATGCAGCAAAGCTCTGAGATTTATCCGTATTGAAGATGACAAAAAGATCCACCAAAGGACGGAATCCCTAAATATGATCCTAATGGTAAGAAGTCAGAATCCCCGGGAAGCAGTATAGATCCCGGCCATATTCCAAACCAGATAACCAAAGAGTCAGTGTTATAGACCGAGACAACGACAAAGAAGACTACCCTAAGGTATCTGAGTATTATTTTTCTGTTGATATTGGTGGCTTGATGTGTGCAATGCAGGATCTTGGCAAAAAAAAACGAGATGGCCTAGAAAGAATGATAAGCAAGGATCCTGGAAAGACAAAACTAAGTGGTGTGCCTACCACGACGATTTCGGCCACATAACTGACGAATGCATAGAACTTCGAAAGGAAGTCAGCTACCTGCTCAGCAAGGGGCACCTGAAAGAATTGTTGGGCAGAAAGAAGATCAAGACTCAGGAAGCCGACAAGATTCCTTTGAGACCGGCTTCTCCGCCTCAGGTTGCTCAGATAATCAACTTCATATCAGGAGGCTTAGACATCTGCGGCACCTCCTATTCCTCAGCCAAGAAACATGCTAAGGAATCCAAATCTGAACAGGGCGACATACCTGTCCCGGACATCCACCCTAACTCAAGACAAAGTCATATCCTTTGATGAAAGCGACCATTCCAATGTCCAGGATCCCCATCATGATAGTCTTGTGGTAACTTTATATGTTTCTAACCATTTTGTTTGTAGAATACTGATAGATAATGGAAGCTTAGGGAATATAATTCGTCTTGATGTGATTAAAAAGATGGGTATCCCGGAAAGTGAAATAGTTTCCAAATCCTCAGTTCTGGTTGGCTTCAGTGGTGAGACTAAATGGGGATATCAGGTTATCAGTGTACATAGAGGGGGGGGGGGGGGTAAACTCTATGCAAAAATTTTGTGTTATAGATTCGCTTTTGTTGGGCTAGATTTATTTAAGGCATGAACATTAGTATTGGGCTTAGTTTATCTTTGTTTTGGGCTTGTTATTTACTAAGTTAGTGGGCTTATATATATGTTTATGATTGGGCCATGTGGGCTTCTCATGGTTTAAGATTTCTTGTAATGAGGTACTATATAAACCTCACTTGTTTATGATTCAAGTAAGCTTTTCAATACAAATTCACTGTTTACGATTTCTTTGTGCTTCTAGTTTACGATCAGCTTCATAGTAGTGTTTATTCATTCAAGACTTCATCTTTCTTCAAGATCTAGTCTATTCTTCTACTATTTTTCTTGAATCGATCTTTCACGAGGATTCCGCACTCGTGTTTGATTAGTATATCGTGTGTTTAGGAGATTTTCGGACCTACAATTGGTATCAGAGCTAAGAATCTTAGATTCGAGGCTCTCACGATATTGATTCAAGAGTTTTCTGGGTTTTGTTCGAGTTTTTATTGAAGATTCAAGGGTTTTCTGGTGTTTACGACTGCTGCTGCTGCTGTGTTCTTCGTGTTTTAGTGTTTACGACAGGGTGTTGTTGAAGATCTGCTGAGTTTGGGTGTTTACGACATCAAGTTTGGGTTTTTTTGGCGATTACGACTTCAAGATCACACCTTTTAAGTGTTTACGATTCGTACAGTGCGAGTTTACGATTTTACTTGATCGTATTCGGTGTTTACGATTTGGCCTTATCGGAAACACGGAGTCGTAATCGAGTTTACGATCACATCTGATCGTAATTGGTGTTTACGATCCTCTTCAATCGGAATCGTGTGTTTACGATTATCGGAATCGTAATCGGATATCGTAATCGGTGTTTACGACTGTTGTAATCGGAATTGGTGTTTGCGATTAGCTTTGGATCGTAATCAAGTGTTCCCGATCGTAAACAAGGGTTTGCGATCGTAATCAAGGTTTCTCAATCGTAATCTCATTTTTTTTGGACTTTTGGACGTTAGTTTTAAGTTTCCTAAGCTATCGAAATGGATTTTGAACCAAGTATGTATCAGAAATTGGACTTCGAGATTGGGTCTATTACACGTCCACCTAGACTTACTTCGGCAGATAACTTTTTGGAATGGAAGTATAGGTTCGAAAACCACTTGAAGAGTGTTGACTTGAGATTGTGGAGAGCAGTGCTGAATGGACCACATGTGCCTACTCATGGAGAAGGAGCTAAGTCAGGAAAAGCTAAGACTGAAGAAGAGTTTGAAGATGAGGACTGGGAAAGGTGTAACAAGGCTGAGAGGGCGTTTGCAATTATGACCATGGCACTAACACCTGACATTGCTCAAGGGTTTAAGCATTGCAAGACGGCGAAGGAACTCTGGAATGCATTGATTGTTGCCTATGAGGGAAATCCGGACATTAAGGCAAGTCGAAAGCAAATGTTGAAGCAAAAATTCAATTTGTTCAACCATATCCAAGGTGAATCATTTGAAGCGCAAGTGCAAAGGTTTGTATCTCTGATGGCAGAAATGTCAAGTTATGGTGTGGAGCCGGATTTGGAAGACAAGAATTTGAAGCTGCTGAACAGTTTACCAAAGTCATGGAACACTAATATCTCAATCATTAAGGACAACAACAAATTGAGTGAGCTGTCTCTTGATGAAATGATCAACAAGTTGAAGTCCAAGCTTATTGATGACAAGCAACGAGAGTTGAATCACATAAGCTCTCTTAGTTTGGCTGGGAAACTGAATCAAGCTTTGTTGTCGGAAGAAGTAGATGTGAAGCAGAAAGGAAAGTCTGTTGGAGGTGGATCAAGTTCTGTGACTAAAGCGAATGCATTTGTAGCACAACCTCAATCTAGTTCGAGTGGAGGTGAAAATTCTGAGGCTGCCAATGATCCCAATTTTGCACTTGGTATGGGATTCATGAACAGTTATCATGCTTTAATGGCCGGAACCCTAATTCCTTCTGAGATCCTATCAGGAGAGCTGAATCAGATAAATCCAGAGGATGTGGAGATGTTGGATGTCTCTTGGCAAATGGCTATGGCGGTGTTCAGGGCTAAGAAGTTCATGGCTACTACAGGGCGAAATGTTTGGAAGGATCAAGACAAGATCAGAATGGGGTTTGATAAGACGAAGCTTAGGTGCTACAATTGTGATGAATATGGGCATTTTGCTAGAGAGTGTAGCAAGCCAAGGAAGGAGAAAGCAGAGATGAAGAAGCCGGCTGATGGGAAGGCAAAGGCCGAGACAAGTGCTTTAATGGTGCAGGAAGGAGGAGGATATGACTGGACCTCCCAAATGAAGGATCTGAGCCTGACACATGCTATGATGACTGCTATGGATGATGATGATGAGGAAGAGCATGCATTTGTCGTGACTGAAGATGAACCTGAGGAGAATGAAGCTATGGCAGCTGACCACACCAAGGTATGTTCTAACCCTGTTTGTCATCGTATAATTACTGGTCTTAGACAATTTTGCAAAAACTTTGAATTAGAATTGTTTGAGACAAAATGTGAAAGAAGCTCATTTAAGGGTAGATGGCAAAAGAACGAAGAAAAAGTTAAAGCCCAGAAATTAGATATAGTGAAATATAAGAAACTTGCAACTGAGAATGCCTATTTGTATGACAACGCTAAGTTAGAAATAGCTGAGCTGAGTAAGCAGATAGATGACCTTAAGCATAAGAACAATGAGTTGCAGGTTAAGCTTGACATGAACCTTATGAGAAGCAAAAGAATGTTACAGGCTAGTAAATCTCTAGATACTTGCATAACTGAGGTTAGAATGGGTAAGGATAAAGGTGGAATAGGAATTAGCTTTGCAAACAAGAACGTTGTTCCTCAAGATAAAACTAGAGATGTGATAGGAATGATCTTAGAGGAGGATCAGATAGATAGATCTGCATCGGAAATGCATGAAGAAGGACCTCCTTTAGATAGTGTCTTGGTTGGAGTGAAGCCTATGACAGTAGAGGAAATTGAAAATGAAAAGCACATGACTTATGGCTTGGGTAATAAGGATAGTGTGAAGACAGACGCGTGTGAAGCAGGTCCATCAAATACTTCTCTGAATAACTGTGTGAGCGCTTCTGATGTATCTATTTATTGTGCAGATGAAGTAGAAATCAAAGACATTTCTGAGGAGGATGCAGAGTGTCAGAGAGTGGCAGAGAGTCATGAGTCTAGTAGTTCTAGTAGCTCTAGTTTGTGTTTACCTAAGGATGATGTAATGGCACTTGTGTCAGAACTAGAAACATCCAAGTCAAAACAAGTAGCTGTATCGTTGTTAAAAAATGTTTCAGAATCGAATGAAAAAGTGTCTGGTTTTAAAATTCGTGTGCCTAACACAAAAATAGGTCGTGAGACTAAGCCCAAAGACTTTGTTGCTTATCCCCAGGTTGTGTCAGCTTTTAATAGAACAAACAAATCTAAATCGGAACAATTTTGTTTAATTACACAATCTGATAAGGATAAACAACGTGTTATACACAAATGGGATGATAAGCCAGAGTGGAAGTCGTCTTACCCAAGACGTACGTACCTCTGTAGCCATGTCAATGGGCCTAGACTCATGAATTGCTTTCAATGTGGAAAGCCAGGACATTTTGCAGCTAACTGTGTTAATAGACCTTACCAACCATACTATCCGCAAAACCCACGGACTAGTATGTTGGAGAAAATGATGACCGGAGAGAAGCAAAAACAAAAGCAGAAACAACAAGCTGTGTCTCAGGGGAAGCAGTGTTTTGAACCAATGAAGACAGAACAGTCTAAGGTTTCAAACGCAAAGGCACCTGTGACAAAGCCTGTTGTTGATAAGTGGAATGTGACCAGAACTCCAAAACAAACTTATGTAACTAAAGGAGTTTACCACAAGATAAAACCAGAATTTGTTGAAAAACAAGTGGCTAAAGTAAAAAGAGCTAATCAACCTAATGGCAAAGCGAAAGCCGAGCAACAGGTTTTGAAACAAAAAGGTGTCACTCAAACAAAACAACTTGTGTATACTAAACTGAAACTTGAGTGGACACCGGTTAAAAAGCCGACTGGTAAAAAGGTCATTTCACCACAAAAGAAACCTGTGACTGTGAACAATTCAACAACTGTGTTGAAACCAGAGAAAACCACCACATGGAAACCAAAAGTCAACTCTCAAAATGAGAATGTGTCTGGATCAAAGTCTGAAATGATTCTTCAATTAGTTAACTACATTGATGCAAAAGGTGTGCCCAGATCTGTCATGGCCTGGGTACCTGGATCTCATTAATTTCTGATTCTTGTAGGGACAGCCAAGAAGATCTATCAACAATCTCTGGTACGTTGATAGTGGTTGCTCCCGACACATGACCGGAGATCTGTCCCTTTTGGAAGATGTAGAGGATTTCGATGGTGGAGGAGTTTCATTTGCAGGTGGTGTGGGTGGTAGAATTAGCAAGAAAGGTGTTGTGAGAAGTGGAAATCTGTCTTTTTCTGACGTACATTATGTGGAGGAACTGTCTCACAGTTTGCTGAGTGTTTCTCAGATCTGTGACAAAGACTTTTCTGTGATGTTCAATCGGAAGGAATGCATTATTTTGAAGCCCGGCGTGAAGATTCCCGAGGAGTGTATACTGATGCGCACTCCAAGACGCTCAAATTCATATCTTCTCAACATGGGCAATCCTCCAACGTCAGAAGAAGCATGCCTCATCTCAAAACAAAACGAAAATTTGGCTATGTTGTGGCATCGTCGTCTGGGGCATGCAAATATGAAGAACCTGACCAAGCTCGCAAAGGGAGAGCATGTCAGAAAGCTACCCATCAAAGACTTCTCAACTGTGGAAAAATGTGTGGCATGTGCGAAGGGGAAGCAGCACAAGTTGCCACACCGTCCGAAGATAGCAAACTCTGTGTCATCAGTTCTACAACTTCTACACATGGATCTATTTGGGCCTATGCAAGTTCAGAGCATCAGCAAATTCTCCTATTGTCTAGTGATTGTGGACGACTTTTCACGTTTTACTTGGGTCTACTTCTTGTCAAACAAGTATGAAACTCCAGCCCTAGTGAAACAGTTTGTCACTCTCATAGAAAATCAGCTGAACAAGAAGGTCAAAGCTATCAGATCGGATAACGGAACGGAATTCAAGAACGCTGAGTTGAATATGTTTTGTGGGGCTAAAGGGATTGACAGACAGTTCAGTGCGCCCTACACCCCTCAACAAAATGGGGTAGCTGAGAGAAGAAACAGGACACTCATTGAAGCTGCAAGGACGATGATGTGTGAAGCTAAACTCCCAATCTTCTTCTGGGCTGAAGCAGTCAATACGGCGTGCTACGTGCAGAATCGCGTTTTGTTGAACAAGCGTCATGAGAAAACACCGTATCAGATTGTCTATAAAGAAAAGCCAACGGTGGGATATTTTAAGACATTTGGATGTCCGTGCACGGTACTGATACAGTCCGACGTAGGGAAATTCGAGGCGAAAGCTGATGAGTGTTATTTCGTTGGTTATTCGGGAAATAGTGCTTATCGTGTCTATAACAAGACCACCGGTTTGATCATTGAAGCGTTCAACGTGGACTGGCTTGAAGACAATCCGTCGGATGCAGGGACCGGACCTGATTGGATTTTTAATTATGGGTCTCTGTTTGAAGGATTCAAGTTTTCGAATGAGCTTCACAATTTGGGTGAAGAAGAAGAGATTATCACACAGCCATCTGAATCAAGACCTCACACTGAAAGAGTCTGTGAGAAGGCATCAGTTCCAGTTCCTACAAATGTCAACGCAGATGCTCCGGGAACTTCAGGAACTTGTGATAATGATTCAGAAATTCCACAAAGCTCAGGTATGAATGATTTAAATGATAATGTTGTTAGCTCTAATCTGCCTGTTTCTGTGTCTGTGCCAGAGAGTTCAGGTATCTAGGATCAACAAGGATCATCCAGTCAGCAACATACTTGGACCAGTGTCTGCAGGAGTTTCAACTAGAAGCCGCACAGGGGATATCAATTTCTGCATGTACTCATGTTTTATCTCCCAGATTGAGCCTCCGAATGTGATGGTTGCTCTCAGAGATCCGAATTGGATAGAGGCCATGCACAATGAGCTTAATCAGTTCTCAAAGCTGGGAGTGTGGCGACTTGTGAAGCGTCCAGATGACAAGAAGGTGATTCCCACGAGGTGGCTTTATAAGAACAAGAAGGATGACTCAGGAATCATTGTAAGAAACAAGGCGAGGTTAATAGTACAAGGTCACAGGCAAGTTCACGGGATTGACTATGACGAGGTATACGCTCCGGTGGCGAGATTGGAAGCAATTCGGATCTTTCTGGCTGTGGCATCGTATCTCAATTTTACAGTCCATCAGATGGATGTGAAGACTGCCTTCCTGTATGCAGAGATGAACGAAGAAGTTTATGTAACCCAACCACCAGGGTTCATAGATGAAGAAAATCCAGATCATGTTTATCTACTGGATAAGGCCTTGTACGGTTTGCATCAAGCTCCTCGTACCTGGTATGAAACGTTGTCCAATCACCTGGTGGAGAATGGATATACAAGAGGAGTTGTTGATCAAACTTTGTTTAGAAAGAGGGTGGATGAGGATATAATCATGGTGCAAGTGTATGTAGACGACATCATCTACGGTTCAACAAACGAGGAATTGTGCACCGAATTTGAGGAGATCATGAAGAAAAAGTTTGAAATGAGCGATCAGGGGGAGATGAGTTTCTTCCTAGCCTTGCAAGTAAAACAAGATGAATCTGGGATTCTTATTCACCAAGCCAAATATGTGAATGAGATTCTAGAAAAATTCAAGATGCAAGACTCAAAGCCAATTTCAACTCCAATGGCATCCCGACCTCTCTTGTCAGCAGATGCAGACGGGGAGTCAGTGAGCGAATTCACGTACCGATCAATGATTGGTTCACTGATGTACTTAACAGCAAGTCGGCCAGATATTATGCATGCAGTTTGCTTGTGTGCTCGCTATCAGGCTAACCCTAAACTTTCTCATTTAAATGCTGTTAAACGTATTTTTAGGTATCTGAAGGGCAGGCCTAGGCTTGGTCTTTGGTACCCAAAGAACACTGACTTTCAATTGTATGCATATACTGACAGTGACTATGGAGGCAGTGACTTGGATCGAAAGTCAACCACTGGAGGATGTCAATATCTGGGCGATCGACTCATTTCCTGGCAGAGCAAGAAGCAGCATACCGTATCTAAATCAACTGCCGAAGCAGAGTACGTGGCAGCATCTGCCGGTACTTCACAGGTAGTATGGATCCAAAACCAGCTCACAGACTACGGTATGGAATTCGTTAACACTCCTATCTTCTGCGACAATGCTGCTGCTCTGGAAATTGTGAAAAACCCTGTCCAACATTCTAAAACCAAGCATATAGA
Source organism: Deinandra increscens subsp. villosa (assembly GCA_039602395.1). Classification (NCBI taxonomy): domain Eukaryota; kingdom Viridiplantae; phylum Streptophyta; class Magnoliopsida; order Asterales; family Asteraceae; genus Deinandra; species Deinandra increscens. The sequence continues at coordinate 26,234,685 of JBCNJP010000025.1, forward strand.
CATAAAGGTACATTTCATTCGAGATTGCTATGATCGGGAGCTAATTCAGCTTCAAAAGGTAAGCTCCGATCAGAATGTGTCGGACATTTTCACAAAACCCCTCCCGCGACCAAATTTTGAAATGTGTGTCGAAGGCCTTCGGATGATTGCCTTCGAGGAATGATCTGATCAATTTTTGTTTGTAAAGATTTGTTTTAAGAAAACTTTCAAAGAAAAATATAAAATTAGAAAACTTAAAAAATAAATAGTGTTTGTTTTTCAAAAGCCTCATAAAAACAGGGGAAGAAATATAATTGTCTCAGAAAATTCAAAAAATATCTGTTTGAGGTTTTTATGATGTCTTTTGTTTTGCCTTGAGTTGGTAGGAAGTGATATAAATTTCCATGACGATCAGAGCCTGACACGTGTAAGGCAGAAGTGAAAGACGTCTCAAAGATGATGTTCGGTAAGCTAAATCAAAAACAATGATCATCCATTGTAAGTGCAGTAAACTTAACTCTTATATATGTTTAGTTTTCCATCCTAGTTTACATAGTTTAAAAAACTGAGACCCGGCAAAAATGGGTTGAGAGTGGTATTTACCTAGTATTCACTCTCTCACACGCCATGTTTATACTGTAAATGACAACACCACAGAAAAGGAAAAAGAAAAAGAATTAAAGAAAAATATATAAATATGTGAAATAAGAAAAAGAAAAAGAAAATGAAAAAGAAAAGAAAATTATTTTGTTGGTCTTCTCTGCGTGCTTATGCGGCCGACCTGATCACCAACCGATAATTCATGAAAATAAGAAATAAGTGGTTGTCAAAGCAGTGTTGCATGGTTCCTCAAGTTGGGGGTTTGTGAATCCTCAATAAACTCTGAGGTTGGGTAGGTTTTGCTATGAACAATTGGGTGTGGGGACGGTTAAACATGACGGTAATTATGTACCACAACTTAAGCACTTAAATTTTTTTTAACTGGATGTGAGTTTATGTGATTTCAAAATTTTTAAGCAATTCGTCTAGAGCGTCGAGTAACGGAAGCTGAAAAGGGTTCTTCAGTTAATGATTTGTCTGGTTTGATCCATGAAAAATATCAAACTCAAGGTAAGTATGTTTGTGTCTCGTATTTAGATTATCTTAAGTTTGTGCTTTTTCAATTTGTTTTTTTTAGTCTTTAAATATTTAAAGTTTTTTATTTTATGATCATGATCGGATACTCGGGGCTAAGTCTGAGGGGAAGCTTCGTGAAATTCTCATCCTTTTATCAAAGTTAACATTTTTGAGAGAATTGTTAGTGTTTAAAAGTTTGGGAGGTGTTTGAAACAATCTTTTGAAACTTGAGGGGGCCAAAGTGAAACATTTTTTTTAAAACAAAACCCCTCACCTCACCATTTACGATCAGTTTCCTCCTCCTCTCTCTCGTTTACGATCCGCCGAGAACCCTAGCCCTAACCGCCGCTGACTCACCGGAAAATCTTTTTCCGTCCACCTCCGACCTCCACACGACTGTCCGACCTCACCAACACCCTCGTAATCAGTTTCCGGCCAAAAGCCCTCAGTCAATCGACTGTTTTTCACGTGTTTTCAAGACCCATTCTCAGTTTTTACGATCCAAACCCTAACTCGAGACTTCCACGGCATTCGAGTCTTTTTTTCGTGATTTGAAGTCGTATTGGTGATTAAAACTCGTTAAAAGGTAGTGTTGGTTGTCTACCTGTGATTATTTGAGGTTATGATGTGTTTACGAGTTGTTGCAGGTATATCCATGGCGATTGTGAGTGTTTACGATCAGAGAGGTTGAAGAAGACGACGGTTGAGTGTCTACGATCGTTGATTACGATCGTAGTTTACGACTGGAGATTACGATCTCCGTTTACGACCATCGTTTACGAGCGTCTGTTTACGATTCTAATTACGATCGGATTTTGGGCTTAACGGAGTGTTTACGATTGGGCCTTTCTGTTTACGATAGATCTTAAGTTGACCCAATCGTGAACCCAATATTGGATCGTAAACACACATTTGTTGAAATCGTAAACCCATTCTTTGACTCGTAAATCTCATAATAAGAACACATAAACACTTAATGTGTTTTATTTTTCATCAAACTTAAACATGTTTAAGATAAAATTTATGATGTTTGTGAAACGTGTGATTCAAAATCAAATAGTTTTACTTGATCGATTCAATTGAAACTTTTCAGAATTTTTCAAATTAAATGAGTCTAATCAATTGAACTTCAAGTTGTTTCCAAATACAATAGCATTGTTGAATATGTCTGATGCATATGTCTTGTCTTTCTCAGATGGCAGAAGAGATGCTTATCGAAGACATAAAATATGAACAGGATCACTGTATGCCTGCTTATCTGGAAGACCCGCCAGAAAAACACATGGAGTTATTCTACTCTCTGGTGGCTGGGATGAACACTTGCAAAATCAACCATGCCCTGAGGACGAATGTACTCATTGATGAGATGCTGGTCAGGGAATTTTGGGGCACTGCTAGGGCAAACTCCGACAAGACAAGGATTATCGCAACAGTCAAGAACAGACAAATTGTTATTGAGGAAGAAGATATAAGGCAAGGGCTGAACATTACTGATAATGCATCACATCCTATCAAGTATCCGAAGGAGGTAGTTCTGGCAGGTGCGCAATCAATGGGGTATGAAGGAAAATTTCCACCCATCTTTAAGAAGCTTCTGCCGCACTACTGGAGGTGTCTGGCGCATTACATGCAGAAATCTTTCCTTGGCAAGAGAACGAGCTTCGATCAGTTGAACCAACTTCATGGAACTGCCTTCGTTGCATTGGCCTTAGATTGGGATTTTAACTTTTCAAAGATGATGCTGATTGATTGGATAGGCAATGCAGAACTGAGTGCCAGAGAACAGTTTTTAATGACACCAAGGTTTGTCCAAATGGTGGTGATGAAGAAGTATCCAATGATTGAGGAGAGGATTGAGAAACTAGATGTGAAGGTGATGGACATCGGAGTATTTGGCCTGCAAACCCAAGATAGACCGGGTAAGCAATCTTTTGAAGGTAGACTGGAGTGGACTAAGAGGGGTGCGTTCCCAGAGGTTGCAAGGGAACAAGTGATGGATGATTCTGAGCCTGAAGCTGACGTGCCGGTTGTGAATGCTATAGTGGCTGAAGACCAAGACTTAACAGCAACTCCGGCTGTTAATGTACAAGAAGAAGATGCAATCATACCCTCCGATGAAGAGAATGTAATGGATGATATTCTCGCTGGCCAGGAGATTACTGATGATGATATTTATGGGAATCTGGGGCCCCTTAACCTTAAAAGGTCAAGGGATGACATGATCGGATCGTCAGGCAGTGATACAACCCCTCCTGAGCTGAATCTGGATGCTGAAGATGTTCTTGTAGAACCAATTCCAGCACGTGAACCTTCACCTAGAAAGAGGTCAGATCCAAGAAGCATCAGATTCAAGCTATCAAAGACCAGCTCAAGCATTTTATTAGTACATCCAGCTGGGCCCAGTTCTGAGGGTCCCAGTACTCAAGAAGAAGCAGCTGCTGAAACTGTACAAGATCAACCTGCTCCTGCTCAGACTGACTCATCACTTCTAACCGAACATAGCCCAGTTCGGGAAGAAAGTCAATTCATAGAGGTTGATCACACTTTCGCTGTTCCCAGCCCAGTGAAAGTGAGCGCTGCACCTGTTTTAACTCAGCCTACAGCTGCTCCTAGCTTCAGACCATTTCAAGCAGCGGAGCTTCCAGTAAATATGAGGATAAGTGCTGATCCTCAGATCAATTTCCTGATCTCTCAAAACAGAATTAGAGAAAATGAGATCAAGGCTCTTCAAGCTGAAAACAAGTATATGAGAGAGAAGGAGGTGGCGGACAAAGACAGAATGAAATATCTGTACAACATGCTGGTGGACCTGAGGAAGAAGTATAATGAATTGAAGGATGTTGTGGGATCCAACTCCTCAGGTGCCCCAGGTCAAGGTTCGTCACAGGGAGTGCAGGCTGCAGATGCTATAGAGACAGATGAAGGAGATGAGAACTTTGATATGCCTGATTACGCCCGCTGTGGCAGAATCATCTCTAAGGCACCAAGATGCCACGAAAACTGGTTCAGGGAGTTCTTCCAGGGACCAGCCCCCACTCAATACACCATTGATGTGGGTGAGAGCTCAATTGACAAACGTGGGAGTCGTGAGACCATCTTGTGTTGGCATTATGACAATGAGAAGAAACTCTTTGCCGTGATCCGTGACGGCTACAGTCCTGTGGAGTATTATCAATCGCGTGGTCAATTCCACTCCTGGACTGAGCCTGAGATCAGAAGCCTTTTGAGAGCTCCCTTCATAAACAGATGGGATGGACCTGAAGGAAATCTTATCCGCAATAACCTGCTGAGCCATCAAGAAAACAACTTTGCAGATTTTGAGTTGAAAGCGGTCAGGTGGATAGAGACAGGGACTGACCCAGTGACTGGGCAGCCCATTGGTGAAGCTAGGAGGCCACCCACTAAGCGTACAAGAGTCATTAACATGTTGGACGAGATCGAAGATGGGACACTGGTCAGAAATTTTGATTGCTGGTGTTACGATCCGACAACTCATGAAGTGGTGGTGCTCTGCAAGCCGATGAGGCAATTCCGATTCTATGATCCAGTGGACTTGCTAAGATTTGGAGAGCGAGACATCAAGCTCTTAGCCACCCAACCCATACTTGGAGATGAAAACGACATGGAGAATGCTATAAGGGTTGGTATCTTTGATGGAACTGCAAAGCGGATCGTAGAGAAGGGATGGTGGTTCAACAACGTTCAAAGCTCATTCAGATTCGATCTGCTGCTGCCGTAAGTGGACTAATGGTTCATGCCTAGGGGAAGATTGTTGGGCTAGATTTATTTAAGGCATGAACATTAGTATTGGGCTTAGTTTAACTTAGTTTTGGGCTTGTTATTTATTAAGTTAGTGGGCTTATATGATAGTTTACTGATTGGGCCATGTGGGCTTCATTATAGTTTACGATTTCTTGTAATGAGGTAGTATATAAACCTCAACTTGTTTATGATTGTAACCAAGCTTTTCAATACAAATTCACTGTTTACGATTTCTTGGTGCTTCTAGTTTACGATCAGCTTCATAGTAGTGTTTATTCATTCAAGACTTCATCTTTCTTAAAGATCTAGTCTATTCTTCTACTATTTTTCTTGAATCGATCTTTCACGAGGATTCCGCACTCGTGTTTGATTAGTATATCGTGTGTTTAGGAGATTTTCGGACCTACATCTTTCTTGTTGCAATATAATTCTTGGCAGGCCATGGATACACGAGATGAAAGCTGTCCCCTCAACTTATCATCAGTGCATCAAGCTTCCCACACCTTAGGGAGTTGTAAGGATCGAGGGCGATCAGCAGGAAGCCAAGAATTGTTACTCAACTTCGATGAAGAACACCACCAAGCTGACAAAGGGATAACAATTACAAAAAAAACCACTTGAAGAACAAGAGGACAGGGAACTTGATGTTAAAGAAGTTCTTTTTAACCTTGAGAATCCCGAAATGAAGGTGCTCACCGGGACCAGCTTCGCAGCGGATACTGAACGGGAACTGATTCAACTTTTGCAAGCCAGAACCTCTACTTTTGCTTGGAAGCATGAGGATATGACAGGTATCCTAAACATATTATTACTCACAAACTTGGTTTAGATCATTCTTTCAGGCCTTTACAGCAAAAGAGAAGGAAGTTCGCTCCCGAAAAGAATGCAATTATCTAGGAAGAAGTTCATAAGCTTCTCAAAACAAAGATGATTAGAGAGGTTAAGTACCCAAAGTGGCTAGCAAATGTGGTGGTGGTCCAGAAAAAGAATGGGAAGTGGAGAGTTTGTGTTGACTACATAGACTTAAATAAGGCATGTCCTAAGGATCCTTTCCCACTTCCTCATATCGATGCAATGGTGGATGCCATAGCTGGTCACGAGATGCTCACCTTCATGGATGCCTCATCAGGATTCCAAGAGATCCAAATGGAACCCTGTGACCAGACCATAGAACATTTATAACTCCAACATGTATCCATTGTTACACTGCCATGCCTTTTGGTTTAAGAAATGCAGGTGCCACTTATTAGAGGCTTGTCAATATGATGTTTAAGGAGCAATTGGGGGACACAATGGAGGTCTACATAGACGACATGGTAGTAAAATCCAAGAAGGCTAAAGATCATGTCAGGGATCTCCAAACTGCATTTGACATCCTTGACCAATATAACAAAGCTCAATCCCTCCAAGTGCCACTTTGGGGTGCGAGCTGGAAAGTTTTTAGGCTACATGGTTGCTGAAAGAGGAATCAAAGCAAGCCCCAAGCAGATCAAAGCAATCTTAAATTTGAAGTCCCCATCAAATGTAAAGGAGATACAAAGATTGACAGGAAGGATCGCAGCACTGAATAGATTCATCTCAAGATCCTTAGAAAAAGCAAGGATTTCTACGATATCCTGAGGAAAAACAAGAGGTTTGAGTGGACTGATAAGCACGAAGAAGCCTTGAGATGCTTAAAAGACTACCTGTCAGTAGCCCCATTGTTAATGAAACCAGAAGATGGGGACCCGCTGTATTTGTATCTTGCTATTTCTGGAAGCTCAGTAGCATCCAGTATATTACGCAAGTAAAACTCTGCTAGACGCAGAATCCAGGTATTCATACCTTGAAAAATTAATTCTAGCTCTTATAATGGCTTCCACTAAACTTAGACATTATTTTAAAACTCATACTATAATTGTGAAATCTAACTATCCTATTAAGGCAGTTCTCAGGAAGCCGGAAATGTCAGGTAGGATGGCTAAGTGGGCAGTCAAGTTGAGTGCCTATGACATCAAGTACGATCCAAGGACATCAATCAAATCCCAAGCCTTGGCTGACTTTGTGGCGGATTTCAGTAGTGATATAGAACCAGAAGTTGATAAGGAAGTCAAGAAGCTTGAGAAGCTTGAAGAAAAATGGATCCTTTACACTGACGGCTCCTCAAATGTTAGAGGAACAGGGCTGGGCATCCTGCTAAAATTGCCACAGGGGGACATAATACCACTATCCATATCTTGTGGGTTCCAGGCTACCAAAAACGAAGCTGAGTATGAAGCTTTGATTCCTGGGTTGCAACTGGCCAAAGATATGGGAATCCGATGTATTCAAGTATTTGTTGATTCTATTCTATTGACTAACCAATTTAATGGCTCTTATGCAGTGAGAGGGGAGAATCTAATTAAATATCTTGATATTGTTAAAGAATTCTCTTGCTTTTTAGAAAATTTTAACATTACACAGGTTCCAAGATAAGACAATTCAGAAGCCGATGCTTTGGCGAATTTGGCTTCATCACTCATGATCCCTAAGGATATCAGGATTCCTATAACACACATCCTGACAATGGAAATAGCTCAACAGGAAGCTCACGTGATTGATGACAATGAAGATATGGATGTTGGGGATCCCAAGGATATTCAAGAGTCCAGGACTTATCCGATCATAAAGTATCTTAAAGATGGGGAGATTCCCAAGGGTGAAAACCCCATGGCTCTTCGCGCCAAGGTAGTACCCTATCTCATTATAAATAACATTTCATATAGAAAATCTCTTGTAGGTGTGTACTTGAAGTGCCTAGAAAAGTCAGAAACTCTTGAGGTGCTTGAAAATATTCATAGTGGAGAATGGGGAAACCACACTGGGGGCAGAGCACTCTTCTCCAAGGTTCTCAGATTTGGTTACTATTGGCCTACAATGAAGAAGGATGCCATGAGCTTCTCACAAAAGTGTGATGCCTGCCATAGGCACGGTAATAATCTGCATCAACCAGCAGAGCTTCTACATCCTATAGTAGCCCCATAGCCATTCATGAAGTGGGGCATGGATATTATGGGTTAGCTGCCCAAGGCTCCTGGAGGAAAAGTGTTTATGCTTGCAATGACAGACTATTTCTCCAAGTGGATTGAAGCAGAAGCCTATGTGCAAGTGAGAGAGAAAGAGGTAATATCCTTCATCAAGAGAAACATCCTCACCAGATTTGGGATTCCGGCAGAAATCACATGTGACAACGACTCCTAGTTTATCGGCAAGAGAACAACAAATTTTTATGCGAGATGGCGTATCAAGATGATTACTTCGACACCTGTCCACCCTTAAGCTAATGGACAGGCGAAATCCATCAACAAGATCATCATCAACAACCTTAAGAAGAAGTTGGGCTCCAAGAAAGGCAGGGCTAAATAGCTACCGTTTGTTCTTTGGGTAGATATGACAACACCCAAGAATGCAACATGTCAAACTCCATTCTTATTAGTATTTGGAGTCGGGGCTGTAATTCCCATGGAAATGGTGTTACCTACAGCCAAGATCAACTGCCAGGATCCCAAAATCAACAGTCAGACTCTGCTTTAGGATCTCGAAACAGTTGAGGAGCTCAGAGATATGGCCAGAATCCGGATGGCATCTTATCAATAAAGGGTGACGAAGTTTTACAACGGGAATACCAGGTTAAGAAGATTTCAAGTGGGAGACTTGGTGCTAAGAAAGGCATTTCAAAATACTACCAGCCCAACCGATGGGAAATTAGCACCTAAGTAGGAAGGCCCATACTTGATAGATTCCGAAGAAGGAAAAGGGGCATACTGCTTGGTGAACATGGAATAAGAACCCCTGCCAAGAGCCTGGAATGCTATCCATCTCAAAGCTTACTTTATGTGAGAATCCCTATCGAATCTCAAGGATCCTCACTGCCCAAATACTACAAGGTATGTAGACTAATCTGATTTCAACATTATTCTTATTATTTCCATCACATGATACTGACTTAAGCATCGGAGTGGTGTTAGCTAAGCTAACACCCACCCCTCACCAAGTGTTGAGTGTTTTGCAGATTCTTAGAATTTTGTCTAAGTTCTTTGGGTATATCCCCAGTTAGAGGTTGGCCACCTTTCCTTCGCTTAAGGTATCCTGCATACCTTCTAAGGTTTGAGAGGCTGACTCCTCTTCTAAGTTTGGGTAATCGCCAGTAGTGCACGTTGTCCACCAGTACGCTCAAGATGGCCGGACCAGTCTATCTTATGGGTGGCTGACAATCTTGTCATTGTAGGCTGCTGGGCGGATTCTCAAGGTTTTTAACACTGACGTGTTAACTAAGGTTTTGGCATTTTCAAGTCACTCATGATGGCTTAGTCCCAAGTATGTAAGGTCTTCACCCCAGAATTGGCTTAGTCACAAGTGAACACGGGCTTGTCCCCAGATTCGGTTTAGTCCTAAGAATCCCGGGCCATCGCTAGTGTATTTTTAATTGTTATATTATTTTAAGAAAACCTCCTTTGGCCATTGGCCATGATCCTTTTTAAGTTCTTTTCAAGATCCCAAAATAGGATTCTGAGAAGAACTAGCGAAGTCATTCTCTCAGGATCCCTGTCAGGATCCTGGACGAGATATTGAAAGAGGTAACAGTTTAAATTAAGAAATAGACTAAGGTAAAACTTGAAGGTCAGGTAACTCATGTCTTTATTTGATTTTAAACTTTGACCTATTCAACTTCAATTATTAATCTCAAATGGTTTTCTAAATATGCAAATGTTCTTTAAGATTCTTGATAGAATTGTCCACATATAACTATTTCTATACGCATAATTTAATTCAAAACACTACATACATAGCCAAAAGATAGTTATATTATTAACATACTAAAACGGATTTAGAGCTCCCCAAGGTTCATCCTGAAAACCTCAGGATCCCTCCGCTTGGGAAGCTCAAAGGTCAAAAGTTTTAGGAATCTCGGTTTTGTCTTGTAAAACACAAGATCCCTCCACCAGTATCCCTACCATTGTCTACCATTGTTTGTTACTTGTTTGTTTCTAGCAGGAACCACAAAGAGTAAATTGTTTTATAACCACCATCATCCAAACATGAAAACATAAAAACTGGGCTCAGACCGTTGCATTATCCTCCTCGCCAGTCACCTTCCCATCCTTCTCAAGCTTCTCTCCCACGCCAAACTTCACCTCGAACACCCCTGTCATCGCCTCCGGAGATTCTGGAACCGTCTTCGAGGAGCAGCCTTCATTCCCATCCTTCCTAGTTTTTTCAACCTCACCATCGCCTCCTCCCAGGGATTCCAGAATTGACCTCCAAGCCTTAGCATCCCAACCAGGAACCTTGAAGCCAGCCTCTTCAATTTCGCCCGCCATTTGGATTCTGCATTCGAGGATGCTCCAGGAAGCTGAGAGTTTGCCCACTTCGACATCCGTGACATTCTTAGCTTCGAAAGCCAGGCGCTGCTCAGTAAGCTTGTGCTCATAATACCGGGTCTTGCCCTTAGCGATCTCATCTTGGGTTTTGATTTTGTCCTCCACCTCGGCCAGCTTCTGCTCCATCTCCATGGCGTAAGTTGTAGGATCGAAATCTGGTTACAGAGTCTAACCATCTACAAGGTTTTACTTAGAATTAACCAGGAGGAAACAAGTTAATTCTTATGCTCTGTTTGAAGTAAAGTAATATGCTCTGTTTGTAGTAAAGTAATATGAAATCGAATACAAGACAAGTATAACAATGATGTGAATAAAACTGGACACTATATTATAACTTGATGATTCGAAGTACACATCAGAGTGATTTACACTTGCTTATTTAAAGCAGATTACAAGTGTCTATTTAGAGTGCCTTAAGTAATCAAGGAAAGCCCTTGATTCCTCTAACGATCATCTAGACCGTCGAGTAAAGATACATGAACTAGAATAATATTAAACTAGTCTAGAAGATAAAAGTGTCAGCTTCATGTTAGAACAAGGGCGGGAAACTGGATCAGATGCGTTAGAGACAAGTGGAGGTGGTCAAGTTGATGTCCGAGATAACTCGCCATACCGAGGTAACTTGAGTTATCTCGGGCGTATCCACCGTCCGACGTAAAACAACCGGTTAATTACGTTTTGATCTCCAAATAGCTAGATTGAGTAGACGATCTAATGTTCTCGTACTTTCAAGTGGTATCAGAGCTTTCTGGTTCACTCTATTGATCTGTGGTTGCTATTTTTGGAGTTTTTGAAACGTTTTGGTGTTTCTCAAGTTTGTTTAAGTGTTTTTAATCAAATCTATCGAGTTTTATGTGTCAAACCTACTCCTAAATCATTCCTTATTAGTTTTTCTGTTCTAATGCTGAAAATTTCGTCAAAATCTGTCAAAAATCGAGCATTTTGAGAAAATTATGTCGAAGTTCGGACATTCCTGGTCAGGTTCGGAGTAACCGCTCCGAAGTCCAAGTTCGGACGGAGTTCGATCGTGTTTTAGAGTGTGTTCGGTCCAAGTTCGGTCAGAGTTCGGAATCTAATCTTGTTCGGTAGGAGTTCGGTCAAAGTTCGGACCAGCTGGTGTTTCGGAAAGAGTTCGGGCGAGTTCAGAACGAGTTTGGTATTAGTTCGGATAGAGTTCGGAGTTTTGTTTGAGGTTTGGATTCTTGATTGAGGTTCAGAAGGAGTACGGAACAAGTTCGGAACACAGATTTAGGTTCGGATAGAGTTCGGATAATCAGAATCTTAAATTTTTCAACAATGTCGGAATATCAAGCTTTTGCTGCAATGCAGAGTGCAATGCAAACTATGATGAACTTTGACAACGAAATTGGAACAAGTCAGAAAGTTCCTAAGTTGTTGAAGTTAGAAGATTATCAGAATTGGAAGCAATGATTTTCTGCTTACATAAGCACAAATGATATCGATTTGTGGATTCTGATCAAGAAGCTTTATCAATACCCGACTGATCAAGGAGATTTCAAGGAAGTTCATACCTTCGACATTGCTGAAAGGAAATCTTATGAGCTTGAACAAAAAGCTTTCGGTTATCTTACAATGGCATTACCCACTGAGTTGCTTCATCAATTTAGTACTTGCAAGAAATCTAAGCAATTATAGGATGCTTTATCAGCAAGATGTGAGGGGAATGATGATTACAAGAAGAGTCGGAAGAAAGTGTTGAATAAAGAATTTGATAATTTTCAACATTATGACAATGAGAATATTACTGCTCTTGTTTCAAGATTTTCACATTCATTAGTGAATTGAAGGTTGTTGGAATTGAGAAAACTGATGCTGATTTGAAGGAGAAGATTATGGAAGCGTTGCCTGAAAAGTGGGAGAACTATGTTTTGTTGCTCACTCATGATAAAGAATACTCTACACTGACATTTCACGAGCTTACTGGAAAAATTCATGCTCGGGAAATGGAAATGTTAAACTCTAAAAAGTCAACTGCTACTTTACAAAATCCTGAGTTGTATCATGGTGAGAATACAGCAAGCATGAATGCTAAAGCAAAGCCAAATCTGAGTTTTGCACCAACTGTTGCCTTTATGGCTGGAGCTTCTGGAAATTCTGATTCTTCAAAAGGTTCTACTTTCACAGTTCCTGATCAATCACGTCAAAGTGCATTTTCTGTTCAATCGGTGGATGAATGTGCCAAATTGATTGCTGCTCTCATTTCTTTGTCTTTTGGAATGATTATCAATGATGTTGGGAAAGCATAATTGATTAAAGAAGATTTGAATGAGCTTGATGATGATCAATTGAATGAGTTAGATATGGCATGTCAACTTGCTATGTTAAATCAAAGGTCACTTCGATTTTATAAGAAAACTGGAAAACGAGCGTTTAGTGGTAAAATGGGTTTTGATAAATCAAATATCAAGTGCTACAAGTGTTCGAAGCTTGGATATTTTGCTAGAGAATGTCAACAAGCTCATGGAAGAAAACCCGGTTTTACTCAACCTTCGTCCAGTAATTCAACAAAGACAACAGCTTTAACGGTTCAAGATGATGGTGTTTACGATTGGGGTAAACATTTTGATTCATTTGCCTTGATTGTCACCCATGATCGTCAAGAAGATTACAGTTCCGATACGAGTTCCGATACAAGTTCAACACCAAGTTCATATAAATCTGCTGAAAACTTGGAAAGTTTGTTGAAAGAAAATGCTTCGTTGTTAAATAAAATTCAAAAGCTTTATGAGGAGTTCAATTTGGTTAACTCAGATTTGAAGATTTCTAAATAACATGAGAAGGAATTGCGTGTGAAGAATGAATGCTTGATTAAAGAGATCAATGTATTGAATGAAATTATAGAAATTTCAAAACAAGATCGAAAGATTGTTGAAGCTGCAAATGCAAAAGTCTGTGAAGAAAGGGATGAGTTGGTTAAAGAAGTTAAGAAATGGAAGGATGAAGCAGAGGATGCCGCTAATGATTTTCAGAATTCGTTTGAAAAGTCCAAAATTAAGCTTGATCTGCTGACAAAGGATGCTAAAGAATCTGCTGCTAAGATTGCAAATTATCAAGCTGTAATGGATAAGTATTTGGATGTAAAGCGGGAACTGGTTAGTGTAAATAAAGTGTAAATAGCAAATCTGGATTTTCAGAAGCGAAATGAAGATAAATTAAAGAAAGAGATGTTTGATGGAATGGAAAATCTCCGCATGCAAAAATTTGAGACACATAAAGTTGCAAAGCGTTTGATTGCTACTGAGAAGGAATTGGCTGATGCTCAAAAGCAAATTTCAGATCTAAAGATTCAAATGATTGATGCCAATCATTTGCTGAACAATGTCTCTAATTCTCAAGTGTTCACAAGCTTTTCGGCTAAAGATGAAAATTTTGAAAGGATGTTTGATAAAACAGCTTAACCCCTTGCTCAAATCAAAGAAAGCTTTCAAAGATGTGAAAGAAAAGGTTGAAGAGGTTGATTACTCCAAGTTCTCATCATCCAATTCTGAAGAAGAGAAGGTTGTGAAGAAGAAGAAAAATAAGAAGCCTAAGAAGAAGAAAGGCAAGAAATATGAGATTTCTCCAGCTCCAAAATTTATTTCTGGTTCGTCGTCTACTGACAATGAGAAATCTGCTACTTCAAGTGACAAGATTCGTTCTCAACTTGATTTTGATGAGACGATCTTTTATGAGCAAAAGAATATAAATGAAGTCAAAGCTGAATTTTCAAGGTTGGCGAAGGATAGACACCAAAATTCAAATTCTGAGGAAAAGATTTCTGGAAAGCATGTTGGTCTGGGTTTTAAGGCACAAAATATGAAAGCTAAGGAGGTTCCAGCATCATCATCTCAAAATTTAAAGAAATTAAAGATTAAACAAGTGAAATAGGAAGTCTTTAAAGCTGAGAAGGTTCAACCAGAGCGTTTCTACAAGCTTAAAGGTTTCGATCATATTTTCTCCGACAAAGAGTTTCCTCTTCATTGTGTCGATGCTCGGAAAATCTCTGAAGTTTTTGAGAAGAAGGTTGATTCAAGAATCTTGAAGATTCAAACTGCTAAATGTTCTTCTGATGGTTCTTATTCTCGAAGCCCAACATCAAAATGGGTTCATGATCACAGGCATCAGGTATATGATTCTAGTTTTGATCATGTTCGAGATATTCATATGTGTGATTCTGTGCAGGCACCAAAAAGGTGGGACAATTTGAACGAATATGTTATGTTTGCCGCCGAAAAGGACATATGGCAAAAGATTGTCCACTTTCTGCTGAATCGACACAAAGGTCTCAAAAGAAACCAGTTTTTGGTAAACCGGCCAAACCAAAGTTCTTTAATGAACAAGGCAGAGTTTTTGATGAATGTGAACCTAGATTCTTTCTAAAACAAAAACGTTTTGTTCCTATGTTTCAAAAGGTTCAAAATGTTGGTTATTCATCACAGTCACCTGTGATTGATTCATCAAAAACTGAATTACCAAAACAATCACAATGTTGGAAACCCAAGGTGGTTTCTAAACAAAATCAGGACACTGGTCGACCGGAAGCGATACGCTTTGGGTCATTTATGAACTAATCAGTTTGACCAGTGTGCAGGTACCTTTAGAAGACCTATCGACAATTGCAAAGTTATTGATGGAGGAGTATTCTACTTAACTTAAATTTCATTATATATTTTCTTACCCTGCAAATTTCCTGAAATTCTAAAACTGAAAGGTATTCGTGTTGATTGATCAATTTTTCTTTCTTTATGCATTTTCCTTTGCTAAAAACCAAAAATAGAGTCTTGTTTTTGTAAAATGAAAATCCAAAAAAAGAGTTTTCATTTTAAGGGGGTGAAATGCATGTAAGGGGGATAAATTGTGAAAATGCATGTTATGGGAAGAAGGTGAATACATGCCAAATATATAAAGAAGGTGAATACATGCAAAATATATAAGGAAGTTGAATACATGCAAAATATATAAAATTTTGAGAAATTGATCATTGGGAAATGATGGTACATTGTTTTACGTATCTGGCTCATGGATAGAGTAGATGAAAGAGCCGTAAGATCATTGGTTGCATTGTTTGGTAGGCTCGGCAAATCAGAAAGTATTCAGATGTGATATGTACTAAATACTAATGCTTGATCATGTGGATAACATCTTGATGCGTATTTCATGACAAAAAGAAAAATAAGTGTGAAATTCAAAATGAGAAGTCACTGTGTATACTTGTGTTCTTTTTGCAAAGATTTAAATTTGTTTCGTTTTTTTATTTTGTCAAACGATCGGATTTTCTATGCGTGTCCACAAAATCGACCTGATCGTTGTTCGTTTGACGTTCTGCTTTATTTTCTTTTATGTTTCGTATAACTCATCGGACTTTCTCTGCGTGTATGGGAGTACCGACCTAATTGTTGTTAGGTTAAACAATTTCAACTTGTTTTATTTTCTTTATTTTGTTAAATCCGAGGACTTATCCGCGTATCGAAAAATCGACTTTAAGGTAGACGATTTAACGTTCTTATTTATTTTTACATGGAACACAGTTGACGATATCATGAAAATATTTATACTTTGTGACAATTCACAAGTGTAATCACACAAAAAGAAAAAGAAAAAGAAAAAGAAAAAGACAATGTCTGAATATGACTGATAGTGTGGGATACATTGGTCAAAGCAAATCTAATCAATATCTTAACATATCCAGATGTTATGAGTATGATTCTGCCTGAGTTTAAGATGGACAAATTATACCGGCAATCAGCATGACTTATGTGTTTCAATTAGTTGAAATTGAAGTGTAGTTCAGTGCGTTATGTCCAATATGATCCCATATAATGATCTTTCTCATACCAAAAATAGAGTTTGATTCTGTATTGCATTTCATATTAGTTCAAGAAAAGTACAAACAGATTTTTAGTGTGCTTTAGCATATTTTTGAAAAGTCAAAAAGATTTTAGGTTTGTTTTGATATAAACTTTCTAAAAGCCAAAAAGATTTTGTTTCTGCTTTATTTTCGATTTGATCAACACGTGATATAAAATCAAATTTTCAAAATCATATATTGGAGTCTCGAAGAGACGTTTTGCACCAAGATTATTTAAATGATTGAGCAGGTTGCTAAAGTGCAGGATATCACAACTTTAAGTCTTCTGAAGCTGTTGATAAAGACAAGAGATACACTAAACATCATCAAGTATTCAAGATCAAGTTACGATCAAGTTGAGAAAGAGTTTGTTCGAAGCTTCATTTCATTGGACAAATGAATTCTACACTTGAGGGGGAGCTTGATTGAAGATACAAATTTAAAGATGTTAAAGTGATACTGCACACGAAGAGGGGGAGTTTGTTGATACATAGTTTGTGCGTCATGTGAAGTATCCAATCAGACAACATCGTGTGAAGATCCAAGAGTTCAAGACCAAGTTCAAGGCTAGGATGACTACCTACCGAACCTGGTCTGGACCTAGAGTTCGGACCTGCCGAACCTGGAGTTCGGACGAGATTCGGCCAGTCGCTATAAATAGGTTGCTTGAGCTTTGTTCTAGTTACGAGTGAGAGTCTGAGCTGATCTTAAGTGTGTGTTTTGTACGGTGTTTCTCTGTGTCTGTTTCTGAGTGTTTACTGGTTGTAATTGTTCATCTTTGATCAATAAAACAATCGGTTAGTCACGTTTTGATCTCCAAATAGCTAGATTGAGTAGACGATCCAATGTTCTCTTATTTTCACTTATTTCGGGCCTTCTATTCTTCCTAGATAATATGTTTTTAGCTGATCAGCATCATTTCTTCAGGAGAATTAATTCTTTACAATCTCCCCCTAAGTTGATGTTTCCAAAATCTTCCGAATATCATACTAAATGAAAAACAAAACGGTTCCAAAAATGCCTTGAGCAAAACAACTAACTTTTTCAGCAAAATTAACTTCTTCTACTGATTCTTTTCCATATCAAATTTGAACAATTTGTTTGTGAGTATGCAATCTAGTATTGTTTTCTGATCATTGAAGTTCCTTTCACCTGGATTAATCTCTCTGTGTCACGTGAATGATCCATCATCTCTGTATACAATGTACCGATCAGTAGCTAGATCCAATTCCACATGAGTGACAGGACAGTGAGTTTTGATAGGTTCAGTAGATGAGATTTCCCTTGTTGTTGTGTCAAAGTGCATCCTTATTTTCATCATGAGGGACTGATCTTGAGCACTTAGTCTTTTTCCATCACCAGCCATATTTCTCACATCACTAAGTTCTAAATCAGATAAGTTTGTGAGAGCTTCATTGCTGCTGAGTCTTAGAACTTTGTTGGTGTTTGTGGTGAATAGGTAGATACTTGAGTCTTCATCATAATTCCAGGAGAAAATTCTTCTTCTTTCAGCATGTAGATCTTCAAGTTCTTTGGATGATTCAGAGCTGGAGGAAATGACTTGAGATCTTTTTCTTTTTGCCATTGTTTTCTTTCTGCTTGAAGTACCTGTTGTTGGCTCTGGTGGGTTCACAGGGTTGATGGGTTCAGTAGGTGCTGAAGTTGGTTGAGCAGAAGGTGGTGATGTGATGTGGTGAGTTGATTTTTGGATTAAAGGAGTTTGAGATGATTCTGTTGTGGGTTTTGATTTGGGTTTAGTGAGAGGTTCAATTGGTGTGAATTGTCAGCTCTGAATTTTGGTGGAATGGGTTTGATTGGTTTGGACTTTTTGGTGGGTGGCCTTTTGGTTTGAGGTCTGCTGGACCTGGGTGGGTTTCTTTTGGTAGGAATGGTGGAGATTTGTGTAGTAGTAGGTGGAGTAAGAAATGTATTGCCAAGAAGTGAGTCAATGAGACTCATAGGTTTATGAGGAATAGAATATGTACCTGAGAAATCTCTAGGAGGTCTAGGGATTCTTGTTTTTCAGATATCCTTGATTGCTCCTTCCTTATCTCATCATACCTGTCTCTTAGAGTGTTCAAAGAACATGAATTTATCGATTTCTTTTCCTCTCCTAAGAACTCTATGAAGTACCTTTTGAGTGCTCTTGTCTCCTCAGCTTTTGTAAGAGGAGCCCTAGCTATTATTTTATGTTTCCTCAGTCTTCAATTGCTCATGAGTGACATTATCAGCTTCAAGTCTTTGACTAAGCTTGAGATTCCCTTCTTCTTCTAGTACCACAGACATCAAACCACATAAGTCATTAGCAGAGGTTAAGCTAATAGCTTCAGGGGTGACCCATCCTCTAGCTAAGATTATGTCTCTCCAAGTTTTTAACAACTCCCAGTTAGCATCATTTGTAGCTAGCCTAATCTTTTCCTTTTCTTTGTTTACAGCAGTGTCAGCTTCTTTAGCAAATAATTGATGCCTCTTTTCTTTGGCCTGGTCTAGTTTCTTCTTTCTTTCTTCCATAGACCTTCTTTTTGCTTCTTTTATTATATCAAGGAGAACTTCATTGTTTTGATAAATTTGTAGGTTGTCCTGTAGTGAAAATGCCTCTGCCATGTCTCTCTCCAATCTTTCTTGTTCCATTCTTTCAATCATATCAGCTACTAATGCTGAGTTTATCATGCTTACATCTTTAGCAGGTAAGGTGGTTTCTTGCCTATCCAGAAGCTTTACAGGTTCTGTGGCCTTTGTTTTCTCAGATGCATATAGTTTTGCAGGAATATTTACACCATCTCTGCTTCTTCTTTTCATTTCATTGATATCCTTCAGCTGAGCCATATGAGACATCATTCTTTCATTGAACTCTCTGATCAATGCTTTGTCACATGCTATTCTCCCATCAAGATCTTCTCCATACCTGTCAAGAATAGGAATGAATACTATTCTGGAATAGTCAATTTTGTTTTCAGAAGTTGCCACATTCTTGTATGCAGGTTTGAATCTTTTCTCATGTTCTGCCTGTAGGAGTTCATCATCTGTCATTTTCTTCTTACCTTTCCCAAGATTTGGATTGTCAGTAGGGTAGGTTATTATTGGAAATAGGGTGTCCTGACCCGACGAATTAACGAACCCGACCGATATTGACCCGTAAGAGTTACACCCGGGTCAACGGACTATTAAATCTTATTAATTGTTAATTAGTATTAAACGAACTAAACGGTAAATTAAATTAATATTAATTATTTATTTAATTATAACGACAAAACTGTTTCGGCTAAATATATTGCTCGTGATATAAAAATGACGGACTGATCAGTTGTTACCGGATTAACAAACTGATCAGTTTGGTGGATTAAAAGAGAATCGCGACCGGGCCCAGTCCGTCAGGCCCCGGTCCGCGATTTTATATTAAAAGGAGAGAGAGAGGAGGTTAATTGCAACACAAGTCACAAATCCTAATCTCTCCTCCTCTCTCTCTCTCTACGCTGATCCCCAAGCCGAAGCCGGCTCCCCGCCACCGCCGTCCTTCCGATCGCCGCCACCACCTCCACCGCAATTCCTTGTGATTTCCGATGGATCCCTGTCTAGCTAGCATCTGCGCCCGACTCGAAAACGAAGCAGTCGCAGCCCGAGCCGAAGCCGCAGCCTGAGCCGCCGCCGCGGATCAAGTCGCCGTTGCCACTGCTGTCTCCTCCGCGCCGCTGCGCGACCGCCGACCGGTGGTCCTCGTGCTGCCGGCGCAACCGAGGCTACCGCGTCCGGTTCCCTCTTCGTGGCCCGCACCCTTGTACCCGCCGGCCACCGCCACCGTGTCACCTGCGTTCACCGGTGACGAGATCATTGTTGGGACTATTCCGGTCGCCATCCCGACAGAGAAAGTTTTGTCACCAGTACCACCGGTGGTATCTCTACCACCGCCGCCGCCACTACCGCCGCCGCTGCCTATGGCCTCCGTCGCTGCCGCCGTTGATGACCTGTCTCGCAGATTCGAGTCAGACGTCTCAGTTCGTCCTAACGCGAGCCCGTTGAATCCAGGTGTCTCGAGCGGTTGCTCGGATCCCGCCAAGGTATATCTAAATTGTTAGATATTAATTTAATTTATTTATTTATTTTCGAATAAATACATTTCTGTGTTTGTCGTGTACGGTGATTGATCCTGTTACAGTTGCGTCCGCGTGTTTAAATTGTTTCCGCTGCTAAATTAATCTAGTGTTAATTTAATTATTAAATCAGTTTTAATAAAAAATTAAAATCGGTAACCCGGATCCCACTGTAAAGCCCAACAGTGGTATCAGAGCCATTGTCACCGCGCGCAAACCAGAACCGGTCTTTTCGTAACCGGTAGTTCGCAATTTCGACTTAAATCCAAATTGCGAACTAGAATTAATTTATTCATTTATTTTAATTCCATATAATTAATTATTGTGTGTTACGGCCGAACCCCATATATTTTGTATTTATGTGTGAATGTGTTTGGCATGTATTTTGTCTTTCTCTGTTTGGCCCAAGTTGTTGGCTCAATTGGTTGTATTTCGAATTTTTGGTTAATGGACCCGTTTTTGGGTTTCAAAGTTGTACAAATTTAGAGCTAGGTTACTAGAAGTAGTTTTAGTAATTGTAAATTTGTATGTAACAAAATGTCGAAGACTGGACACGCGCCAGAGGGATGTCGAAGCAAGTGGGAGCTGAACTTGATTTAAGATCGCATAGAGTTGCCATCTCGATCGTTCACCGGGTTCATTTAATTTAATTTATTTTTAAATTTGTCCCTTATGATCTCGCTTGTATGGCTCGAGCGAGATCAAGACCTTATCCTGTTTAACACACAATAAGCCATTCGCGACAACTTAGTAATTTTAATTAGGTTAAATTAATTTACTAGTCCCGAGTGGTGATAGGGTTTTATCGTTCGCGTCTGACGGGTAATTAAAGATTAAAAGTAATTAATATCCCTATATGGTAATTCTTAAAAACTGATAGTTCGTGCCATCCTATCTCAAGTCGAACTTGGAACGTATTTACCGGAGCATCAGTGTTGGAGTATTTCAACACCGCACTTGGTGCCAAGGGTACCTTCTAAGGCGAGGACATTGGAGTATTTCAACACCGTGTCATCACTTCGACCATTTAGGATTACTATCAATTTAAAAGTATATGTTCGTGGTGTTGGAGTATTTCAACACCGCGCCACAGATGTATATTGCTAGAGTGGGCACGGATGAGGCTAAACGTATCGCAAAATACAATTGTATGTATATAGCGGCCTCATACCGAGAGTTGTGACTTGAGTCTCACAATTGACAATCGTTGTCAGTTTGTTTACACGGCTTTGCTCCTGAGGCTCATTTGACGGTCTCAAGTAATGTCGTCTAAACGAATTCTCGATTTCTTAAAAATAAACTTTACCAACTTGTTTTGAAGAAATATAAAACATCGAAAATACTGATTAAATTTACTTCGCTTATTTAAGAAGGCTAAAGAAAACTCACCTCCATTAAGTTCAGTGGTACAACTCGACCCCTTCACTGAGACTGGCTTTCTCGCATGGCAGACAACCCTGAGGAACCTTTTAAGGCTCTTCGGGAAACTCTATGTCATTGACCGACCGATCGCGAGTATTCCATCTTACTTGTTAAATGAGAACTCGCGGTCTGAGCTCCAAAAGCACACTGACGATGATAAGGACGTCACTGACCTGATGTTATCTAGCATGACTCAGGATTATCGGTACAATTTCATGGGGATGTCTGCTTATGACATCATTCGTAAACTCAAGGATTTATTTGAGTTAAGTCAGAGGACTGAGGGAGCCGATGCACTTTCATAATTCGTGAACTGCTCTATGGCTAACGACTCCTCTCCATACGATCATGTCATGCTGATGAAAGCGTATCGCGACAGGCTGATCGACCTTGGCTACTCCATATCTGACGGGATGGCTCTTGATGTAGTACTCAGATCTTTGCCTGAACATTATCGTATTCTTGCGATTAATTGTTCAGCTCAGTCGATCGAGGAGGTTATTCCGTTGATACCCAACGTGAAGATCAGGACCACGCCGAACGTGCTCAGAGTTGCTAATACAAAGATCTCCAAAGCCAAGAAGGTTAAAGAAGACAAAGGCAAGAAACCACAGGTGCAGCCTCCCGAGGAGCGCCTGTGCTATGAGTGCAACAAAATGGGACACTGGCGTCGCAACTGTCCCGTTTATCTTGCAAAGCTGAAGATGACCAAGAACCCTAATAAGGGTTGCTCATCAGGTATGTCAATAAATGTTATTGAACTTTTCACTGTTTCCTCCAATTCATGGGTATTTGATACTGGATGTGGTTATCACATTGTTAATGTTTTACAGGAACCTGAGAAGTGGAAGAAGACAGAACGAGGCTGCATGGACCTCATCGTTGGTGACGGGAAGAAGGTCCCAGTACTTGCTACTGGCACATATTCTTTTTCATGCTCTTCTGGCCTTGTAGTTACTTTGATTAACTGTTTATATGCACCTGGTTTATCCAGAAACATTATTTCTGTCTCCTCATTGTTTGAACAAGGATTTCGGTATAAATTTAATGGAAATATGATTTCTGCTTACCTTAAGGATATCTTTTATTTCGAGGCTAAACCTCGACATGGAATATATGAGATAGATGTTCAAACAAACGATCAGCTCTATCATGTTTCTAAAAGAAGCAAAGTTGATAGTAACGAATCCTCGTTATGGCACCATAGGCTTGGTCACATAAGCAAGGCCCGCATTAAGAAGTTGCAAACTGCTGGCATTCTCGAATCCCAAGATGCAGATTCTTTCGATGAGTGCGAGTCATCCTTATCTGGTAAATTAACCAAGTCACCCTTCACCCGTACAGGTGAACGGGCCCAAGGCTTGTTAGGCATTATTCACACCGACGTGTGTGGACCCTTTCGAACCGAGACGAGAAATCGTGAATGGTACTTCGTGACTTTCATCGATGACTATAGCAGATATGCCTACGTCTATCTGATGAAACACAAACATGAAACTTTTGAAAAGTTCAAAGAGTTTCAAAACGAAGTACAAAATAAGCTAACTCGAACTATTAAAATACTTCGGTCCGATAGAGGCGGCGAATACCTAAGCGCTGAATTCCTGAATCATCTGAAGGAATGTGGAATCGTTTCACAACCTACTCCACCTGGCACACCCCAGTTAAATGGTGTTAGTGAAAGGAGGAATCGAACTCTGCTTAACATGGTTCGATCGATGATGTGCAGGACAACCTTGCCACATTCCTTTTGGGGATATGCCATCTTGACCGCTGCTCGCCTAATAAATCTGGCACCGACCAAGAAAGTAGGGAAGACCCCATATGAGATATGGTATGGTTCTCTTCCTAAACTGTCATACCTCAGAGTATGGGGATGTGATGGTTATGTCACCAGTGAATCTGAAAATAAGCTCGATCCCCGAGTCCAAGAGGTAACTTTCGTTGGATACTATTGTAATACCGGTTATTACTTTTACCATCCCGATGCAAACACTGTTTCCATCAAAAGGAAAGGTAAATTCCTTGAGAAAGAATTCCTTGCTCGAGGAACATATAGTGATCCAGTGGATCTTGAAGAAATTCGAGATACACCTAACCCTGAGACGGTCGCTGCGTCTGACCGACAAATTGTTGTCGCACCATCAGACCCAAACACAAGCACAAGCGTTCGTAGGAGCGAAAGAATAAGATATGAGCCTGATAGATACCTTGGATATCATGAGGCCTTCGACGTTCTGTTACTAGCCGATTCTAACGATGAGCCTATTAACTACAAAGCTGCTATGTCAGATCCGGAATCTGATAAATGGCTTGAAGCCATGAACGCTGAGATGCAATCCATGCGTGACAATCACGTCTGGGACTTGATTGAGTTACCCCCCGACACACGGGCAGTAGGGAGCAAGTGGATCTTTAAAAGAAAAACTGACATGCATGGAAATGTGCAAACCTACAAGGCACGACTTGTAGCGAAAGGTTTCACTCAAACCCAAGGGATTGACTATGAGACCTTTTCGCCCGTTGTCATGATCAAATCGATCAGAATTCTCCTTGCCATAGCCGCATACCATGATTATGAGATATGGCAAATGGACGTCAAAACCGCTTTCCTGAACGGACAACTCGAAGAGGATGTCTACATGGTTCAGCCTGATGGTTTTGTCGATCCAAAGAATCCAAACAAGGTTTGCAAGCTAAGCAAGTCCATTTATGGACTCAAGCAGGCATCTCGAAGCTGGAATCTTCATTTTGATCAAAAGGTCAAAGAGTTTGGTTTTGATCAAAACAAAGATGAACCTTGTGTTTACGGAAAGGCAAATGGGAGCGCTGTATCTGATGAACCACAAAATCCCACCGTATGTAAATGAGAGATTATAATTCAACTAGGAACAAGCTAATCTAAGAAGAATAATCAATGAATCAATGGATTTATTAATATCTCAATATTTGGGGTACAAACAAGGAAATCACACAGTAAATGTGTGTTTTCTGGAATCAGAAGTTACATTGCAAATGAGTGAAAGAACTATTTATAGAGCCTCTGAAGTCGCATCTTCATGAGTTGGTCGGATGCACTTGCATCTTGTTCATCTGCAACTGCATCGCTTCCAGCTCATTCTCTGTGTGACACTTGCTCTCGGGATCTTTACTATCGGAAGTGTAGATGCCAGGACACTTGCATGTCCGGTCTTGACCTATCCTCATCAAGTCCCCCTAGTCCATTGATTATTCGAGCAATAATTATTGGACTAGAAGTTAAAAAGTGTCTCGTATTTCCGCTGAGGTTTGGGAACCTTAATCGATCATCCTTATTAAGTTCGCATGTGTTTTTGATTTGTTACCTCATTAAAAACCTTGTTCGGAAAAACCCTGTGGGAAAAAACCGAAACTAAGGAAAAAAGAGTGTAATGCACATTTCTCTTTTGTGCAGATCCCAAATTTCAAAGATCAGAAATTTTCCAATGTTCTACAATTTCATAGATCTGGTCATCAAGTCCCCCTAGTCCTTATGTTGTTTTGTAGAAACGACTAAGGACTAAGGTACAAAGATCGTCATAGGGAATGCTAGTGAAGCCAGCTCTTTAATAGATCAAGAGACTTTATTTGTCTTTAAAGCAGAATGCTCCTGCAAATGTAATCGTCACATCCTTACAAGGAAATTAACGTGTTATTACAAGGAGGCGCTTCTGCAAATGTAAAATTCTAACTGACTTGTCAGGCGCGTGTTGCATGTTGATCTGTACTCAAGTACTTTTGGTACCCGTCAATACACGTGTCAACCGAGGATTAAATGACGGGACAGTTTTCAGTTTTTCATTTTTGAATTTTTAAATTCAAACGGTTATTCGTATCCGAGATTTTTTGCCCCATATATAATCCTTTTCCATTTTTTATTCTCTACATTTCTTCACTGCCGTCGCTCTCTTTGTTCTTCAAGCCCTAATTTTTCTTCAAGCTTTTTCCTTTTGAAAGGTCAGTCGATTTCTTTCGTGCTTTTTTATTGCATTTTCATGGCGTCGCCGTCAGTTAAGGTCGACGACGATTCGAGTAAGCATAATATGCATATCTCGTTTTCAACCATGTCGCCTCGCGACTTGGATGAAGTTATTGAGCGGTACAATATCCCTCTGTCATTGAATCCAACTCTTCCATTGCCGAAAACTCCCATTTCCCCTTTTCCTGACGGTAAAATTGGGATTTATGTCGATATGTTCAAACTCGGGAATTATCGTCTTCCGTTTACTAAATTTCTTATGAGAGTTCTGATGTTTTTCAAGATCCATGTTTCTCAAATGCATATCCAAGGGTTTTCGCGTTTAAGTCATTTCGAAGCCACTTGTAGGGCTGTTAATGTGTCTCCAAGTGTCAATCTTTTTAGGGCTTTTTATAGAATCACCATGGCTGGCGATTGGTATACGTTCGAGCGTAGGAGGGCAGTTAAAAGAATTAGCACCCATCTTCCACCCAATCCTCGTTCCTGGAAATCTAAATTTTTCTACATCGATGATCGATGCATTCCTCTTCAAATGGAGTGGAGGGATGTGGAAGATGTGGTTCACGATCCAAACCCAAATGATGGTGATTATAGTCAAGAGTCTTTTGATAAGCTTGTGTCATGTGCAAGCCCTATCCGGGAACTTCCGGAAGCCATTCTGCTTTTTAGTAGAATGAGTAGGGCTTGGTTTACCCCTGAACTTTGGCCGATTCTGACAAATCAAGGGAAGGGTAAGGAATTACCCTTTCAACACTTGCGATCACACCCTTAAAATGTCTCAATAATATTTGATAAATTTTTATTTATTTTACAGAGATGGATCTTTTCGAAGCCATGCAGCTGAAAAGTTTTGATGATGTTGACCTTGGGGCTGAACTGATGGATGAGGGGTCTATGCCATTTATTCGGCAAACGGCCAGTTCTTTCTTGGATTTTCGTCCTGAAGAGGCAAATGATCAAGTTAAGTCGCAAGTGGATGTGCAGCCAGATGCTGTAGTTTTTGAGAAAGTGTCTGAGGTCAATTCTGGGAGTAGCGATGTTGCTGATGTCGCTAAAACGGTCAAAGGTAATGCTGGAAGTAGTGGAGAAAATACCCTCAAGGGTAAAAACAAAGAGATCGTTGAGAGTCATGTTAGCGTTTCTTCAAAAGCATCACTACCGCCTAAAGGTGGAAGCAAAGTAAAGAGGTCCACAAAAGCATCTGTTGCTAAGGAAGCAGGTGAGCCCCTTGTGTCTAAGAGGAAATCTCCTCGTTGGAACTTGCAATCATCTCCTCATCAATCCAAGGTAATCACTTCTGAAACTACCGAGGTCATTTCCGATTCTACGGAAAACTTTGAAGCAAATGATCAGCCAAGAGAGGGTGTGCAGTCAAAGATTGATGTTGCGGTAACCCCCCCTCCTACTGATGATTTTAATATTGATGATTATTTATTGAACTCACCTGATATGTCACAAGAACCAGGTTTTTCTGATGTAAGTATTTTTGCAGAAGGGTACCTCATCTTTGATAACTTTGGCCACTTTAGCTCATGCGTCCTCTTCTTCGCAGAAGGATGCTCCGAGCTTTGCTGTTCCTACCTCTGAATGGTTGAAGAAGGAGATAGATCTGGTTAGCCTCAGAAGCAACGTTGGTAGAGGTTTGGAATCTGTTGATGTAAATGCTGCCTTTGTCCCTCAATGGGAGATCAAAAATGGTGATACTTGCACTGAGAGTTCAATCGCAAAAAAGATCACTCTACTTGGAAGCACCCCTACTGACATTTTCTGTCTTCAACAAATTCCTAATGAAGCTTTTTCAAATGAACTCATGCTTGCACAATCAAAGCAACAGAGCTTGGTGGCGGATGTATATGGTCGATGGATCATTGCTGAGGCAAGGGTTGAAGAGTTAACCAAGAAGCTGTTGGCGCATAAGGCCTCTTTTGGTTCTATAAGTGATCAAGTGAAGATTAACGATCTTCATGCAAAGGTTGAACTCCTCACAACCAAGAACCGGAAGCTAGTGTCACTTGAGCAGGAAATGAAGAGAGATCTCAAACAGGCGCAGGACGATGTGATGGCTTTCAAAAGCCAATTTTTGGATCAAAAGAAGATATTTGATGAACAAGCCATCAAAATGTTGGAGATCACCTCTCAATGTGATTCAGTAGTTGAAGCTGTTAACAAAGGTATCTCTTATGTTTCTTTATTTTCATAATTTTTCATTTGCACTTGCATAGTCTTTTATCACCTTTAACATTTGCGTTTTACTCCTTCAAAGAAAATGCTGCCCTTGTTGAAACCGTCAAGGCTTTAACCGAAGAAAGAGAACAAATGCAGAAGGAGCTAGCATCTGTGAAGGAGAAGAGCAAATGGTTGATTGAGGAAGGTTTTAGCTTGGTTGCTAAGCGTGTGCATTCCGAGATGATCCCCATGACCCTCAAAGTTAATTCTGCCGCAAATGCAATGGGCTATAATGAAGGGATCAAGTGTGGGTTAGCACATGCTGTGAAAGGTGAAGCCAATTTCCTGACTTTCAAAGAATATGATCACAAAGCCAGTGAGAAGCTGTTGACACAGTTGGATGCTCTGAAGTCAATGACGTTTCATTCCATTGACGAAGTTTCGAAGTTGAGCCTGGACGATACAGAGGTAATGGGAGATATGCTGAAACCAATTACTTTGACAAAAGGTTCTGCAACCTCAAAGGCTGATGCTCCTTCAACTTCACATGCAGATGCTCCAACTGCCACTGGTAATTGATTTCTCTATTAATCATGATCTCTTGCTGAACATTTTAATCATCTCTCAAAGTCCACTTATGCTGTGGCACAAGACAATTTACTTTCTATTTTGCACTTGGTATGTTCTAGTACTTCTATAACCATGGATCCCGTCGGAACTGCATCTGTTTGCAGTTTCGACTATGTTGACGCATGTGATAATGCATGTGGATGTTTGCTTTACTTAGTTTTGTCTCGATCGTTTATATTATGTTATCACCTCATGGTTCATGGAATATGAGTCATGCTTGATTATGTTTGTGACATGTTACTTGCGATCAAAGTGTATCATTGTTTGCACTTGCAGTTGCAAAGTAATCATACACAATTTTTTATGCTTTGAATCGTTTGTATGTTTTTCCATTCGATTCTTGACATTTTTCTTTTAGGCTTGCGAAACATTTTTTCACAAGCTTTGAGCAACTTTACAAGTTCTCCTTCACAAGTACTTTGACAAGATTCTTAACAAAATCATTAACTTTTAAAGAAGGCTGTCACATGCGTTTCCCCCCTATCAAATGCGTCCATCTTCAAAGGGTTTTAACAACATAACGGCAATACCACTTTTAAAGTTAAGTATTTTTTGTTTCAAATACGAATCTTTTCCTTGTGGTATATAAAGTCCTTACATCTTTTGGTAAGGTTCAGTTGATCTTTTTCTTTTGAATGATCAACCCACAAGACCACTTGATAACATTTGTCATTCAGCAGCACTTGCGACCCTCAGAGAGCTTAAGTTGGAATTTTATTAATAATCATAGCATACCTTTTATCCACTTAAGTTTGGCCATCTCTCTTTTGGGTTTTTGTTAGCAACCATTGTACTAACAAGGTGTCCGGCCTGATCACCTCTTCCCAACATGCACTCTTTAATCATCAGTGAGACAGTTGAGGACAAGAAAAGTATTTTTACTTTTTCTTGGGTTACCCTTTATAAATAAAGGAATAACAGCGATACTGCATTAAGGTATTGGTATGTAATATCTTTTGAAAATGCACCCGCTAGTGACTCATGAACCATATTATAAGAAGTGAATAATATCGCATGTGGATCTCGCATTATTTGAAGAGATCATTTGTACAGTATATGCATGTGTTCATTGACACAGCATTTTTAAGCAAACATTTATATTCAATATTTTGCACAGGAGCGATCTAATATTTGTATAACCTTTTCATATAAGATAGAACAAGCATTTCCATGGATCCTTGTAAGTACTAGAAACAAATGTATTTTATTCTTCATCAACTTATTACAGGATCATAATTGCAGAAACGAAAA
Organism: Deinandra increscens subsp. villosa; assembly: GCA_039602395.1. Lineage (NCBI taxonomy): Eukaryota > Viridiplantae > Streptophyta > Magnoliopsida > Asterales > Asteraceae > Deinandra > Deinandra increscens. The sequence goes on from JBCNJP010000025.1 coordinate 26,264,343, forward strand.
CATAAAGATCAACATTTCCTATCTTCCCTTTGAGATTAACATTTGCGTCTTCACATATAACACTTGCGAAGATGAATTCCATTCCAAGCCCGCACCAATTCAGTTCCGTCGAGCTGCTGAAGTATATAAGATCCATTTCCGATCGCTTTTTTGATTATATAAGGTCCCTCCCACTTGGGAGACATTTTTCCGAGCGGAAGTGCTCTACTCACCTCATTGCTCCTTAACACATATTCTCCCTCTTTATACTGTTGAGTTTTGACTTTGGCGTTATAGTATTTTGCCATTTCTTTTTTGTATCTGCTCTCTCGTATAGCAGTGATTTCCCTTCGCTCTTCCAAAAGATCCAGATTGGTTCTTAATTCTTCATCATTATCCGCCACTTGCACTTGCAAGCGGTGGCTAGGTATTCCGATTTCAGCTGGTATAACAGCTTCAGTTCCATATACAAGACTGAATGGTGTTTCACCATTGCTAGTTTTAGGCATGGTGCGATGCGCCCACAAAACATGTGGTAACTCATCGACCCAACTACCCCCATATTTTTCCAATCTCATTTTTATGCCTTCGACAAGGCTTCGATTTGCTCTTTCAACTTGGCCGTTGGCCTGTGGATGTGCTACTGACGTAAAGATCTGATTTATATGAAGCTCTTCGCACCATTCTGCAAATGGGTTTCCAGCAAATTGCTGTCCATTATCTGTTATGATATAGAGAGGTAGACCAAATCGGCACACGATATGTTCCCACACGAACTTTTTGACTTGCTTACCAGAAATACAAGCAAGTGGTTTTGCTTCAATCCATTTTGTAAAATAATCAATTGCAACCAATAGAAATTTTACCCCTCCACTTGCTGATGGAAAAGGTCCAACTATATCCATTCCCCACTTCTGGAAGGGCCACGCTGACGTAACTGGGATCAACTCATTTTTTGCTCGCATGCTCACCGGAGCATGTGCTTGACAAGCTTGGCATTTGCGCAATTCTTCCCAAGTGCTTCGGTACATGCCTGGCCAAAAGTATCCAAGGCTCATGATTTTAACAACTACCATCTTCGCACCAGCATGAATACCGCATATGCCTTCATGTACTTCTTTAACGATCTTTTCAGCTTCACTTGGGGTTAAACACCTTAACAAAGGTCCCAAAAAGCTTCTTCTATACAAAGTATCATTTTGCATCTGATATTGAAGCGAATTTACTCGTATCTGGCGAGCCTGTTCTTTATCATCTGGGAGTTTGCCCATGGTCAAATACTGTACAATCGGTGTCATCCAACTGTCTTCTTGCATTTGCACATCTGCAGTCATTTTCAAATTGACAGTTGGAGCTTCTAACAATTCTACTCGAATCTCCTTGGCTAAATGTTCAAATGCGACAGAAGCGAGCTTGCTCAGCGCATCTGCCTTTCTATTTTGAGCTCTAGAAATATGTAAAACTTCACACTTCCCAAAGATTTTGATTAACTCTTGAACTTGCTCCAAGTATAAGGCCATATATTTGCCTTTTGCTTCATATGTTCCAGCGATCTGGCTAGCTACTAACAATGAATCCACATAAGCAGTCACTTGCGTTGCACCCATTTTTTTAGCCAACCTTAAACCTGAAATAAATTTTCATGTTTTCAGGTCCTCCAACTTATCACATGTATCCAGTCATTGTGTGTTCTTCTTTTTTTTTTTTTTTTTTTAATCGAATAAACACAAAGACTTACGAAGCTTGAGCGTTTATACCTGCTAGCAACGCCTCATACTCTGCTTCATTATTAGAAGCTTGAAAATTAAAGCGGATCGCATATGTCAACTCGTCCCCTTCAGGACTTTTCAAGATCAAGCCTGCATTTGGTATAACAGAATTTTTAATATTTTGTATTTCAATTTCTTTTCCAAAAAGAAATGATTTTATAATGGATCAAACCTGCTCCTGAGCCATCAGAGTTTGAAGAACCATCAGTATGCAAGATCCATACTTGTTCTTTAGCTTCAGGAATGGTAATAACGTTTATACTTGCGCCGTCTGGCACTTCCGCCAGGAAATCAGCTACCACTTGACCTTTAATTGAAACCCGTGGTTTGAACTGTATATCGAATGGCCCTACTTCAATTGCCCACTTGATCATCCTACCGGACATTTCCGGCTTTCTGAAGATCCCTTGAATAGGATATGAAGTAAGAACATTTACAGTGTGGGCCTGGAAATAACGACGAAGTCTTCTTGTAGCTTGTACAAGTGCTAAGACAACTTTTTCGATCATAGGATACCTGGTCTCATAGTCTTTAAGCATTTTGCTTATGTAGTAAATTGGAAGTTCTTTATCTTCCCTTTCGACCAGTAACACAGCGCTTACTGCATTATCCGTTACTGCCAAATACATGATCAACTCTTCACCAACTTTTGGTGCAGTTAAAGTCGGAAGTGTAGCAAGAGCTGTTTTCAATTCTTCAAATGCTTGATTGGCTTCGGAAGTCCATTCAAAACTTCCTTTTAAACTTTCTTTCAAAACTTTCATAAAGGGTGTAGCTCTTTCGGCCGCTTTTGACAAAAATCTATGTAAAGCCACCAAGCGCCCATTTAGAGTTTGTATATCTTTAAGGGTTTTAGGCGGTTCCATTTCCATAACCGCTTTAACCTTTCTCGGATGTGCCTGGATCCCCTCTTTGTTAACTAGAACCCCTAAAAACTTGCCCTCTTCCATCGCAAATGAGCATTTCTTGGGGTTTAATTTCATATTGATACCCCGCAAGTTTTTAAAGGTCTCTTCAATGTCTTTGATCATATCTTCCTCATGAGAACTCTTAATGACTACATCATCCACATAGGCTTCAAGATTTCTACCGACTTGCGATTGGAAGGTCTTATCCATGAGGCGCTGGTAAGTTGCACCAGCGTTTTTTAGCCCGAATGGCATCTTTTTATAACAGAATAAGCCTTCGTTTGTAATAAACGCAGTTTTGTCTTCATCACCCTCAGCCATAAAGATCTGATGGTATCCTTTATATGCGTCTAGAAAACACTTCCATCGGTATCCTGCCAAAGAATCAACTTTTAGATCTATTTCCGGAAGTGGATAACAATCTTTCGGACATGCCTTATTAAGATCTTTGAAGTCAATGCACATCCGCCAAGATTTATCAGGCTTTAGGACCAAGACAGGGTTTGCAACCCATGTTTGGTAAAGCACTTCCCTAAGGATGCCCGCTTCCACAAGCTTATCCACTTCTTCCTTGACTACCTTGTTTCGAATTTGGTCATAGATTCTTCGCTTCTGCTGGACAGGTTTTACACCTGGATAGACGTTTAATTTGTGTTCAGCGAGATGTCTAGGGACCCCCGTCATATCCGACGGTTCCCATGCGAAGATATCCACATTGTCTTTTAATAACTGAAACAACTTTTTTCTTGTTTCTCCTTGTAATTGCGATCCAACTTCAATTGTCTGATCTGGAAACTTCTCATTTATGATCCACTTATTCTTTTCTACAGTATCATTTTTAATATCCTTCAATCCTCCTTTTGATATCAAAGGTTTCTCAACCAGGGCTACTTGTGGATCTGCATCTGTTGTTACTGTTGCGATTCCCCTTGGAGTTGGGAATCGAACTAAACCATGCGCCGTCGAAACTATAGCGCCCAAAACTTTAAGCCCAGGTCGACCGATAATGACATTGTGGGGGGAAGGAGTTGCAACCACAATAAAAGTCATCATCTCTTCTCGAAATAGTTTATCATCACCAAAGATCACTGGGAGAGTTATTTCTCCCATGGGATGCACCACCTCTCCAGAAAAACCAATTAGAGTGGAATTATGAGGCTTTAGCCTTTGCTGCACATCCAATCCCATCCTTCGGAAACAAGATTCATACATGATTTCCGACGCACTTCCAGTATCAAGATAGGTCCGTTTCACTAGAAACCCAGCAATACCAACAGTCACAATTACTGGATCTTCTCTTGATTCTCTACCATTCAATGGTGGAAATGTAATCTCTTGACTTTTCCATTTTTCTTCTTCAAACTTTGTCTTAACATTGCGATGCCAAGTGTTCGATCCTCTTCGTATCATAGCGATCACAGCTTGTTTAGCAGCTGGAGGACGTCCCTCCTTAATATTTTTAACCAGATGCGACAATTTTCCGGATTTGATGGCTTTTTCAATCTCGCCTCGCAAGTGTCTGCAGTTGTCTGTATCATGACCACGATCTTTATGGTAATCGCAATATTTACCCATGTCACTTCCTAAAGGATTGTAAGTCCTTTGAGGTTTCGAAAATTGAACATTCTCCGTCGCTAAGATCTCACTGGGAGTTTTTGTAAGTGACGAAAAATCATTAGATCTGGGCTCCCAGGTCTTCTTGTATCCTCCATAATTACTTTCTCCTTTACGATCATAGGGTTGAGATCTAAACTTTTTCCAGGATTGATTTCTTGTTGGTGCAGTGGAGACACTTGCATTTGCATGCCGGTAATTGCCATTCTTCTGAGATGGTTTTTGAGTGCTGATACCCTGGATATTTCCGGAAGCACTTCTTCCTTTTACATAGGTCCTGACACGATCCATAAGCACTTCCATTGTTTGAGGCAGATCCTCATGTAACTTTTCCACCAAGTGCGTGTGTCGAACACCATGACAAAAGCCAGATATACGTAATTGATCCTGTGCTCCAGATATTTTCATAGTTTCATTGTTAAAACGCATAACGAAGCTTTCAAGGCTTTCATCATTTCTTCTTCGAATGTTATGTACTTCTGTCACTTCTTTTGTACACTTCCGTTGTTGACTAAATTGCCTTAGGAATTTCGTCCTTAGGTCTTCAAAGCCACTTATCTGTGCATTTGGTAATGCATCAAACCATACTCTTGCAGGCCCAGTAAAGGTCTGTACCAGCATGTGGCACCATGTTTCTTCCGACCATCGTTCAAGTCTTCCGGCAGTAATAAAATCAAATATATGATCATCTGGATCTGTTAGTCCACCATACTTCTTTATAGAAGTTGGCATTTTTAGCTTTGCTGGAAACTTAGCATTTGCGATCCAGTTCTGAAACTTAGAATGCTCTTGCATTGAAGCAGGAAAATAAGGCACGAATACATCCTTTTCTCCTGATGTCATAAAATTTATAGGTCAGAATAAGATCAATGCCTTTTTTCAAAAATTAAAGGTCTTAATGTTATAGTTCAATCATAGCATTTATAGCTCATTTAGAATTGATCACATTCGCCTCTTGTATGAGGTCTTCCAGGATGACACTTCCAACACAAGTATAATTAGTTCGGAAGTATCATACAGTACTGATCTTTACAAGAGATCTTATTGCAATCACTTCCGATGCGCATACGTCTTATTCGGAAGTCTTCTCTTGTTATCATAAGCACTTCCGACGCGCGTACGTCTTACTCGGAAGTCTTCATTTGCTATCATAAGCACTTCCGACGCGCGTACGTCTTACTCGGAAGTCTTCATTTGCTATCATAAGCACTTCCGACGCGCGTACGTCTTACTCGGAAGTCTTCATTTGCTATCATAAGCACTTCCGACGCGCGTACGTCTTACTCGGAAGTCTTCATCGTAATATCAATTTTTTGAAAGATCATATCGACACCACTTCCGACGCACACGTGACTTACTCGGAAGTGGACATCTGTATCTCATTCTCTATCTTCCTTTTTTTTTTTTTTTTTTACAACTCAACTCATGAGTGTGTATTTGAATTTTCTGAAATTCAAATTTGAAGAAGGTTTTCCCGCCTTAATTGTTGTTCTTATGATTTTCCAGATTTTTTAGGCAATCTTCATGAGAGCCTCTTTGAATCTTCAAATCTTCATCCGGAATTCATTCATCGAATTTCCAGATTTCATAGTTCACCATATGATCCTCAATTGTGTATCCATTCGTAAGGATTTCACATCATCATTAAGCCATTATTATATCACAAGGATCAAAATGCATCAAATTACCAAATTAACAATTGATCATGAACTTTTGAATTAAGCAAATTCAAATTAATTTTTCCGATCCAAAATATGCGTATCGATCAAAAGTTTTCAAAAACTAATTTCGCTACTCGATCAAAGCGTTAAAATCGATACCTGATGATTTTGACTGTTTGATAATTGTACGATCTTCATTTAGAAGATCATCCAAATCCTTCAAATCGGTAGTTTTTGCAGCATCCTTTTCTGGAGTGAATTTCAGAGTGGCTCGAACTTCCTGCAACCACTGCTCACGCTTCTCCTTGTCCCGTAACTGCTTCAGGATCTGCAAATTTCTCATCAGGAAATCTCGATCAAAGCTTTGCAAAATCTCGACAGCTTTATTTGGATCCACATTATCATCCTCGTCATCATGATCCGAATATGGATCATTATTAGAATGATTCGGTAATTGAAACACCGAGATTTTTTCACTAGGTTTTCCAGCTGATCCTTTCGAACTATGAATGTTCTTCGGTGTTCCTTCCAGATCAAAAATGGACTTCTTCTTCACTGACTCATCCGATTGCTTCTCCATTTTTCACCAATTCCTGAGAATACGGATGGCGCCAATTGATGAACCACAAAATCCCACCGTATGTAAATGAGAGATTATAATTCAACTAGGAACAAGCTAATCTAAGAAGAATAATCAATGAATCAATGGATTTATTAATATCTCAATATTTGGGGTACAAACAAGGAAATCACACAGTAAATGTGTGTTTTCTGGAATCAGAAGTTACATTGCAAATGAGTGAAAGAACTATTTATAGAGCCTCTGAAGTCGCATCTTCATGAGTTGGTCGGATGCACTTGCATCTTGTTCATCTGCAACTGCATCGCTTCCAGCTCATTCTCTGTGTGACACTTGCTCTCAGGGATCTTTACCATCGGAAGTGTAGATGCCAGGACACTTGCATGTCCGGTCTTGACCTATCCTCATCAGTATCGTTCCTCGTACTGTACGTGGACGATATATTGATCAGAGGAAACAACATACCCATGCTTAACGATGTTAAGAAATGGCTTTCATCTTGTTTCTCTATGAAAGACCTTGGAGAAGCCGCTTACATTCTGGGAATTAAAATTCACAGACATCGATCTAAGCGCCTTTTAGGACTCAGTCAAAGCACATACGTTGATAAGATCATAGCTCAGTTCAACATGAGCAACTCCAAGAAAGGAGCCGTTCCCATGACTAAGGGAACAATCTTGGACAAATCTCAAGCACCTAAAACGGAGCGCGAGATAAGCCAAATGGCATCGATCCCATTTGCCTTTGCTATTGGATCTATCATGTATGCCATGCTCTGCACACGACCGGATGTCTCGTATGCATTGAGCGTGACAAGTCGGTACCAACAGACACCAGGACAAGCTCACTGGACGGCTGTAAAGAACATTTTAAAATACTTGAGAAACACCTCTGATATGTTTCTCGTATATGGAGGTGTTGATGAAGAGCTCACTGTAAGATGTTACACTGACACTAGTTTTCAGACTGACCGAGATGACTCTCACTCACAGTCGGGATTCGTATTCACTCTTAACGGAGGAGCTGTTTCCTGGAGAAGCTCAAAACAGCCAGCAGTAGCTGATTCTACTACTGAATCCGAATACATAGCCGCCTCAGAAGCTGCTAAAGAAGCCGTGTGGATGAAGAAGTTCATATCTGATCTCGATGCCATGCCAAGTATAAGGCAACCCATCGAGATGCCATGCCAAGTATAAGGCAGCCCATCGAGATGCCATGCGATAACACATGCGCTATAGCTCAAGCCAAAGAGCAAAGGTCTCATAAGAAGGCCATGCACATTCTGAGGAAGTTCGACTACATAAGAGAAGTAGTCGACATAAATGAAATCAAAATAAGCAAAGTGCACACAGATCAAAACTTAGCTGATCCCTTCACTAAGCCTATGACTCAAGAGACTCATATACGCCACAAAGAAGCGATAGGGCTTAGATTAGCTAAAGACATGTTTTGATTCGGTATTTGGATGTATGAACACCAGCAGTTATCTATATTATTCTTATTCCATCTGTTTATATGCAACAATGAATTACATAACTGTGTTCAATATTTATACGTTTAATCCTTGGACAATAAGTTCTTGTCCTAAATGTCCGTAGTCGATTAGTTAGTGGGAGCTATACTAAAGTAAGACTATTGTGACTGCTTGAGCCTTAAAGTTATTTAACGTTCAAACTCACGAACCTCATTGGTGAATGACGTTGGACGTAACTCACATCATGCAATGCAAACATGGAAGTCTTTCTTGCTTGATTAATGCATGCTCTAGTGTATCCTTAGACCCGAGATTCATATTCGAACTCCCTTCTACTAAAGAACATTCTCTGATTGTAGCCTAACGTTGTCGCGTAACTGCCAACCATAACGGTTATTTTTGGGAATGGCTCTGAGGTTTAATGGGAGTTGTATGCCTCAACAAGGGATTCTGTACTCTTGCTTCGGCAACGATTAGACATAAAGGCGCCCTCGTTGATTCCAAGTGATAAGTGTGAGGCCTCACCTAAACTTACTGTGTGTTTGTTGGATCACTTCGAATTGTATCGAGAATGAAAATCGATGAATAAAATATGAGAGTCCATGTCTCATAATTCATCAATGTCTTATACAGAAAGGAACATATGACAATGAATGCACAAGTCATGAGTCTGTTTGATTGTCAATTAGATATATTTTGGTTAACGACTTAAAGTGTCAATATTAGTTGGTGTAGCCATGCATAGCTAGAGTGCCTCTGACTGCGCTTGTTAAAACTGTCGCGTTCAGTCCAAGTGGGAGACTGTTGGAAATAGGGTGTCCTGACCCGACGAATTAACGAACCCGACCGATATTGACCCGTAAGAGTTACACCCGGGTCAACGGACTATTAAATCTAATTAATTGTTAATTAGTATTAAACGAACTAAACGGTAAATTAAATAAATATGAATTATTTATTTAATTATAACGACAAAATTGTTTCGGCTAAATATATTGCTCGTGATATAAAAATGACGGACTGATCAATTGTTACCGGATTAACAAACTGATCAGTTTGGTGGATTAAAAGAGAATCGCGACCGGGCCCAGTCCGTCAGGCCTCGGTCCGCGATTTTATATTAAAAGGAGAGAAAGAGGAGGTTAATTGCAACACAAGTCACAAACCCTAATCTCTCCTCTCTCTCTCTCTCTATGCCGATCCCCAAGCCGAAGCCGGCTCCCCGCCACCGCCGTCCTTCCGATCGCCGCCACCACCTCCACCGCAATTTCCTTGTGATTTCCGATGGATCCCCGTCTAGCTAGCATCTGCGCCCAACTCGAAAATGAAGCAGTCGCAGCCCGAGCCGAAGCCGCAGCCTGAGCCGCCGCCGCGGCTCAAGTCGCTGCTGCCGCTGCTGTCTCCTCCGCGCCGCCGCGCGACCGCCGACCGGTGGTCCTCGCGTTGCCGGCGCAGCCGAGGCCACCGCGTCCGGTTCCCTCGTCGTGGCCCGCATCCTTGTACTCGCCAGCCACCGCCACCGTGTCACCTCCGGTCACCGGTGACGAGATCATCGTAGGGACTATTCCGGTCGCCATCCCGACGGAGAAAGTTTTGTCACCACCACCGGTGGTATCTCTACCACCGCTGCCGCCACTATCGCCGCCGCCGCCTATGGCCGCCGCCGCCTATGGCCGCCGTCGCCTATGGCCGCCACCGCTGCCGCCGTTGATGACCTGTCTCGCAGATTCGAGTCAGACGTCTCAGTTCGTCCTAGCGCGAGCCCGTTGAATCCGGGTGTCTCGAGCGGTTGCTTGGATCCCGCCAAGGTATATCTAAATTGTTAGATAATAATTTAATTAATTTATTTATTTTAAATAAATACATTTCTGTGGTTGTCGTGTACGGTGATTGATCATGTTACAGTTACGTCCGCGTGTTTAAATCGTTTCCGCTGCTAAATTAATCTAGTATTAATTTAATTATTAAATCGGTTTTAATAAAAAATTAAAATCGATAACCCGGATCCCACTGTAAAACCCAACAGTTATGACTTTGTTGCTGATGGCAACCCTTTTGACATATTGTGAGAGTGGATTAATTTTTACCTCACCTGTTCCTGGCTTATATTTGGCCCAGTAGTTTGCCATATTATTTCTTACAAATTCCCCCATAGGAGTTGAAGGAGCTACAGGAACAATTTCTGAGTAATCCCTTGTTGGTGGGTAATATGGTCCAAATTCCATTAAAAACCCTCTTTCATCTCTAACACCTCCCAAATCTACTGGAGGAGCTTTAATTTAAAGAATTTGTTCAGGCTTCACAGGGGGAAAAGGAGCAGAAGTTAACCAGGAAAAGTTGATTCCTTGATAGATCTTTCTTGCAGATAGCATACCTAGTGTCTCTGCTTCTTCCCATATGTTTTCCTGAGTGAACTCGAATCTGATTGGCTGATTTGTGTCTGCTGCAAAGAACATAAGAGAGTTAGTTTCATCCTCCGGAGTAACTGTTTGCTCCGAGGTAACTTAATCAGCAACATCAACAACAACAAGTTCCGAGGTAATGTGTTCTCTTGAGATAACATTGTCATCCGAGATAAATTGTTCACCCGGAGTAATATGTTCTCTCGAGATAACCTCTTCAGCTTCCGAGATAACTTCGTCATTTACCTCGGGATCTATCAAATCTCTGTAATCCTTCACAACTTCTTCTATCTGTTCATCAGCAATATCCATATCAATTTTGTACACATTTTCATTGACTCCTTGAATATTCTGAGCTTTGTCATTCTGATCTTTGTCAGCAGTGTCTTCTTTCAAGACACTTTGAACTTCTTCATCATCTTTCTTTCCATCACCATTATTGATGAGGATAGGTCAAGAGTGGACATGCAAGTGCCTCTAGAATAACACTTCCAAGAGACTAATATCGCATATGAAGGCAAGGTAGAGAATGATGCAGTTGTGAATGTTCAAGACGCAAGTGCATCTCCTCAACTTATGAAAGATGCGATTCTGAAGAATGAGTATAAATAGGGCATTTCATAATTTGTATAGACAACTTTCAGATCTAGGATTTCACCTTTAGCTATGTGTATTTCCTGAATCAATGAAATTCTATTCATTACAATACTTTTCTATTTTTTATCTCAATTCCATGTTGGATCATTAAATCAAATCTAATAGCCGTGGGGTTTTGTGGTTCATCAATTGGCGCCATCCGTATTCTCTGGAATTGGTGAGCAATGGAGAAGCAATTGGATGATTCAACAAAGAAGAAGTCGTTTTTTGAATCAACGAGCTCAGCAAAACACATTTTCAGCTCTGCAGGTTCAGCTGGAAAGTTTAGTAAGAAGGATTCGACGTTACCATTGGAGGATCACATGGATGATGATACGCATTCAGATCGAGATGATTTCGATCGGAATGTTGTAAGGGATGATGATTCTGACGAATTGAAGGACTTCAGTCGAGATTTTCTGCTGTGAAACATTGAGGTGTTGAAGCAATTACATGATAAGGAAAAGCGAGATTCATGGTTGCAGGAGGTCCGTGCGACACTCAAATTTACTCCCTAAGGAAATTATGGAAAAACTGCAGCTAGGAAGAATTCAAAGGACGTTATCGATGATGAGAACGCATCTGATAAGCGTGCAAAACCATCAGGTAACAATGTTAATTCTGAATTCTCGGTAAAATTGCTTTGGGATGAATGGATTGGCAAAGTTTAATTATAGAAATTTATGCCTGATTATGAAATTCGTGAACAAAAGCTATTTTGATAGGATTAATCATCAAAATAAGTTGGATTCGTTATAATAATGTTTGAATTGATCATCTGTTGATTAGGCATGTTTGAATTTCATGATATGCTAATGATTTTGTGATATCGCATAAATTGCTGATTGATAATGTTGATTGGAATCTACTTGATACAAAACGAGAACTGGAGATTTTTTGAAGGATTCATTGGATGAATATTTGAAGATTCAATAAATTCTGATGAATTTTGTTATTCAAACCTGGAAACTTCCAGCGTCAAGATAAAGCGGGAAACATATTTTTCAAATTTTTCATGATATATCTATATCAATGATCTGCTCAATGTTTTGAGTGTTTATTTTAATAAAAAAAACGAAGTATGAGTATAAATATGCTTATGCAATTGATCACTTGAGGTATAGTATGTGTGTTGACACATGCACATGCATTTACAACACTTGCGTATGCACAAGTACTAGGAGAAGCCCAATAAATAAAGCGTACGCACAAATGAAATCCACATGCATTTGCTTTGTAAACGTTAATCCTAAAAAACTTAAACACTGAAGTGAATCCGTTTCAGGTTTAAGGTTAGCTAAAAAGATGGGAGCAACGCATTTAACAGCTCACGTGGATTCATTGCTTGTTGCAAGTCAAATTGCTAGGAGGTACGAAGCAAAATGCAAATACATGATGTTAAATGCGTACGTCAAATGTGAAGTCTTAATTAATTCTTGAACTTGTTCCAAATTGCTGGAACAAGTTCAAGAATTAATTAAGATTTTCGACAAATGTGAAGTCTTCCACATATCAAGAGCACAAAATAGGAAGGCAGATGCGTTAAGCAAATTAGCATCAGTAATGTTTGAACATTTGGCAAAAGAAATCAAAGTGGAACTATTGGAGTCTCCGACAGTTAACATAAAAATAGCAGCGAAAGTGCAAGTTCAAGAGGAAAGTTGGATGAGCCCTATTATTAGGTATCTAACCGCTGGTGAATTACCAAATGATAAGGAATAGGCACGGAAAATAAGGGTAAATTCTCTTCAGTATCAGATGCAGGGTAAGGTTCTGTATCGATGAAGTTTTTTCGGACCTTTGTTAAGGTGCCTGACCCCAGTTGAAGCAGATAAGGTTGTTAAAGAACTGAATGAAGGCATCTGCGGCATCCATGCAGGGGCAAAAATGGTAGTGGTGAAGATTATGAGTCTCGGGTATTACTGGCCAGGGATGTATCGCAACACTTGGGAGGAGCTTCGGAAATGTCAAGCTTGTCAAGCACATGCTCCTGTAAGCATGAGGGAAAAAAATTAGCTAATTCCTGTCACATCAGCTTGGCCATTCCAAAAAGGGGGAATGGACATAGTTGGTCCATTCCCACCAGCAAGTGGCGGTGTAAAATTCCTTCTGGTAGCAATTATTTACTTCACAAAATGGGTGGAAGCAAAACCCCTTGCTTGCATTTCCGGTAAACAGGTCAAGAAGTTTGTATGGGAGCACATTGTCTGTCGTTTTAGGTTACCACTCTACATATTAACAAACAATGGACAACAGTTTGCTGGAAATCCCTTTGCTGAATGGTGTGAAGAACTCCACATAAACCAAGTTTTCACTTCCGTGGCACATCCACAGGCTAACAGACAAGTGGAGAGAGCCAACCGAAGCCTTGTGGAAGGTATAAAAATGAGGCTTGGAAAATTTGGTGGGAATTGGGTGGATGAGTTACCACACGTTTTGTAGGCCCATCGTACAATGCCCAAAACAAGTAATGGTGAAACTCTTTTCAGTTTAGTATATGGAACTGAAGCTGTCATCCCAGCTGAGATTGGTATACCTAGTCACCGACTGCAAGTGCAAGTGTCTAACAATGAGGAAGAATTAAGAACCAATCTTGATTTAATTGAAGAACGAAGGGAAATTACTGCCATACGAGAAAGTCGGTACAAAAAGGAAATGGCTAAATATTACAATGCAAAGGTAAAGGTTCAACAATACAAGGTGGGTGAGTACGTTCTGAGAAGTAATGAAGTAAGTAGGGCACCTCCTCTTGGGAAAATGTCCCCCAAGTTGGAAGGTCCTTATATAATCAAAAAGGCGATCGGAAATGGTTCGTATATACTTCAACAACTCGATCGAACTGAATTAGTTCGAGCCTGGAATGGAGTACATCTTCGCAAGTGCTATATGTAATACCGCAAGTGAAGATTTCTAAGAAAAGAGAAAGTTTACCTTGAACTTTGTTTCTATGATAATTTCCTGTAATAAGATTGAAGAAGAATAAGATGTTCTGTTTTTCTTTATTAAGCCAGTTAACGAAAGTATTTGTTTCTTTTTGATCAATACCAACAATTGTTGAGTGGTTGCGTACACATATATACATGTGCATATGCTGCAATGGATGATACACTTCCTTCTTCTGAAAGGAATACCCGCACTAAGAAGTAAAATATCTCCCTTCATAAAGGGAGTACACATGCGATAATTTTCATCTTTCCAAAATGGCAGTAGCCACCGTCCCTTAGAGGTCATAAATTACTTATGAGTTCACCAAAAAGAGATCACATGCTGAATCTCTGATGTTGCATCACTGTTATTTTCTTATTTATAAGAAATAACCCAAGATAAATAAGCAAGTTTATCTTGTCCCTAACTTTCTCGCCAATAATATAAAGAGTGCATGTTAGGATGAGGTGATCAGGCCGGACACCTTGTTAACACAATGGTTGTTAACACAATGGATGTTAACACAATGGTTGTTAACAGAAGCCCAAAAGAGAGATGGCCAACTTAATTGGGAAAAAGCATGTACTAAAAACCCATTTAAGCTCTCTAAGGGCCGTAAGTATTACTTTATAACTTATGTTATGATGGTAAATTTGTGGGTAAATCATTTAAAAAATGATTCAATCAAGCCTTACCGAAGATTGTAAGGACTTTTTTATTCTACAAGAAATTGATTTGCATTACAATAAAATGGTATAGACTCTTAAGGTAGTATTGGCATAATGTTGTTAGAACCCTTTAAAGGTGGACGCATCTGATAAGGGGGAAACGCATGCGTCAGCTTTCCTTTGAGGTTCGTTCATTTTATTGGGATCTTATGAAAAAAATATTTGTGAAGGGAAATTCAAGAAATGTCCCAAAGAAATGACATTACAAAAAAATCCCATATGACAAGGATATGCATGTTCATTCTTCGAATGCAAGTGTTAAAGTAATACACTTCAATCGCGAATGGTTCTGCCCTTAACATATTTGAATGATTTATTCTATGAGAACCATGAGGAAACAAAATACTAAAGCATGAAAAAGACATGAAATAGTTAAACTAGCATCCATAGCATTTGCAATAAAGCATTCACATGTTCGAAACTGCAAACACATGCAGTCCCTACCAGAGGTATAAAGTTCGAAAATATCCAAACGACGGTAACAACAAAAGATAACCATAAAGTTGTTATAGTGCCACAACATAAGTGGACTTTGAAAAAGAAACTGTTCATAATAGTACTAAATGACTTCATGGAAATTACTTACTAACCTGATCCTGAGCATGTGTCCCAGAAGGAGCATCTGATTTTGGGCTTGGAGCTGTACTCTTGGGAAGGGGAGTCGGTTTTAGCATCTCTTTTATCTGCTTCGTATCAGACAAGCTCAACTTCGACACCTGCTCAATATATCAAAGGTCATACTCTTTAATGAGGTTAAGTGAGCTATAAGCTTCTCTCTGGCTTTTTGGTCAAATTCCTTAAAGGTAAGGAAGTTGGCCTCTCCTTTTACCACCATGTGCTAAGCCACATTTTATACCCTCATTAAAGCCAACAACATTAGCAGCCGAGTTCACTTTCAAAGCCACCGGGATTATCTCCGAATGAACCTTCTTAGCAACCATATCAAGGCACTCTGCAATCAGCCACTTGCTTTTTTCATTCAGAGAGGTACTCTCAGCTTGTATCTGTTCTCGTTCTTCAGTCATAGCCTTCACTCTTTCTTCAAGCTTCTTCACTTCCGATTTTGCAACTTCAGAGTCTGAAAAGGTTGAACTTGCGGAAAGCAGGATGAAAATGCAAGTGAAGGGATAAAATAAAGAATACAAGTCATACCTCTTTTTGCGGTTTCAATTTCAGATTTATGGTGAGAGGCTGCTTCCAACAAATTGGCTATTTGATCTTCCAGTTTCTTCTTCTGTTCTAGATGCTCAGTTTTGGCTACTGATGCATTTTCTTGAGCCTGTTTAAGATCTCTCTTGGCTTCTTGCTTGAACGCCACAAGCTTCCGGTTCCTTGTGGTCAAGAGTTCAATTTTATTGTTCAAATCATTGATTTTTGTCTGATCACCAACAGAACCAGAACTTGCCCTAAGGGCTAATAGCTTCTTGTTCAACTCTTTAATTCTTGCTTCAGCTATGATCTATCTTCCGTACACATCTGCAACCAAACTCTGTTGCTTCGCTTGGGCTAACATCAACTCATCAGAAAGATCCTCATTTGAGATTTGCTGCATAATGGATATGTCAATCGGTGTACTTCCTAGGAGTGTGAGTTTTCTTGCAGTTGGAGTCTCCATGCACGAGTCATCGTTCTTCAGATCCCATTGAGGGATGAAAGTTGCGCTAGCATTTGCGACATCTAAATTCCTTCCTATGTTGCTCCATAAGGTCACCAAATCAATTTCCTTTTTCAACCAGGCGGAAGTGGGAATAGCAAAGTTTGAACTACTCCTCTGCGAAGAAGAAGACTTATAAGCAAGTGTGGCTAAAGTAGCCAATGGGGTAATATCCTTCTGCAAAACACTCGCATCAGAAGTAATTTGACCCTGGGGCATTTCAGGTGAATTTAGCAAATAATCTGAAATTTTAAAATCTTCGTTGAAAAAGGGAGTTACCACAATTTCCTTGATGCTCTGCACGTTTACTACTTGATAAGTTTCCACTTCCACAATATCAGAAGCGTCGGAAGTGTTTACCTTAGATTAACCGGGTGAGGATTGGAGGTTCCAGCGGGGAGATTTTCTTTTAGAAACGGTAATATCCTTGGTCACAGTCGCCTTGGAAGAACGCTTTGATTTTCCAGCACCCTTGGGAGGAAGTGGTGCCTTTGATGCAGCAGTCGCTTGATCGCTTGTGACTTCCTTCTCTTTTCCTTTGGTATTACCACTACCACCCCTTGGTTCATTTCGTGTCACCACAACATTACCAGCAACAACATCGGTCATTTCCATTTCTGCTCCTCCGACGTTCCCTTCAACAGTAGCACCTTCTCCACGGGCTGATCCCTGCATAGTACCTTGATCTTTAGGTATCTCCTCAGGACGATAATAAAAAAAGGAAGAAGCTGTTTGCCGAAGGAATGACATGGCCCCTTCTTCCATAACTTCTGCATCGAGATCAACATCTACATAACTTTTCAATTGCATTGCTTCAAACAAATCCATCTCTGCAAATCAAGCAAAGAAGTCAGTAAAAATTTGGAATTTTAGATTGATCAGCAAAATGACGAAAGGGGGGGGGGGGGGGGAAGTCTTACCCCTCCCTTTATTTCTCAAAATGGGCCACAAATCGGGTGTAAACCAAGCCCTACTGATCCTACAAAAGAGCAACACTGCTTCCGGTAATTCGCGGATAGGGTTGGCGCATTTAACCAATTTATCAAAAAATTCCTTTTTATAATCACCCGTTTCTGGGATCGAATCATGAACAACATCTTCCACAACTCTCCATTCCATCTCCAAGGGCACACACCTATCACCTATATAAAAGAATTAAGATTTCCAGGATCGCGGATTTTGAGGAAGATGGGTGCTAATCCTAGATACTCCTCTTCTTCGTTCAAATGTATACCAATCCCCTGCCATTGTGATCCTATAAAAAGCCCTAAACAGTGTGACACTAGGGGAAATGCCTACGGCTCTACTGGTAGCCTCAAGATGACTCAATCTGGATAGACCTTGTGGGTGCATCTGCGAGATATGTACCTCGAAGAACATCAGGGCTTTAATAAGAAACTTGGTGAAGGGTAAACAATAGTTCCCAAATCGGAACATTTCCACATAAATCCCAATTTTGCCTTTGACAAATGGAAAAATTGGTGTATTGGGAGGCAGAAGCGAAGGCTTCATAGAAAGAGGAATGTGATATTTCGCGATCAAATCATCTAAATCCTTGGGAGATAGAGTTGAAAACGAAATGTGCATATTATGCTTACTTGATTCATCCTCTACTTTAAAAGAGGGAGATTCCATTGTAAAATTCAAAAACAAAAAGTAAGAAGATGTGAAACGACTAACCTTGTGCTGAAAAATGTCGCGAAGAAATTCTTAGGGTTTGAAGAAAGAGAGAGCGACGACATAAAAAAGTGAAAGAGTAAAATGAAGAAGAAAGGGGGAATTTATGAAGGCGAATATGTTTTTAAAAAGGATTCTATAGACAGTTTAAATTTGAATTTAAAAATCCAAAAGAAAAACTAAAAAACTGTCCTGTCAAATAACTCTGGGTCGACACGTGTCCCCTGTAAGTACTCAAGTACTGTCACGCCGAATATCCGTCTGACAAGGTAGTTATTTACTACACTTGCAGATGCGATTCATTACAAGCAACTGAAACTTGTCATATAAGCATCAGGGTTCCCCGGTGCATATGCTCTAAAGACACTTACATATGCGATCCAACATAAAACCGACAGAAGCTAGTTACACATACGACATTTCTTTCAAGAAAGCATAGTCTAGTCCTTAGCCAATTCTCTCCAAAATAACGTAAGGACTAGGGGGACTTGATGATCAGTCGGTCAAAACCATGAAAGGCTGGTGACATAATATGGGATTTTGAAGAATATTTTCTCCAAATTAAAGCATGATGCGTGTTGCACTCTTTTTCCCTTGGTCTTGGTTTTTTCCCACATGGTTTTTCCGGACAAGGTTTTTAATGAGGCAACAAATAAAAAACGCATGTGGAAATGGGAAGATGATTGGCAAAATGGAAGTACAGCATGTCTTTAACCTTTTAGTCCATCATTATTGCTTGAATAATCAATGGACTTGGGGGACTTGATGAGGATAGGTCAAGAGTGGACATGCAAGTGCCTCTAGAATAACACTTCTAAGAGACTAATATCGCATATGAAGGCAAGGCAGAGAATGATGTAGTTGCGAATGTTCAAGACGCAAGTGCATCTCCTCAACTTATGAAAGATGCGATTCCTGCAGAATAAGTATAAATAGGGCATTTCATAATTTGTATAGACAACTTTCAGATCTAGGATTTCACCTTTAACTATGTGTATTTCCTGAATCAATGAAATTCTATTCATTCCAATACTTTTCTATTTGTTATCTCAATTCCATGTTAGATCATTAATTTAAATCTACTAGTGGTGGGATTTTGTGGTTCATCAGTTATCATCATCATTACCATTATCATCATCATCATCATTATTATCATCATCATCTAGATCTTTATCCATTACTTATGTTTCAGCATCCAGATCAATTCCTTCTTCTTCAGCAATTACCCTCATTTCAGGGGTAATAAAATCTCATTCTATGATCTGTTGAATTTCTCTGATAGAAGTAGGAAGAACTCCTGGAACTATCATAGTGAAGAGAAAGAGTTCCTTCAGGTTATCTTTGTGTGGGGCTACAATAAGGATGTTAGTCATTGAGACCTTTTTTCCATGCTTCTTCAATTGTAAATGGCTCTCTTCCCACATATTGAAACAACATCAATCTAATCTCCTTGGGTACTCTTGTGTACCAGTCATACTCAGTAAAATCTTCTTCTTTGTATGCCATATACCCCTCCATTTTGGTAGCATCATCTTTATTAGTACCAAGTTCTTGTGGTGGAGTGGTGGCTTTAGATTTCGAGTCTGTAGGTCTGGTATCACCTTCTTTGTAGAAGTTACCCACTGATGCTTGACTTGCTTCAATTCTTCACCCTGCAATTTCACAGTGTGTGAAAGCAAAGTGAATTGTGTTTGTAAATTTTGGTACAAAACCGTTAATTCATTTAGTGAAAGCTTGCTCTCCATTGGTTTAGAACCAATATCTTTGAGCAAAGAAGAACCATCAAGCCTAGCTTGATCAAGTCCTCACCCTGGTTTTCTTGGCTCCTAGGATTCCTAGTCACATCTTCATTTACTTCGGGAACCACTAAAGGTGCCTTTGGTTCAGAGGATGGTCTAGTTTCCATGAATTGGGTCTTATTGATGTTACCATCTGCCCACTAGTTCCAGTGGGGACTCAAGTGTAATGGCAACCCTTTTCACATCAACCATGTCTATATTCCTATGGTTAAACTCCTTACCAAAGTATGGGTTGGGTGATTTTTCCTTGAGACTCTTCAACACATCTCCTGCAAATAAGTTTTCTGTAGATTGTGTATCATAAGAAGTACAGAAAATGTCATCACCTTTTGGAGAGTCACCTTTTGCTTGTTTATCCCTTTTGGCTCTTTTCTGCCTAAGGACTTTGTCCTTGGTAGGGCTTGAGGTTTGGTTGGCTATGGGTTGCACAGGTGGAGTAGACCTTGCACCCTCTTTCTAAGGATTTTCTGGATTATTGGTTGGGGATGAAATGGCTGAAATGTTGACAAATTTCGTCTGTCTCTTCCTCTTTTTAGGTGGTAATTGTTTGGATAGAGGAAGGATTTGCAATTGGGGGTTCAACCTCTGCTGGCAACACAGGATGTCAACTGGAGCAATAAGCTCAGGATTTGCCTGTGGTTGCACCATTGGTGCACTCACTGGAGGTCTAGGCACATGTATGGGATGGTCAGTGTCCCCGCCTGTATACTCTTTGCTCTTTTCATTGCTTGATAAATAGGAAAATAAATTTTCATTTGGTACCCTTAACTGATAAATTTTATTTGAGATTTTTAAATTGGGTATCAAACACCTTAGAATGTGTTGCAAAAATCTGGGATACATGTGAAAGAAGTGGACATTATTTGGTTTTAAATTGTCCACCATGCCATCCAGCACCATTCTAGAAAAATTAAAATTTAAACCTTGTACTAGGCCATGAAAAGCTGAGGCCTGCACTGAAGAGAGTTCAATACTCTTCTTTGAAGACAGATTTGCGAAAATCACATGTGCAAGAAATCTCCATTTGAATGGAAATTGTGATTTCCTTTATCTTCCTATCTAATCCTCCATAGCCTATAGCCCTTAAGGTTGCAAGATATTCAGAGGTTGGCACTTCTTTGAATCCTCCGAAGTAATTGAACTTGAGATGTGTTCTGATGACCTCTTCTGTGATTGTTGATACCTACAGATGGCAAGATGCTGGATCACACAATGTTTTGAAGAGTTCAAGATTTCAAGAAAACCCTAACTGCCGAACCCTGTCCGAACCTTAGCCGAACTGCAGCCGAATTGCAGGTTCGAAAAGTGTCTAGAGTTCGAACAGCGGGGTTATATATATAGGTCGTTAGGTTTGAATTTTGGAATCAAGTTTTCTTATGTGTGTGTGTAAGTGAACGTGTTTTGAGCTCCGAGTCTCTGTGTAATATGATATTGGTTATTGAATGAGACTGAGTCTTATTTACACGTTTATTTATTGAATTGTTTATACAATGGTTACGAGTTGATCACGATCCACCCACTCACGCACTTTCAATTGGTATCAGAGCATCAAGGCCGTGATTCTACACCAATTTTTGATCGAATTCAAAGCTGAATTTGTTAAAATTGCGAAGTTTGACTTTCTGAAGTCAAATTGTTCATCGTTTGACTGCAAAATTGGAACAAATTGCTGAGTTTTGGTGCAACAATCGTTTTCGATTTTGGTTGAGTTTTGTCTGGATCGCGAAATTACAGACACGTTAATATGTTTTTCAAGCTCAACAATGGTGGATTTGTTGTTTCTTCATCATTTTGAATAAAATCAGTTTCTACAAGTTCTAATTGATCACATGAAGCTATTGTAACAAACAGAATTTGATTTCATCAACGTTTGAATCGGTTTCAAATTTGTCAAAAACGTTCATTCGTTAAGTGTTCTTGTTCGAAGCTTTAATCTCATTAAAACCTAGCAACAATGGTGCTACTTTGATTCCTCTCGATCTCACGAATCCGCAGCAACTTTCGGATCGAATTTTCGTTAAGAATTGAGTGAGATATGTCCGGTTAAAGTTGTGGGGTTTTAGTTCACCGGAGAAATGATTTTGGCCGGAGAATTCGCCGGATTTTTGCAGTCACCGGCGGAAAAAAATTGTGGGGAGAGGATCTCGACTATTTTGTCATTATTAGCCGAATTTTCATTTTGACCCCTCTAGTTTTGACAATACTTAAATAGGTTACAAAGATTAAAAAAAAAACCAACAAATAAAACAAAACAAACAAATTTCACTAGTTTTTTCTAAAAAATAACACAAACTTAAAACATTACACAAAGTTTTGTGTTTGTTGAATTGATTCGTGAACACAAAATTTATTTTTGTGTTTATTGAATCGGTTAACGAACATAAACATGTTTGTTTTTGTTTTTGTTTTTACCTTGTTATTTTTCTTTGAATAGTTTTCTTTTCTTAAAAAAAACATATACATTTTAGCTTTCGAAATTTATTTTTTCTTGAAAGAAAATATTATTTTTTTTTGAAATTGTTCTTTCGGTTTGTTGAAGCGGAATTATACAAATTTTCAAAATGAATGCAATTGATGCTTATATTGTTCGTGAACATCAAAATGTGCCAAAACTTGTAAAGCTTGAGGATTATCCTAGTTGGGTAACAAGTTTTAAAACATATGTTGATAAAGTGGATGAATATTTGTGGATTTTAACTGAGAAAGAGTTTACCTACCCAACTTATTATGATGGGGTACCTAAAATGCAAAGAAATCTTTCATCCGAGGAAAATGAAAGTTATGAGAAAGAACAAAAGGCAAGAAGAGTTCTTACAATGGCATTACCAAAAGAACTACTGCCACAATTCAAGACATGCAAGAATTCTAAAGTGTTTTGGGATGCTCTTGCACAGAAATATGCTGAAATTGAATGCATCTGGAAAGGAGGTTGATACTGAGGAATCTACATCTTTCGAAAATTATGAGATGTTTGATAAAGGTGGTTTTGCAGTTATGGAAGAAGATCAAAAGATGGATTTAAAGCATATGAATGAGACTAGCGTGGGTGCATTGGCCTTTTATCAGAAAAAGTCACCTGAAGAGAAGCCAAAACTGAAAAGATTGATTGGTCACTTGGCTAATCTAAATTATGTTGTACCAGCTCAGGGTGCAGCTCGTCATGCACAAGATAGTGATTATGAAGAGTTGGATTATAGTTGGATAGAAGAGCAGAATCAACAACCACAACAATAAAGAATTAAACAACCTAAACGAAAGATCCAAACACCCATTGTATAAGATCCAGTTGTTACAGAACCGGTAGTTCAAGAACCGGTGGTATCACAACCTTCTGTCTCAAAACCAGTTGTTTCAATACAAGAAGTCCCTGTGACTGTCACTGAAACTGAAACACCAGCTGTTAATACTTTAATTGATGAAGAAGAATCAGAAGATGATGACTTTCTTGAGGCTAACTCTGAAGATGTCTCAGATACAAATGAACCGTTTGTTTATATACGGGTTGGTTCAAGGAATAAAAAGGGGAAGAAAGGTAGTGATGAGCATCTTGCTTATCGTACCAGTTTGAAGAAGAAAAATGACCGTTTCATTGGTCGTGTCTATGAAGACAAGTCTCCATCTGAGTCTGACGAAGATTACAATCCTGAAGCTGATGTTGTTCATGGCAAGGGAAAGTTGCCGATAACTGCTACATCTTCAGTAACTCCATCAAAAAGGAGGAAGAAGTCAGTTGCTGCCAGTGTGAGAGGAAAAAGGCATAAAGGTCAACAGTATATTTTGAAACCTCATCCCGGTGTATCTTTTTCAGCAAGTCCGGCTATGTCTTTGCCTGATATGACTATGACTACTACAACCACAGTTTCTACAACTCAAGCTGATATTTTTCAAGGGTTGAGTCAGCCAGATTTTTTGTAAGATTTGATGAATGCAACACGATCTACAACAGCTAGCACAGCACCTTCAGCAAGTGCTGGTGCTCAATATGTAAATCAGCCTATGAGTTCAACACCTACAACTCCTGTGTTCTCAACAACTACTACAGCTACAACTTCAATAACATCAACCCTGGAAGTTAATTTCAATCTTGATAAAGGTTCTGTGTCATTTTCTCAGGCCAGTATCCTTAACAGTGTTTTACTTGATTAACAAGCACAGATTGACAACTTAAAAGCTAAGTTTGATGAACAATCATGAGTACTGAGTTGAGAACAAGCAATGATGAACTTAGAGCAAGAACTGAATCTCAAGGGAAGTTGATTACTTCATTATAAGGAGATTATTTGCAATTGAAATGTGGGGAATCGGCTAAGGTTCAGGAAATTCAAGTTTGAAATCAGCAAGTCAAAACCAGAGTGCTATGCTTCTACAAATGAATGAGCAATTAAAATTATTGATGCAGAAATTTAAGCTCAGGGGGAGATTGAGTCTAGTTCTGGATGTAAAGAGGATTATTTGAAATACTTGAATGATGATCCTGATCATGAAGACCCTGAAGGGAATGTTGGTGGAGGTTCAGGCCCAACCGGAAACACTGGTTCGGGTGCTGGGACTTCTACAGCTCAGGGGGAGTTAGATTCAAGAGAAGCTATGTCGATAACCTTGATTCCGTCGAATCAAGCTCCAAAGATTATTGATGAGTTCAAATGGATGCTAGAAGAAGGTGAATTTGTTTGTGATCTTAATCCTGAATAACTTCAAGCAGTCTTCGAATTGAACGACAAAGAGATGAAAAGAACTTCTGAAGCTGCACCTGAGATATATGAATCATCTGAACTAGAGTCTGAGGAAGATATTTTTGAAGAAGAAATTGAGGTTAAAGATATCACCGAAGAGGAGTATCCAGATCTATACTCCAATTTCAACAACAATGATCAGACTAGTGATGATTTTAAAGTATTTCCCAAAGAAAAAGGTATTGAAGTGAAAATGCGTGAGCATCGGATCCTCTACTCGATCTAGCTATTCGGACATAGAAGCGTAATTAACCGATTGTTTTATTGATCAACGAAGAACAATTACAATCAGTAAACACTTAGAAACAGACTTAGAGAAACACACTCAGAAACACACACTTAACAGAGATCTCACACGCTCAGAACTATCAAATACAATGTCCAAACTCCTATTTATAGCAGCTGGCCGATCCTTGTCCGAACTCCAGGTTCGGCCAGTCCGAACCTCAGGTTCGGACCAAGTTCAGCCAGTAAAACTTTGACTTGAACTTGTACAATGCTTGGTACTTCACACGACGCACATAACAGGTATCAACATACTCACCCTCGTCGTGTGCAGTATCTCTTCAACATCATCATATCTGTATCTTCAATCAAGCTCCCCCTCAAGTGTAAAATCCGTTCGTCTGATGAAATGAATCTTCGAACAAACTCCTCCTTAACTCGATTGTAGCTTGATCTTGAAAACTTGATGACATCTGGTGTAACTCTGGTCTTTATCAACAACTTCAGAAGACTTGAAGTGATGATATATTGCAGTTTAGCAACCTGCATCAGCATTTAAATAATCTTGGTGCAAATTGTGTCTTCGAGACTCCAAGATATGACTTTGAAAATTGAATTTGTATCACATGTTGATCAGATCGAAAATAAAGCAGAAACAAAATCTTTTGGCTTTTAGAAGGTTTATATAAAAAAAATCTAAAATCTTTTTGATTTTTCAAACTTTATGTTAAAACACACCAAAAAATATTTTTGTACTTTTCTTGATATAAAATGAAATTGCAATACAGAATCAAACACTATTTTTGGTATGAGAAAGATCACTATATGGGATCATATTGATCAAAACGCACTGAACTACACTTCAAAATTTCAATTATTTGAAGCTCATAAGTCATGCTGATTGCCGGTATAATTTGTCCATCTTAAACTCGGACGGAATCATACTCATAACATCTGGATATGATAAGGTATTGATTAGATTTGATTTGACCAGTGTATCCCGCACTATCAGACATATTCAGACATTTTTCTGTTTTTATTTCTTTTTCCTTTTTGTGTGATAGCACTTGTGATTTTTCACAATGCATAATATTTTCTTGATATCGCCAACTGTGTTCCATGCAAAAAGAAATAAGAACGTTAAATCGTCTACCTTAAGGTCGATCTTTTGAAATTGCTTGAGCGTGTGGATCTTCTACTTAGTCGTAATGAAATCAATGTAAACAAGTAAAACACGAAGAGTAAATACAAATATGCTTTGTATTAACCACAAAGAACCACAAAGTACACTCAGAGAATATGACATGGAAGAGCTCCTGAATTCTATAGAAGACGATGTATTTATACTAGCTAAATCACGACTGGCTGAACCCCAGGTTTTGACACAAGTTCGGACCTGTCCGAACTCCAGGTTCACTGAGAGTTCGGACCACTGCTATATTGCATATTTCGTCTTGTATTCAATACTTCACATGACGATTAAGGACCATGTATCAACAAACTCCCCCTCGGCATGTGCAGTATCATCTCCTCTATTAAAACTTGTATCTTGTATCTTCAATCAAACTCTTCCTCGATCTTGACAATGAGTTCAATCTTGAATACTTGATATTGCATCGTGTGTAATCTCTTTATCAACAAATTTCAGAAGACTTGGAGTGATGATGTTCTCTTTCCACATAGAAACCTGCCAACATAAATAATCTTGGCGCAAAACGTCTCTAAGAGACTCCAAGATATTTTGATTTTGAAAGTTGATTTTGTATTTCGCGTTGATCAATCGAAAACAAACAAGGAACAAAATCTTTTTGGCTTTTACAAACTTTATATCAAAACATACTAAAAATCTTTTTGATATTTTCTGATAAGAAAAGAAAACGCATTACAGAATCAGACACTATATTTGTCTTTTGCGAGAAAGATCACAAATTGGGATCATATTGGTCATAACATGCTGAACTACACTTCAATTTCGATTATTGAAGCACACAAACCATGCCGACTGCAGATATAATTTGTCCAACTTTAAACTCTGGCACAATCATACTCATAACATCTGGATATGTTAAGATATTGATTAGTTTTGCATTGACCAGTGTACCCCACACTATCAGACATACTCAGATATGCTTTTGCTTATCACATTTTGTGATTTCATTTGTGATTTTAATCACATAATGATTGTAACCATGATATAGTCAACTGCGTTCCATGCAAAAAGAAATAAGAACGTTAAATCGTCTACCTTAAGGTCGATCTTTCGATACGCAGATAAGGCCTCGGATTTAACAAAATAAGAAAATAAAACAAGTTGAAGTTGTATAACTCAACAACAATCAGGTCGGTACTCTCGTACATGCAGAGAAAGTCCGATGAGTTATACGAAACACCAAAGAAAATAAAGCAGAACGTCAAACAATCAACAACCAGGTCGATATTTCGATACGCAGAGAAAGTCCGATCGTTTGACAAAATAAAGAAAATCAAACAAGTTTAAATCTTTGCACAATGAACACATGTATCCACAGTGACTTCTCATTTTATTTTTCACAGATCTTTTTCTTGATATATCATGAGATATGCATCAAGATGTTGTCCACTAAGTCAAGCATCAGATTTAGTGTATATCACATTTGTATACTTTCTGATTTGCCGAGCCTACTTACACATCGATCAAATGGTCTTATGGCTTTTTCACTTACTTTATCTATGAGCCAGACGATGTCAGCCAATGTACCATCATTTCCCAATCATGTCAGATATAATTTCTCATTTTTCAATGTTTTTGGCTTTTTGCATTTTTCAATGTTTTTGTCTTCTTTCAAATTTCTCCCCCTAAAAATGACAACTCTATTTATAGATTTTCATTTTTACGATTTGAAAAAACAACACACTATTTTTGTATTTTTACAAAAAAAAAACCCCCTCAGAAGGAGACAGAGTGAAAAACCAAGAAAAATTGATCAACCAACACAAATACTCTCAGTGTAGCATATTGAAAACAAAAGGTGATTTTGAAATTCAGGTTAAATTAGCACAGATATTCCACAATCAGCAATATTCCAATCACCGAAAGGTCTTCCTGAAATACCTGCTTGACACCAATTAAAACATTAGTTGCTGTGGGATCGACCCGATTCAACAGCGTCGAGTCGCCCGGTGTCTTCCACATAGTCCTTGTTGGCCGTGGTAACAACTTTCGGTTTCCACAATTGTAAAAGTTTTTATTTTTGATTAGAACTTGAATCAGATTCAACCGACGTACTTGATCTAGACCAAGAGGATTTACGAGTTGATTTAATCTTTGGAGACCATGGTTCATCAAAAATTTGACCTTTGCTATCCACATATTTGGCAATTTTGTGAATATATGCAATCGTTGGACAATCAGCCGCTAGATGTCCTGGTTAACGACATACATAACAAAGTCTTTATCTAAAATTGTTTGAAAATTGTTTTGATTTTTGAAGACCAGATGAATGTTCAGAACTAAAATTATCAAAGAAACCATCAGAAGAATCATACCTAGGAGATGGACTCCTTGAAGATGACGATCTTCCAGAAGAATAAGAAAATTCCTTCAGAGATGGTGATTCCTTTGCAACCTTTGCTTTAGAAACCTTCTCAACCTTTACTAGTTTCTTAGCTTGAATAGGTTCTTCCTTCACTTTGTAACCCAAACCTTTGTGTTTAGATCCTTGATTCTTTGAAGAATTGGAAGAAGAACTTGAAGCTTCACGTGACTTAGCTTCACTAGTGAATTTAGCTTTGATATATTTCTGCTTGTTCTTCTCAATCAACCCTTTTTCTTCTTCGGTTGCAAATGAAGAACTTGACACAACCTTATCAGAAACTTTTTCATTTTCCAACAGGACAGATTTGGAAACAAATTTTGGAGCGACATCCAAAGGCTTCTCCTTCTTCTTAGATTTGGACTTGTTCCTCTTGGGTGGAGTAGCAAATTTTGAATAATCATTTAATTCAGCTTTTGGATCAATTTGAGCAGAAGTAACTTCAATAAAATCCACTGGTTGAGGAACCAAGTGAACATCCTCCTTCTAAGAACTTTCTGAACTCTGATCCTGTTTGTATAAGAAATTTAGCAATGTCAGAGATAAATTACAATTCTTCACTTGTCTTTTTAGCTCTAAAATTTCCAATTTCAAATCATTGATCTTTTGTTAAGCCTCAAACACCTCTTTCTGTGACTTGATAAAGTTTTCATTGAGATCATCATATTCATAAGTTTGCAACTTTCGAATCTCACATTCTGCATATAATTCTTCAAGCACATTTTCTCTCTTCTGCTTATAGATCTCAACATGCTCATCTTGAAGCATAGAAATCTTGTTTTGTAATTTCTCAACAGTAACAGCAGTCTTAGCAATAGGAGCAGTAGCTTCCTCATACTTTTGCTGAACTGGATAACTTTTCGCAAATAAATTCTCAAAATCTTGAGCTGCATCGAAAGCTTCAGCTTTAGCTTTTTCACATTCTTCAGTCAATTGAGACTTTTCCTTCAAAATATCTTCATGAACATGAACCAACTCATAATACTTCTTTTGAAAATCTTCTAACTCTTTCTTGAGCACCACCATCACTTCAGTTTATAGTTGACAACGTTGTTCAAAACTAGCAACCGTCTGGAGCAATTTCTTACATTTAAGACATTCAAACTTGTCCACTTTTGACCTATTAGACACTTTGGTCAAATCATCTTGAACCAAAGATGCACTCGAATACGAATCAGAATCAGTCAGAAAGCTGTCATCATCAGCATGACGAGCAGTCAAAGCAATAGTAATTGGAACATGATTTTTTTGTAACTTCTGAATCTGCATTCCATGAAAATTCATTTGAATGCAAAAATGTATTGGTTCAATCATGAGCAAAAGTAACAGATTTCTTCTCAACCTTTTCAGCTTCATTTGGTGGATGAAAAACTATATGTGCATGTTGACCAGTCTTCAATTTACTTTCCGCAGAACTTGGACATTCTCGAGCAAAATGACCATAAACTGAACACTTATAACATTTCACCTTTGACTTATCCAAACCAATCTTCCCTTCCTAAATCAGTCTCTTCTTACCAGTTCTATTGAAAAATTTCGTTGTTCTTCGAACCAACATAGCATATTGCCACTTCAGATCCATTTCCTCCAAATGATCATAATAAATTTGATCATAATCTTCATTTGCTAATTCAGCATTATTCACAGCACCAGTGATAACACCAAAATATGATGATACTAATGAAGACATCAAAGCATTATAATCATCGATAGTTTGAACAGACAATGCACTTTGAATTGAAGAACTAGGACTCGAAACAGTACAACCAGTAGAAGAATAACTTAGAATTTCAGATTTACCTGCAATAAATGCTGTAGGAGGTGCAGAACTAAGAATATTCGATTTCCCAGCATTCAATGTTTAATCATTATTACCATAATACACTGTAGGATTTTGAACTTGCTCAGGAAGTGACTTGTTCACCGTTAACTCCATATCCCTTACATGGATTCGTTGAATCAGATCATTAAAAGACATTTTTGAATAATCTTTATCATGAGAAACCATCATCACATAATTCTCCCATTTCTCTGGTAGGGCTTCCATGATATTGTCTTTCTTATTAGCTTCATCTTTTGTAAGATTCACCAATTTCATTTCACTCATTAAATGAGCAAACCGTGCAATCAAATTTGGAATCGATTCATTGTGATAATGTTTGAAACTATAAAATTCCTTCTTCAGCACCTTTTGTCGACTTTTCTTGTATTGGTAATTACCTTCACATCTCTTTTCTAAAGCATCCCACAAACTCTTTGCCGTGTCGTTACTTGAAAATTGATGTAACCCAACTATGATAATCTTCCAATTTGAGCAATTTAGGAACTTTCTGACTTGTTCTGATTTCATTATCATAATTGATCATCGATTGCATCGTAGCTTGAACCGAATTTTGAATAGCCGCGAACGCTTGAAAATCGGACATTTTGAAAATATGGTTACTGTTCACTTCAATCTACCTCCGAACTCCCGCCGAACTTCCTTCGAACCTGAGCTTCGCCGAACTCTCGCCGAACTCTCACCGAACTTGACCTTCGGACGAAAGAATAAAATCAACACCGAACTAGCTCCGAATGAAGACCGAACTCTCACCGAACTTGCACCGAATTCTCATCGAACCAGGAAATTGACCGAACGTCGTCCGAACCTCAAGTTCGGAGCGGTTACACCGAACGTGTCCGAACCTCAGACGAGCTCGACCTCACTCGACACTAATTTCTCGATTTTTAGTGTTTTTCGATGTAATTTTCGACAGAAATCCAAGTAAACTCGAAATGAACGATCTAGAAATGAATTTTTGACAAGAAGCACACTTAAGATGATCAAACGAACTCAAAAATGATACTCATTTTCGTAAAAACGTGAATTTGAACTCAAAACTCCAAAAAACAATGATTTCCGCTAGTAGTGCGAACAAAATGCTCTGATACCGGATTCTTCTACTTAGTCGTAATGAAATCAATGTAAACAAGTAAAACACGAAGAGTAAATACAAATATGCTTTGTATTAACCACAGGGAACCACAGAGTACACTCACAGAATATGACATGGAAGAACTCTTGAATTCTATACAAGACGATGTATTTATACTAGCTAAATCACGACTGGCCGAACCCCAGGTTCGGACACAAGTTCGGACCTGTCCGAACTCCAGGTTCGCTGAGAGTTCGGACCACAGCTATATTGCATGTTTCGTCTTGTATTCAATACTTCACATGACGATCAAGGACCATGTATCAACATTTTTCGATACGCAGATAAGGCCTCGGATTTAGCAAAATAAGAAAAATAAAACAAGTTGAAATTGTATAAACCAACAACAATCAGGTCGGCACTCCTGTAAACACAGAGAAAGTCCGATGTTCTTATACGAAACACCAAAGAAAATAAAGCAGAATGTCAAACGAACAACGATCAGGTCGGTCTTGTGGACACGCAGAGAAAGTCCGATCGTTTGACAAAATAAAGAAAATCAAACAAGTTTAAATCCTTGCAAAATGAACACATGTATACACATTGACTTCTCATTTTGAATTTCACACTTATTTTTTTCTTTTTGTGTCATGAAATATTCATCAAGATGTTATCCACATGGTCAAGCATTAGTATTTAATGTATATCACATCAAAATACTTTCTGATTTGCCGAGCCTACCAAGCACATGAAACAATGATCTTATGGCCCTTCATCTATTCTATCCATGAGTCAGATACGTAAGCCAATGTACCAGCATTTCCCAATGATCAATTTCTCACAATTTTATATATTGTGCATGTAATCACCTTCCATTCCTTATATATTTGGCATGTATTCACCTTCATCCCATAACATGTATTTTCGGATTTTCATTTTACACAAAACAAGACTCTATTTTTGGTTTTTGAGAAAAACTTGTAAGCAAAGAAAAATGATCAATCAACACGGATATTATGCAGTTTTAGAATTCAGAAAATATAATCATGATATTTAAGTTTTGCAGAATACTCCTCCATCAACAACTTTGCAATCGTCAATAGGTCTTCTAGAAGTACCTGCACACTGGTCAAACTGATTATTTCATAAATGACCCGAAGCGGATCGCTTCTGGTCGACCAGTGTCCTGGTTTTGCGTTGAAACCACCTTAGGTTTCCAATGTTTTTTTGGTAATTATGTTTTTGAAGAACTTATCACAGCTGACTGTGATGATGAACCTACAATATGAACCTGTTGAAACAATGGAACAAAACGTTTTTGTTTTAAAAAGAATGTAGGCTCAACTTCATCAAAAACTCTGCCTTGGTCGTTCAAAAACATTGGTTTGGCAGATTTACCAAAAGCTGGTTTCTTGTGAAACCGTTGGGGTGAAGCAGCAGGTAGTGGACACTCCTTTGCCATATGCCCTGTTCGGCGGCAAATATAACAGATTCGCTTTGTTTTATCCCACTTCTGATGTACCTGATATCTGTGATCATGTACCCATTTGGAGGTTGGGCTTCGAGATTGAGAACTTTCAGAAGAAATTTTATCTTTCACAAACACGTCAGAAATCTTCCGAGCATCGACACAATGAAGAGGAAATTCTTTATCAGAGAAAAGTTGATCTGAACCTTTGAGTTTGTAGAATCGCTCAGGTTAAACTTTTTCAGCCTTGAAAATCTCCTTCTTCACTTGCTTCATTTTAATATTCTTCAGACCCTGTGATGTGGATGCTGGATCCTCATCAGCTTTACCTTTCATTTCTTTAAAACCTAAGCCAACTTTCTTTCCAGCGACCTTCTCCTCAGATGTAAAATGCTCATTCTTTGCTAATCGAGAAAATTCAGCTTTCACTTCAGTCACATTCTTTTGATCATAAAAAATCTTCTCATTAAAGTCAAGTTGTGACTTAATCTTGTCACTTGAAGTAGCTGACTTCTCATTATCAGCAGAAGATGAACCAGATACAAATTTTAGAGCTGTAAGAACCTCAAATGGCTTTTCCTTCTACTTCTTATTCTTCTTGTTCTTCTGTTTCCTCACAACCTTTACCTCCTCAGCAGTAGATGATGAGACCTTTGAATAATCAAATTCAGGAACTTGTTCCTTCACTTCTTTGAAGGCTTCTTTGATTTGACCAGGAGGTGATGCAGTTTTATCAAACATTTTCTCAAAATTTGCATCATTAGCTAAGAAACTTGTGAAAACTGGAGAATTTGAAATATTGTTGAGCAATTTGTTAGCATCAAGAACTTGAATTTTGAGATCAGAAAATTGCTGTTGAGCCTCAGCGAATTCCTTCTCTTTAGCTATCAATCGCTTCGCAACTTTGTGAGTTTCAAACTTTTGCAAGCGAAGATTATCTAAACCTTCAAACAACTCTTTCTTCAGTTCATCTTCATTTCGCTTTTGAATCTCCAAATTTGTAGTTTGAACCTTGTTAACACTAACCAACTCACGTTTCTCATCTAATAATTTTTCCATATCAACTTGATATGCTTCAATTTTAGCAGCTGATTCTTCAACATTCTTGGTAAGCAAATCAAGCTTAATCTTGGACTTTTCAAACAAGTTTTGAAAATCAGTAGCAGTATCCTCTGCTTCAGC
Organism: Deinandra increscens subsp. villosa; assembly: GCA_039602395.1. Classification (NCBI taxonomy): domain Eukaryota; kingdom Viridiplantae; phylum Streptophyta; class Magnoliopsida; order Asterales; family Asteraceae; genus Deinandra; species Deinandra increscens. The sequence goes on from JBCNJP010000025.1 coordinate 26,298,244, forward strand.
CTTCCATTTCGTAACTTCATTTACCAACTCATCCTTTTCTTCACATAACCGTGCTTTTGCAGATTCCACATCCTTCTTATCTCGTTTAGAAATCTCTAAAGGTTCATTCAGCATTTTGATCTCATTAGTCAAGCACTTATTCTTCATAACCAACTCCTTTTCATGTTCTTTAGAAATATGCAACTCTGAATTAACCAAAATAAATTCCTCAGAAAGCTTTTGAATTTTATTCAACAATGAAGCATTTTCTTTCAACAGACTTTCCAAATTTTCAACAGATGCATAAGAACTTGGTGTTGAAATAGTATGGAACTAGTATCTGAATAAGAATCATCTGACTGATCATGAGTAACAATCAAGGCTATTGAAACATACCCAAACCTTTGACCCTAATCATAAACACCATCATGGTGAACTGTTAAAGCTATTGGCTTGTCTGAGTTACTAGAAGATGGCTGAGTAAAACCAGGTTTGCTTGATGGAGGAAAACCAGACTTCTGTTGACATTCTTTGGCAAAATGTCCAAGCTTTGAACATTTATAACACTTCAACTTTGACTTATCAAAACCTAAATTTTCACTAAAATCAGAAGTAGATTTCCCATGATTCTTGAAAAATCTCTTTGATCTATGACTCAGCATAGCATATTGCCAAGATAGATCCAATTCAGTCAGTTGATCATCATCAAGAGCATCAAGATCATCTCTGACTAATTGTGCATCAGCAACATTTTTTATCACTAAGCCAAAAGACGATGAAATTAAAGCAGCAATCATTTTGGCACAATCATCCATTGATTCAGCAGAAAAGGCATTTTAACTTGAAGAATATGGAATTGTAAAACTACAACCCCGTGATAAATTGTTATCAGAATTTCCTGAAACTCTAGCCATAAAGGCAATATTTGGTGCAGAACTCAAAGTTGGTTTAGATTTAGCATTCATACTTGCCGTATTCTTACCATGATATAACTCAGGATTCTGTAAAGTAGCAGTTGTCTTCTTTGAATTTAACATTTCCATTTCTCGAGCATGAAGTTTTCCAGTAAGCTCGTGGAATGTCAATGTAGAGTAATCTTTATCATGTGTGAGTAGCAGAACATAGTTTTCCCACTTTTCAGGCAAAGCTTCCATAATCTTTTCCTTTAAATCAACATCAGTTTTCTCAATACCAACAACCTTCAACTCACTGATTAGATTTGAAAACCAGGAAACCAGAGTAGTAATGTTCTCATTGTCATAAAATTGAAAATTATCAAACTCTTTATTCAACAATTTCTTTCGACTCTTTTTGTAATCATCATTACATTCACATCTAGATGATAAAGCATCCCACAATTGTTTTGACTTCTTGCATGTGCTAAATTGATGTAACAATTCAGTGGGTAATGGCATTGTAAGATAACCGAAAGCTTTTTGTTCAAGCTCGTATGATATTCTTTCAGCATTGTCAAAGGTATGAACTTCTTTAAAATCTCCCGCATCAGTCGGATGTTGATAAAGTTTCTTGATTGGAATCCACAAATCGATATCATTCATGCTTATGTAAGCAGAAAATCGTTGCTTCTAATTATGATAATTGTTTTGGTAAAAAACTGCCTAAGCAATTAGTTGATCAAACTTTGTAAGTGAGGTAGCGTGTTTGATGTAAATAAAGATGAAAATGTAATTGTGAAGATTGACGCGAGGATGTAACGAGGGAAAATCCAGGAATCCTTTAGTATCCTCAAGGAGCCTAGCAAAAAACGTCGGGGGCCGGTTCAAAGTACCTGCCTCCTAAAACTTTTATATAATGAAGTTTTTTAGTACAAATGAAATGAGCTCGTATTCTAAGTGTTGCAGAGAGTTGTGATCGTAAAAACGGTGTGTGTGTGCCTTCTCCTTCTGAATGAATGACCTAGAGCTCGTTTAAATAGTCAAAAATACATTAGCTAACTAGGCTAAAAACTAGGGATTGAGTCTTCAAGTCTTTGTGAACGTTGGAGTAAGTTACAACACGTCCCATAAAGCCTTGACCGAGTCTTTAGCCATCATTTACACGTCCCTTAATACCTGCAATCAATTAAGACACGTGGACAATTGTAACGGTTAATCGATAACTGTAGTTCAGGATCCTTTGAGCTTCTGAAGAGCATCCTGAAATAATATAACCAACTGTCCTATATTTTAGGGATTCTCCCAACTAAGCCAATATGAACGTTGTGGACCACTTAGTCCACGTTCTATATCATCTGTCCGAGTCTTTAGGCTTGTCTACACGTTTCTTTGACCCTGCAATTAATAAGACACATGGGAAAAACAAACGGGTTAGTTGATAACTGTAATTCAGGATGCTCGAACCTGCCAGGATCCTGAACTTGCGTAAGGATATTGAACCATTTGAGCTTCCGGCCAGGATCCCGGATTATCAGCCCTAACAATTGCCCCTGAATTTTAGCAGTTGTCGACCAAGAAGACGGCTGTAAAATTCAAACTCAACGTCATCTCTTGAAATAATTACGAAGGTGACTCGTTAGCTCCTGATTTGATAGCAACGCAACTTCTCATGTGATTTCCCCATAAATAACTCCAAGTTGCTGTCTTCCCCATACATCAGTCGGAACCCTGTCGATTGCTCTTTTTGTATTTCCTGCAAACAGTTTTAGTGTAACAGATAATGATCGGGGATCCGGGTGGAGGGATCTTGTAGTTTACAAGACGATACCCCGATTCCTGAATTAACTTTTGACCTCTGAGCTTCCCAAGCGGAGGGATCCTGAAAAGATTTTGTTAATGTGCTGGGGATAAACCCAGGATTCTTGGGACTAAGCCAATTCTGGGGACAAGCCCGATAAACTTGGGACTAAGCCAAACTGGGGACAAGCCCATAAAACTTTCGAGACATGAATATGTCCAAACCTTAGTAAATGTGAAAACATTAAAAACCTTTGTTAAACTGAGGTCAAGCTCAAAAATACTTGGGACTAAGCCAACTGGGGTCAAGCCCATAAACCTGAGAGACACGAAAGTGCCTAAACCTTAGTTGACATGAAAATGCCAAAAACCTTAGGACCTTTTCGAGATGACACGTCTGCCACCCATTTTTGAGATGCGCTCTATGGACAACAGTGATGAAATTATCAGCCACCCGTGGATGGACTGGTCGCACCACCTCGAACCATAGGCCACCATCGTGCGCTCCTGGCGAGGGTCTTGCGCTACTGGCGATTCCCATTAGTGAACGAGGAGGTGAAAACCTCCTAAACCTTTGATTGCATTCAGAATGGCAGCATACCTCGAACCATAGGAGCGCACGATGGTGGCCTATTGTTCGAGGTATGCTGCCATCCTGAATTTCGCGAGGTCTCTGATTTCATCGATCGTTTCAAGATCTTCAAGGAGCTCTTGCTTATTTGCTTCAAAATCTTGGCAGCTTGTTCTGGCAGTCGGCATCACCATTTCAGTGGGTATTACAGCTTCTGAGCCAAACACTATGGAAAATGGTGTTCGACCAGTAGCATTCTTGGAGGTCGTTCTGTCGGCCCACAATACGAAAGGTAGCTCTTCAGCCCATTTTCCTTTCTTGTCTCCTAGCTTCTTCTTGAGATTATTGATGATAATCTTATTGCTCGATTACGCTTGGCCATTAGCTTGTGGATGTAGGGGAGTTGAAGTTACCATCTTGATGCCCCATGCCTCACAAAAACTAGTCGTTCTTTTTCCAATAAATTGAGACCCGTTGTCGCACACTATTTCCGATGGGATTCCAAATCTTGTCAGAATGTTCCTTTTAATGAAGGAAATCACTTCCTTTTCTCTAACTTGAACAAAGGCTTTGGCTTCAATCCACTTAGAAAAGTAGTTCGTCATGGCCAACATGAAGATTTTTCCTCCGGGTGCTACAGGCAGCTTACCAACTATGTCCATGCCCCATTTCATGAACGGCCATGGAGATGATATCGAATGGAGCGGCTCAGCAGGCTGATGGAGGATATTGCCGTGCCGCTGGCATGCATCACACTTCTGAACAAAGGCCATTGCATCCTTCTTCATAGTAGGCCAGTAGTATCCTGTTCTCAATACTTTGGAAAATAGTGATCTGCCCCCAGTGTGATTGCCACAATCACCTTCATGTACGTCCTGGAGTACTGCAAGCGCTTCAGGCTGCTCCAGGCATCTCAAAGATGGTCCTGCAAGAGATTTCTTGTATAAGATACCATTTATTATTGAATATGGGATTACCTTTGTTCGGAAGAGCCTGGGATTCTCGTTTTTGGGAATTTCTCCTTCTTGGATAAACCTCCTGATGGGATAAGTCCAGGATTCCTGAGGGTCCTGAGAGTTTATCATTTCCTGATCTTTATCTGCTGTGACGTCATTGACCTCCTGTTCTTCTATTGCTGGGGTCAGGATGTGAGTTATGGGAATCTTGACACCTTCTGGGATCCTTTAAGATGATGCTAAATTTGCCAAAGCATCAGCTTCTGCGTTCTCTTCTCTAGGTACCTGTGATATGCTGCAATTTTCAAAAGATAGTGCTAATTGTTTTACAAGGTCTAGGTATTTGGTTAGCCTTTCGCCTTTCACTGCATAGGATCCATTAAATTGGTTAGTTAATAACAAGGAGTCAATAAAAACTTGAATGTGTTAGATACCCATATCTTTAGCAAATTGTAATCCTGCAATTAAAGCTTCATATTCGGCTTCATTATTGGTAGCCTTGAATTCACAATGGATAGATAGAGGGATAATGTCCCCCTGTGGCGATATCAGTAGCGCACCCAATCCTGTTCCTCTAACGTTAGATGCTCCGTATGTGTACAAGGTCCAACTGCCTGAAGCTTCTTCGAGCTGCTTGACCTCTAGTTCAACTTCTGGCAGTATGTGCTGAAATCAGCCACAAAGTCTGCAAGGGCTTGTGACTTGATTGCTGTTCTTGGCTCATATATTATGTCATAGGCACTTAATTTACCTGACCATTTCACCATTCTTCCCGACATTTCTGGTTTTCTCAAGACACACTTAACAGGATAGTTAGTTTTCACATAAATAACATGAGTTTCAAAGTAATGTCTTAACTTTTGAGAAGCCATTACGAGAGCTAAAATCAATTTTTCTAAATAAGAATACCTGGTTTCAGCATCTAATAATGTTTTTCTTACGTAGTATACTGGATGTTGTTGTCCCTCATGATCTTTCACAAGCACAACACTTACTGAGCTGCCTGAAACTGCTAGGTAGAGAGATAGTGGTTCGCCCTTGACTGGTTGCATTAGAAGTGGAGCAGATGACAAATATTCTTTCAGGGAACTCAGAGCTGCTTCATGTTTCTCACCCCATTCGAACTTTTTGTTCTTTTTCAATATGTCATAGAACTCTTTGCTCTTCTCGGATGATCTTGATATGAATCTGTTAAGTGCTGCTGCTCTTCCAGTTAATCTTTGAACTTCCTTGACATTCGTTGGAGATTTCAAATTTATAATTGCTTGGATCTGTTCAGGGTTGGCCTCTATTCCTCTTTCAGTAACCATGAAGCCTAGGAACTTGCCGGCTCTTACTCCAAAATGGCACTTGGAAAGATTCAATTTCATGTTGAACTGGTCCAAGATATCAAAAGCAGCTTCAAGATCTCTAGGATGGTCCTTTGCTTTTTTCGATTTTACCACCATATCATCTATGTATACCTCCATGGTGTCCCCCAGTTTGTCTTTAAACATCAAGTTGACTAGCCTTTGGTATGTGGCACCTGCATTGCATAAACCAAAAGGCATCGCAATATAACAATAAATACCTGTGGGTGTCATGAAGGCCGTGTCTTCCTGGTCTGATGGTTCCATTTGAATTTGTTGAAAGCCCGAATATGCGTCCATAAAAGTTAGCATTTCGTGCCCAGCAGTTGCGTCCACCATAGAATCAATGTGTGGTAAAGGAAATGGATCTTTTGGACAGGCCTTGTTTAGGTCTGTGTAATCTACACACACCCTCCACTTACCATTTTTATTTTGAACCACCACCACGTTAGCCAGCCATCGAGGGTATTTAACTTCTCTAATCATTTTTGACTTGAGCAGCCTGTCAACTTCTTCTTGGATTATGAGGTTTCTCTCAGGAGCAAACTTCCTTCTTTTCTGATGTATTGGCCTGAAAGATTCATCTATACCAAGTTTATGAGTAATAATATCTTTAGATATACCTGTCATGTCTTCATGTTTCCATGCAAACGTTGTGATTCTGGATTTCAAGAGGTTCACGAGCTGATCCTCAGTATCCTTAGGAATATTGGTTCCTACCAACACTTTGATTTCAGAATCTTCAGTATTAAGTTGAACTTCCTTGATTTCAAGTTCCTTTGTCATCTGAATTCTTCGTGCTGGTTTCTTTAATTGCTATGCTGGCTTGGACTTGATGGTGTTCTTCATAGCAGAACTATAACAGTCTTTGGCTTCTTGTTGATCACTTAGTATTCTCACAACTCCCCATGGTGTGGGAAGCTTCACACATTGATGATAGGTAGATGGAACTGCTTTCATATCATGGATCCATGGCCTTCCCAAGATTACATTGCAACAAGGAAGAGAGTCAATAATGCAAAATTTCTGCATGGAGTTGACTCCTTTAATGTAGCCGGGAAGTCTAATGTCTCCAACCGTATGCTTAGTTTCTCCACTGAATCCTACTAACACCGAGGATCTTGGAATTATCTCTTCTTCTGGAATGCTCATCTTTTTAAGCACGTCTAACTGAATGATGTTGACTGAACTGCCATTGTCTATCAGGATCCTGCGAACATAATGGTTAGCAATACATAATGTAATTACCAGACTGTCGTGGTGAGGATCTTGGATGTCCAGCTTATCAGTTTCGTCAAAAGAGATGACTTTGTCTTCAGTCAATATCGCGTTCTTCTTTGGCCGACTGCCTTGATCCATCTTAGCCTCCTTGGCATGTCTCTTTGTAGATGAGAAAGAGGCTCCGCATATGTCAGATCCTCCTGAGATGAAGTTGATTACTTTAGCATCTGCTGGCGGCGACTGTGCTCTTTTGGGCAGCTCAGCAGGTTCTTGAGTTTTACTTTTCTTCCTGCCAAACAATTCTTTGAGATGCCGCTTGCTGAGCAGGTAACTGATTTCTTTTCGAAGGGCTATGCAGTCATCTGTTAAGTGCCCAAAGTCTTCGTGGTAGGCACACCATTTAGACTTATCTTTCCATGATCCTTGTTTCTCTGATTTTCTTGGCCATCTGGCTTTATCACCTAGATCCTGCAAGGCACATTACAAACCACTTGTGTCAACCGAAAAGCAATAATCAGATACCTTTGGGAAGTTTTCTTCTTCGTCTTCTTCTTCAACTTCGTTGACCCTGGGATTATCATTCTGATAATAGGGTTTGTTTCGTTGTTGTTTTCCGGGAGAATCTGTCCTTCTGCCTGACGATTCATCACCTCTTTTCTGGTTCTTCTTATCATCTTCCAACCTGATGAACCTTAATGCCCTTGTTCTGACTTCATCAAGGTTCCTGCAAGGAGTCATAACCAAATCATCATAAAAGCGGGAATCTCCTCTAATCCCCATTTTGAAAGCTTCTACAGCAGCAGCCATATCCAGGTTGGGGATATCCAGAGCTTCTCGACCGAATCTGGCTACATAATCCCTCAGGGATTCGTTGGGCTTCTGAACTATTCTGTACAAGTCACCTGTGAGCTTCTCAAAGCTCCTGCTGCAAGAAAACTGGTTATTAAACAAGTTAACTAAATGGGGAAAAGAAGTAATGGTATTAGGAGGGATACTAAGCAGCCATTTTAAGGCTGGCCCTGTCAATGTTGAGCCGAATCCCTTGCATAGGCAAGCTTCTTTGATGTTTACAGGAATGGGGTTGATTTCCATCCGTTCCCTGTATTGTGCCACGTGCTCCTCAGGATCTGTGGTCCCATCGTAGAGTTTCATGTTGGGGGTTTAAAATCTTTTTGGTATCTCCACGTCACAAATGGGCCATGCAAATCTAGAAACTCGGTGGCTGCCTGCTGGCACTTCAGGAATTGGACGAATAACACCGGGGACACTTGAGATCATGTCCTTTAACCTCTGAGTTCCCTAGCAATAGTTGGGTTGATACCTGCATCCTGCACAGTTCCTTGGTTAGGGTTAGAATAAAAATTATCAAAGTTGGTTACTAGACCTGGAAGTTAAGAGATGGATCTGGGGTCCATATTCAGCATCCCTAAGGATGGTCGGCTCAGTTGTGGTTCCCACTTGCATGGGGATGAAGTCTCCCTCATGCATCTCCTGAGATGAACCTGGGAATGTGCCTGCAGAGACAGTAGGATTAGAAAATAAGGATCCTTGAGGATCCTGAGCAGCTCAGAAGCGGCTCTGATATTGTTGGGATGGCCGAGACAAAGATCCCTGTAGCGTCTGAGTAGTAGGTGCTGCTGACTGCTGACTCCAAGGCTCATGAAGGTTCGTCATCGCAAACCGCTGTGGTTGAGATATAGGTTGTTGTATCGAGACTGTCGGCACCCAATGGCTTGAAAACCCGGTTGGTTGCTGGCTCGAGCATATCGACGGCTGCTGACTTCCATATCCACCGTAGTAAGATTCTGGAGGTTGCTCGGAGTAGTACCCAGAGTATTCCAGATCTATCGTCCTAGAAATCTTCTGACGCTGAGGCCCCGAGAATCCTGCAGTAGTAGCCGTTGCAACACCTGTTTTTGGAGCAGTAGAGGGATTCGCCTTCTGTTTCGGCTGCTCCAATATTTCTAGAGAGTCGAAGCCAAATGATTTTGGCATCAAAGGACTGATTTCCTCTACTGGTCTCTTTGATTTCTTCAACTCCATGATTTCCTTCATCATTTTCTCGTTGGTTTTGGCTTGCTCATCCACATGAGACTTCATCTGCCTGATCAAAACATACAGATCGTTATTAGAAATAGCAGAGTCAGTGGACGTACCTTGAGATCCTTGAAAAGTAGGATATTCCACTCTTTTAGCGTTGGTGCCGGTCACTTTCTTCAGCATTGGGGGGAGACCAGTGTCGACAGCCGGTTTAGTGGATGAAACAGATTTCGAAGTAATATATTGGTTGAGTCGACATTTTCAAGAATCGGTTAGGGGAAGAAGACCAAGGCTGTTAATGGAATTCAAACACCGTTTGCCCCACGGTGGGCGCCAAATTGTTTTGGTCAAAAACTGCCTAAGCAATTAGTTGATCAAACTTTGTAAGTGAGGTAGCGTGTTTGATGTAAATAAAGATGAAAATGTAATTGTGAAGTTTGACGCGAGGATGTAACGAGGGAAAATCCAGGAATCCTTGAGTATCCTCAAGGAGCCTATCAAAAAACCTCGGGGGCCAGTTCAAAGTACCTGCCTCCTAAAACTATTATATAATGAAGATTTTTAGTACAAATGAAATGAGCTCGTATTCTAAGTGTTGCAGAGAGTTGTGATCGTAAAAACGGTGTGTGTGTGCCTTCTCCTTCTGAATGAATGACCTAGAGCTCGTTTAAATAGTCAAAAATACATTAACTAACTAGGCTAAAAACTAGGGATTGAGTCTTCAAGTCTTTGTGAACGTTGGAGTCAGTTACAACACGTCCCATAAAGCCTTGACCGAGTCTTTAGCCATCATTTACACGTCCCTTAATACCTGCAATCAATTAAGACACGTGGACAATTGTAACGGTTAATCTATAACTGTAGTTCAGGATCCTTTGAGCTTCTGGTGAGCATCCTGAAATAATATAACCAACTGTCCTATATTTTAGGGATTCTCCCAACTAAGCCAATATGAACGTTGTGGACCACTTAGTCCACGTTCTATATCATTTGTCCGAGTCTTTAGGCTTGTCTACTCATTTCTTTGACCCTGCAATTAATAAGACACATGGGAAAAACAAACGGGTTAGTTGATAACTGTAATTCAGGATGCTCGAACCTGCCAGGATCCTGAACTTGCGTAAGGATATTGAACCATTTGAGCTTCCGGCCAGGATCCCGGATTATCAGCCCTAACAATAATCTTCCAACTTCAACAATTTTGGAACTTTCTGACTTGTTCCGATTTCATTATTCAAAATTCAGCATAGTTTGCATTGCACTATGCATCGCGGAAAATGTGTGAAATCCCGACATCTTTGAAAAATATTGAAATCTGGTTGGCCGAACTTCTACCGAACTTAATTTTGCGCTCCGAACGTCCACCGAACCTAAAAAGCTCTAATCTATCACCGAACAAGCTCCGAACCTCGACCGAACGAAATAAACTCCGAACCTTGATCGATAGCTGACCGAACTCTTACCAAGCTTAGACCAAAATCCGTCCGAACTTGAAGTTCGGGGCGATTACTCCGAACCTGTCCAGAAAAGTCCGAACCTCGACATACTTTTTAAAAACGCGCGAAAAATGACTAATTTTGACGAAACTAGCAACCGTAAAGCAGAAAAACCGATAAGAAATGATTTAGGAACAATTTTGACACCAAATATTCGATAGAATTGATGAACAACACACAAACAAACTCGAAAAGCACCAAAAATGTTTCAAAAATCCGATAATAACAACCACAGATCAATAGAGTGAACCAGAAAGCTCTGATACCACTTGAAAAAGCGTGAGCATCGAATCGTCTACTCGATCTAGCTATTCGGACATAGAAACGTAATTAACCAATTGTTTTATTGATCAACGAAGGACAATCACAATCAGTAAACACTTAGAAACATACTCAGAGAAACACACTCAGAAACACACACTTAACAGAGATCTGACACGCTTAGAACTATCAAATACAATGTCCAAACTCCTATTTATAGCAGCTGGCCGATCCTTGTCCGAACTCCAGGTTCAGCCAGTCCGAACCTCAAGTTCGGACCAAGTTCGGCCAGTAAAACTTTGACTTGAACTTGTACAATGCTTGATACTTCACACGCCGCACATAACATGTATCAACATGAAGCTGAAGAGAGATTGAAAAAGAAAGAGGCTAAAAAACCTAATGATCCAATTGCTAAAGAGGCAAGGGAACAGAATCAACGATGGGTGTTCAATGAATACATGAAGACATTTCATGCAAATTATGTTCCTCTTCCAAAGCCAATCAAGCAAAGAATGCATGTAAGGTTTAAGGGTCAGGCATCAGGTGAAATTATCAGCTGGATGTATGCTGAAAGTCTTAGTTGTTATGGAAATAAAGTCAACATAGGATTCAATATTTCAAGACTGCACAAGACTTTGATACTTTAGTGGTTTGGGATGTTAGGGAGCTTACATGAAAGCCTTTATGCAATTATGGCGATGATTGGAAGGATCTCTACTTCAAGAATCAAATTGAGAAAGAATGCACTTTTGAATTTCAATTTCTGAAGCCTGAAAGACTGAAGAGGCGTAGACATCCGACCAAAATTCATAAGAGAACCGGGAAGAAGCTGATAATACTTACCTTCAAAACAAAGCCTAATGTGATGAAGAAGATTCCATTGATGAAAATGGAATTAGATTTCATTCAAGATTTGAAGTGGTGGTATTATAATGAGAAGACGGGAGAAGCTGTGATAGTGCTGAAGAAAGACAACAGAGTTGTGAAGGTTTATGATCCAATGTGGCTGATTAACTTATCAAAAGCTGACATAGATGTGTTGTATCACAATCAAATTCTATTTCATCCGCAATGAATCAGGCCTTGCAATGTCAAAGGGTGATACGAATATGCTTTGCGTTCAACATTTATGTTGGGCACAATTATCAAAATACTTGGACTGGGATGGAGACTGAAGCTGAAAACTGACAAAGACTGACCAGAATTTGCCAAGGGGGAGTTTGTTGATACCTGTTGGAACTAAAATCTATGTGACTGACGCCATCAAATCTATTTACCAAAGCATTCGACTGAAGAATCCATGTGAATTGATTCAGAGACGCGGGTTGTGATGCTCGAGGCTTGCGAGATTGGACCGAAGACCGTTTTTTGAAAAAGTCAACCGTTCGGGTCAACGGTCAACGTAAAAGTCATCGGATGATCAGTTCGAGCGAGTCAAGCTTCGTATTAATTAAATCAACTTTGATTTAATTAATATTCATTTTATTGAAGTTTATTTGTATTTTGTTCATTTATTATGTTTTTACTAGTTAGTCACCCTCACTATATATATAGTGAGGGTGCCCTATTCATAAAGAGATGGATGATGACTCTTTAGGATGTTGAGTCTTCCATTCTAGAGAGAGAGAGTGAGTCATGGATTTCTAGAGAGAGAGAGTGTTGTCATGATTTCTTGATTGTAATCATTCGATTAATGAAATCATTCGACTAGATTATCATCTTTCTTGTCTTTGATTATTCTTTTATTCTTCATCTTCATCATCGTCTCCTTCGGGTTTTCGAATCTGAACTTCGTTTTCGCTCAAGATCAGGATTCTTGATGTGAAATTCGGTCCTGACAAATGGTATCAGAGTGGGTAACCGATCAGATTTCATCTCACGATGAATCTGGTCACTCAAAACTGGATTTTGAGCTTGAATTGAGTGAAGATGAGAAAACCCACTTTTTGAGAAAAATGGAGATCCATGAGCTGATTCTGGACAGATTTGATGTTTTGGATGTTAGATCTGGGTCCATTGACTTCATCTTGATGTTATTTCATGTTTTACTTCTGCAAATCTGTGAGAAAAATGGAGATCAGAGCTGATTTTTCGTAACAGTGGAGTTCTTCACGTTTTTGGGTTGTTCTTGAAGATTTCGGGTTTGATTCCATCGTTTTTGGTGTTATTGTTGATGGATTTGGATGAAACGAAGCATGAATCTTAGTGGGAAACGCGTTTCGGATCCATTGGAAGCATCCGTTTTGTCTGAATCTCAACCATTTTGGTAGATCTGGAAAAACACACACTAGTGCGTGTTTCGCGGTGTTCTTCGTGTTCTTGAAGATTTCCAGAATTTTGGGTTGATTCAATCGAGTTTTGCTGCTGTTTAGGATGTTTAAGTGGCCATAGCATGTTTCTAAAACAGATTTTTGTCAAGAATTGATGGTTTCTACTCGTTTCTGAGGTTTTTCAAGGATCAAGGTTGCTGTGTTTTTTCAAGTGTTCTTCAAGTTCTTTGAAGTTTTGAAGATGTTCTTAACGATCTGAGTTCGTCTTGAAGATGTACATAACGATCTGAGTTCATCTTGAAGATGTACCTAACGATCTGGGTTCACTTGAAGCTTGTCTTAACGATTTGACCTTAAGTCTTAACGACTTGGCTTAGTCTTAACAACTTGGTCTTAGTCTTAATGACTTGGTCCTAGTCTATCGACTTGGTCCTAGTCTTAACGACATGGTGAGCTGATCGTTAAACGCAATCTAACGACTTGATTTTTGGGTCTTCGTTCGAGGTCATTTCAGAGAGTTTTGAACGTCTAGGCTTGTAGAGGATGATCCTACGAGTCTAACTATATAAAATTCGTGAATTTTCGTTCAGCTTTGAAGGTGTTATGAGTAAATCACGGTTTTCCGGTGGTTTTTTCATTTTTCCGGTAGTGTTCGGACTTGTGTTAGGGTTTCGCAGGAAGAAGACTTGTTGAGGACGATAGCTATGATGTGGCGGACACCGGTTGGACCAGAGAGAATTACTTTCTCTCTCTTTGGTCGGTCAAACTCAACAACCCTAATTCGTTGTCGAATATTGATTGGTGGAATGAAAACGTGTGGGCCCAGGCTGGTTATTAGATCCGTTGAATCTGTCCCTGCTGTCGCCTCCTCATTGGGCCAACCAATTTTCACGCGGATTGTGAGTCTCATCCGTCGATCTGCCTTGATCTTGGCCATAGAATTCGTCTTGATGGCGCCACCTGATTGGCCGGACACTCATTCACGTGGATCAGCATCCACAACCTTTCGATCAATCTTTTTCCAGCCATTGATTTAATTGGGATCTCAATCCTGATTGGCTGAAAATGGTGCACATGGATTGTGCTTTCTTTGAGGGATTTTTTTACCATTAATTATTTTCAGCACTATTCGTTAAATACGGGTATTTTCTTATAAGTTTCTCAATGAGACTTACGAGATTAAACCGTAACAAAATTGTGGAAAATTATTATTGGTCTCAGATTTATTCCGTTTTTTTTATTGGGGCTCTCGTTTATTGACGTCGCGCGTACGTTGGCTATTGACCACTGATGGGTTAGCTCTATTATCCAGTTAATTATTCAGCTTTCTCGTTATGTCTCACGGTTCTATTTTTAGCTGATGCAGCGCGGATGTCAACTAACCGGATTAACTGGAATCTCAGTTATTTATTGGAATTATCCATTAAATTTCTCGAGAAGCCGTTCCTTGACGAAAATTGATGAAATTTCTCTGATCGCGCTGTTTTCACCAGTATTTCTCAGAATTCTTCACGGAATATTCTTCCGAGCTCGGTTTTCAGAACTCAAAATTACGAAGACTCCGGTTATGATTATTTTCGCTCGGGATCTCAGATTTTCACAGATTTGACACTTATCTTTATTTTCGCATCCAACCCAGTTACGTGGAACACAAGATTTATTTATGGATCATTCACAACTGTCAGCATCTGATTTACGGTTTTTCGCGAGATTGTCCGATTTCAATATTATTCATCTGGTTTCTCTAGGAAACCGATCGCGACGGTTCGACTCTCCGCATCAGATTTTTACGCTTCCGACTGGATGTTTTTTGAGAGATTTAGAGAAATAAGAGGAATTATTATGGATTTGGATATCGGGTCGATTATCCGGAGTTAGAGCATTTTCAGTGTTTGATTGGTTTATCTGATTCAGCTTGTTGCGGTTTTGACTCCAAGATGCAGCATTTTCTTAGTATTGTACCCGATCGTGTGAACCGAGTGAGCGGAACACTTGGATCACAACTGGAGAAACGAGAACATAAGAAGCTTATTCAGAGGGGGAGTTTCTACGACAGATTGTCTCCGGTTTATCAGTTTCTCATTGAAGATGTACGACAGAGCGATTCTTCAGCAGTTGAACATATTTGAAAGCATCAGTCAAGGGGGAATATGTGACTGGCGCCATCAAATCTGTTTACCGAAGCATTCGACTGAATAATCCATGTGAATTGATTCAAAGACGCGGGTTGTGATGCTCGAGGCTTGCGAGATTGGACCGAAGACCATTTTTTGGAAAAGTCAACCGTTCAGGTCAACGGTCAACGTAAAAGTCAACAGAAGATCAGTTCGAGCGAGTCAAGCTTCGTATTAATTAAATCAACTTTGATTTAATTAATATTTATTTTATTCAAGTTTATTTGTATTTTGTTCATTTATTATGTTTTTACTAGTTATTCACCCTCACTATATATATAGTGAGGGTGCCCTATTCATAAAGAGATGGATGATGACTCTTTAGGATGTTGAGTCTTCCATTCTAGAGAGAGAGTGAGTCATGGATTTCTAGAGAGAGAGTGTTGTCATGATTTCTTGATTGTAATCATTCGATTAATGAAATCATTCGACTAGATTATCATCTTTCTTGTCTTTGATTATTCTTTGATTCTTTATCTTCATCATCGTCTCCTTCGGGTTTTCGAATCTGAACTTCGTTCTCGCTCAAGATCAGGATTCTTGATGTGAAATTCAGTCCTGACAATACCTGCAGATGGCAAGATGCTGGATCAGACAATGTTTTGAAGAGTCCATGATTTCAAGAAAACCCTAACTGCCGAACCCTGTCCGAACCTTAGCCGAACTGCAGGTTCAGACAGTGTCTAGAGTTCGGACAGCGGGGTTATATATATAGGTCGTTAGGTTTGAGATTTGGAATAAAGTTTTCTTATATGTGTGTGTAAGTGAACATGTTTTGAGCTCTGAGTCTCTGTGTAATCCGATCTTGGTTGTTGAATGAGATTGAGTCTTATTTACACTTTTGTTTATTGAATTGTTTACACAATGGTTACGAGTTGATCACGATCCACCCGCTCATGCACTTTCAGTGATTGTCACCTTCTGATCTTGAACAGTCGAGTGTACTTCATATACTTCATCTGCATTCTTTGTTCGAGATGCATTTTGCCAAATTTCTGTAATCACAGCTTCGCATATGTCTGGGTAAATTGTAAGAGCGTAGCAAATGTGTGATGCATTCAGAAAGTCAATCATTTCATGAAATACAGAGCTTTTCACTATTTTTTTAGGAGTGCCATTGTGTTGTGGTCAGTATGGAATAAAACATTTGCATCAGCAGATGATTCCCCTTTCTTTGCTTTAGGTTCCATTTGTTGATGTAGGTTTGTTGATGAACAGAATCGGAGAAGTATGAGTAGGATGTGGAGAAAGTGAAGGTTCAGAAGTATACGAGAGTGATGGGTGATTAACTGTGTGCAGTTAATTTTGTGAAATCGTGGGTTTTAGTTTACCGCAAGTCGCTTTAAATTAGGGATGTGGAAGGGACAGTTATTGTAAAAAGAGGAAGTGGCTCTGGTAAAAGAGAAAAAGGTGGGTTGACGTGTCGTCTTCTTTTTGGACCAACGGTTGTCCCATCGGACAACTTGCATAGATATGTTTAAGAAGATAACCCTTTTCTTAAGTTATCCAGTAATAATTTATCTCGGAAGACAAATTTTACCAATAACCTATGTAAAATTTTATCTCGGGTGGAATTACCTCGGAGGAGATTTTCAATCGAGATAACTCTTTTATTCTCTTTTAATTGACCTAGTGAGATTATCTCGGTAAGATGACGTCATCCGATATAAATAAAGTTACCTTGGGTGTAGTTATCTCGGGTGAAATAACTTTTCCTAGATAATATTAGTTATTCCGGATGAGGTTATCTCGGGTGAGATTACGTCATCCGTTATAAATAAAGTTACCTTGAGTGTAGTTATCTCAGGTGAAATAACTTTTCCTAGGTAATATTAGTTATTCCGGATGAGGTTATCTCGGGTGCGATTACCTCGGAAGCACTTTTTACAAAAAGTTTTGTGGTTGAAGGACTTTTCAAAGGTTTTGACCCGAGATAGGTTATCTCGGGCAAGCCTTTTAAAAAAAAAGTTTCTTTTCTTTTTGTATCAAGAGATGGAAAAAATTTTAGTTTTTATTAGATCTCATAAAACTTTATTTAATCAAAATTTATCATGCCTATGGCTATGATATGATAGAAGAATCTAGCCTCATCAAATGCTTTTGTGAATAAGTCAGCCAATTGGTTTTTAGTTGGGACATGATGGAGTTTGATTAGCTTCTTTTCAAAACAATATCTAATAAAATGATACCCGATCTCAATGTTCTTTGTTTTTTAATGGTTCACTGGATTGTTGGTGATGCTGATGGTACTTGTGTTGTCAGCATACATAGGAGTTTCTATGAAGTTTATGCCATAGTCCATCATCTGATTTTGAATCAAAAGTACTTGTCCACGACATGCTGAAGCTGCAATGTATTCTGCTTCTGCTATAGAAGTTGAGACACATGTTTGCTTTTTGCATTGTCATGATACAAGTCTGTCTCCTAGAATTGGCATCCACCGGATGTTGACTTTTTGTCAAGATTGCATCCTCCATAGTCACATATATGTAAAGGCCTTCAAGTTAAAGTCTTAGCTTTTAGAATACCATAGCCCAAGCTTTGGTTGTCCTTTTAGGTATCTAAAAATTCTTTTCACAGCATTTAAGTGGGATTCCTTTGGTCTTGCCTGATATCTAGCACATAGGCAAATACTAAACATGATGTTAGGTCTGCTGGCTGTTAGATACATAAGGTAACCAATCATGGCCCTATAGGTGTGTTCATCAATAGGTTCACCAGTCACATAAGCTGTTAACTTATGTGATGTTGAGATAGGAGTGTTTGCAGTGGAGGATGACAGCTTGTCAAACCTCTTTAGCATATCCTGAATGTATTTTGATTGATTCAGGAAAATGCCATCTTTTGTTTGCTTTACTTGAAGTCCTAGGAAGAATGTGAGTTCACCCATTGAACTCATTTCAAAGTTTTCTTGCATTAGGGCTTCAAACTCCTTACAGAGAGCATCTTTTGTTGAACTAAAGATTATATCATCAACATAAATTTGTACCATTAAAAGATCCTTACAAACAGTTCTAATGAAGAGAGTTTTGTCAACAGCTCCTCTTTTGTATCCATGTTTAGTTAGATAGCAAGACAGAGTCTCATACCAGGTTCTTGGTGCCTGTTTAAGACCATACAGAGCTTTTATCAGTTTACACACCTTGTTTGGATGATGTGGATCTTCAAACCTAGGTGGTTGACATACATACACTTCTTCATTCAGTAATCAATACAGAAAAAGCACTTTTGACATCCATTTGGTAGACATGAAAGTTTTTGTAAGCAGCATAGGCAAAAAAATTATCTAATTGCTTCTAATCTTGGTACTGGTGCAAAAACTTCATCATAGTCTATTCGTTCTTTTTGAGCAAAGCCTTGAACAACTAACCTTGCCTTGTTTTTTTACCACAATGCCCCTTTCATCTGTCTTGTTTTTGCTCCAATTGGTGGTGGTGCATTCTTTGGTAGATCCACCAATTCCCATACTTTTTGTTTGTTGATTTGAAGCAGTTCTTCTTGCATAGCCTCAATCCAACTGTTTTCTCTCAAAGCTTCATTTATTTTCTTTGGTTGCTCATGTGATAAGAAGCATGCATGTAAACAGATGTTTGGTTCAGCTGATTTGCTTCTTGTGAGTACAGGTGCTTTCACTTCTCCTATAACATTCTCTAGAGGATGATTTTTCAGGACTCTAGAGTTGTAAGAAGGTGGGAATTCATGATGACAATTAGGCTTAGAAATGTTTAATTGAGTAAACTATTTCATAAGGACTAATTCAGATATTTCTGTTGAAGAGGGTAATTCTTGATTTTGTGAGGCAACAGGCTCAATGGTTTCTTCATCAATGTCACTAACAGGAGTAGGTGAACTCAAACCTTCAGGTAAAGTGGAGGTTGAGTTGCTATAGCCCATCTGATTTGTTATTGATGCCTGTGATTGTATATTCAGATCATCTTCATTTATTGATTTCCCTGGATTAACAGTTGTATCTTGATATTTTAACAGATGATCTTTAGCTGGTTTTTCTGATTCAATTATAGTTTGAGGAAAAGGTGTCCCATCTGAGTTGAATTGAATACCATCTCCGGGAGTCAAGTTGAAACTGGTTGTTGGGACAAAAGGTCTTGTGCTAACAGATAAAAAGAATGGAGGGTCAACATCTTTAAACTTGCCATTTGTAGTATCTTGAGGTACTCCTGTCTGCACATTTTCACTAAGAGGCGTATTAATAGTTATATTGAAAGCAGTGGTTAGTGAGTCAACATCAAATAACCATGAGGGCTCAGTTCTAAAAATTGTTCTTTGATTTTTCATTAAATACCACATTTATGGTTTCTTCAATAATCTTAGAACTGATGTTGTATACTCTGTATGCCTTCGAGACACCAGAGTATCCCACAAAATAACCATCAACAGCTTTTTCAGCAAACTTTGAGGGTTGCTCATTGGTTATTAGTATTGTAACAGGACAGCCAAATGAGTTAAGAAAATTAATATTTGGTTTTCTTTTTCTCCAAATATCATAAGGTGTCTTGTTTTGTCCTTTTACAATAAAAATCCTATTTTGTACATAGCATGCAATGTTTACTGATTTTGCCCAAAAGGGTACATGTAATTTTGATTCAACCAACATAGATTTTGTAGCCTCAATTAAAGTTCTATTTCTTCTCTTAACAACACCACTTTGCTGAGGAGTTCTAGCTGCACTGAATTGCCCAGTGATTCCTTTCTCTTCATAGAAAGAGTTTCAAAACATGATTCTTAAACTCTATACCATTGTCACTTCTTATTGTTTTAACTTTTAAATTGGATTGATTTTCAAGCTGAGTAATTAAGGCTTTCAGAATTTCTAGGGTTTCATCTTTGGTTGAAGGATAGAATACCCAGTTATATCTTGAAAAATCATCAGTTATAACAAAGCAATAAGACTTTTTCCCTAAACTCTTCACTCTTGTAGGACCAAATAAGTCCATATGTAATAGTTCTAAAGGCTTTGAGATAGAGCTTTCTAATTTGGGCTTCTGAGAAGATTTGTGTTGCTTACCTTTTATACAAGCAATACATTGTTCAGTGCAGGTGAATGTTTTATTTGGTAAACCTTTGACCAAACCATGTTTTACAAGTTTGTTCATAGTTTTAATGTTCACATGACCTAATCTTCTATGCCATAAATTCGATTCATCTATAGAAGCCTTGGATATAGGCAGGTGATACCATCCTTAGATGTTGTATGTGCCATATATAGAGTGTATAGACTATCCTTTCTAGGTTCTTTAATCAAGATAATTTCATCAGAAATTTTAATACCTGGTTTAAGGATGATAGCTTATTTTTCATTAAACAGAACAATCAACTTCTTGTCACACATTTATGAGACACTTAGAAGATTGAAGTTGAGCACATCAACGTAACTTACCTTATCAAAGGTAAGCTTCCCATTGGTAACTGTACCTTGTCCAGAAAAATTTCCGTCAGTGCTTCCAAAAGCCACTGGTCCTCCATTAACTCTTTTTGTATTTTTTTAATATGTCTTTATTTCCTGTCATGTGGCAAGACCATCCACTATCTACAACCCAGATGATGTTATGAGATTTTTTGGATGTGATATGCACATGTTAAGACAATATATGAGTTAATTTCTGAGGGAGACCCAAGCCTTTGTGTTCTTGGGTCTTCCCAATGCATCATTGTATTTGTACTCCTTGAGCAAAAGTGTTTGAGTCACTTCTTTAGTTTTTAAAGATTCAACTCTTGACTGATCATGGTTTAAAGAATGTTGACTTTCCAGGGGAATAGAAAAAGAGTTTATTTCAGACTAAAAATCTATGGCCTTTTGTCTAGTGATATTTCTTCTTGATTTGTATTCCCTTTGTGTTCTTGCCTTTGTTGTTTTAGAAAAAATAAGTTTGAGATCTGAAGGTTTTCTCTGAAATTCTTGTTTCTTTTGACCATTTGAAACATTCTCAGTTTAACTAAGACAGAAATCTTTGTTAAAATATTTGTTTAAAGTCTTGGAGTTCTTTCCGGAGTAACTTTTGTCATCTGAGGTAATTTTTACCTCGGGCACGTGAAAATGGTCTTCCGAGGTAATTTTTACTTCGGGTGCCCTTTTTCTCTCGTTTTGATGCTTTCCAGCGAGATTTAGTCCTTCTGAGGTAACTTTTACCCTGAGATACTGAAATTTGCCTTTCGAGATAACTTTTATCTCGGAATCAAATTTTCAGTCTCTATGAGCAGAAATACTCCTAGGTTTTTGTTTCTTTTGAGTTTTTATGGTATGAAAATGTTCAAATTTCTCAAAGTCATGATTGCTGACATTTTCTAATCTTTGCTTACGAGTTAGTGATGTCTGTTGTGAATAAAATTTATTTTGAACCCTTGACTTTTCAGAGTTGTGTTTTTTAAAATTTTCACAAACAAATTTTGATTTAATTTCCCTTTCTTTCAGCTGTTTGACTTTTATCAGCTTGACTAATATTCAAAAATGGATTGTGATGACAATTAATAGCAAGATGACCGATTTTTCCATAGATCAAACATTCCTTTATCATTTTAGTTTTAAACACATAAATTTTTTAGACTAAAAGTGTTTCCTTATTTGAAGAGTTTTGAGAGGAACAAGATTCAGTTCTTTTGGTGTCTTTTAATTTCCAGAGAGATTTCATGTTTTATCAGAATTACTGTAAATCTGAGGTTTATTAGTGACAACAGCTACTAATAAGACCTTTTCAGTTTTGGATGTTAACTCAGATACATCACTAGAAATTGAAATTTCTTTTCTTGTGTTGATAATGGGATCAAGGGTAAGTTGAACTTTTGTAAGGAATATTGCGCTTGGAAGATTTCCGGCTGAATGCCAATTTTGTATAGTTCCGGCTGAAGTTGAAGTTGAAGCGGAATTCTCACTTCAAGCGGAAAGAAGCAGTTTTGTCCTTTAGCGAATATTCCGGGTGAACTCGTTTATCCACCAGATATATAGCTTAGTTAGCTCTTAGTTTACACACAGTTGTCATCTTTGTTGTTATCAGTTCTTGAACAACTTGTAATAGTGTAGCTTCGAGTTAATGCAAATAGTGCCGAGTATTTGATACTTTGTTGTTACTGTATCTTTGCAAATCAAGCTTCAACATTATACACAAGAACTTAATATTGCTAAAGTAAAGTGAACTATAACTTTAATTCCGCAGGGTTATATTTGCGAGTAAAGGGCTTTGTTTTAGTTAACTCTAACTATTAACGATCCTACAAGTGGTATCAGAGCTTTGGCTCTTACCTTAAAGACTTTCTGTGCTTCAAGGTTGATACTTTACTTGCTTACTTTACAAGCTTTGCTTTCTTATCTTTCTAAAAGTTTTCAAAATGAGTGATTTCAGTTTAAGTTGCCCAAATGGTTCTTCCAACAAACCACCAATGTTCACTCCTGATGACTTTGGTACCTGGAAACTCAGGATGGAAGGTTTTGTTTGGATTTTGGACCGTCGTATTTGGAAATCTTTCACTGAAGGTCCCTACTCACCCATGGTTTCATCTGCTGATGATGCAGAAGTCAAAATACCTAAGCCACTAGATAAATATGTTGAATCTGACTATACTGCTCTCGAATTTGACCATAAGGCATATTGGACTCTACAGGCTGCACTTCCTAATTCCATTTTAAGTGGGTTCAAAGAATATAAAACTGCATTTGACATGTGGAATGCCTTAAGTGAAATGTATGAAGGAACCAGTGAAGTTAAAGAAAACAAGAAAGATGTCTTAAAACAGAAGTATGAAAACTTCACTTTCAAATCTGGTGAAACAATGACAAACCAGTACTTATGATTTGTTTCTTTGCTTGATGAACTCCAAAAAGTAGATGTAAAACTAGACCAAGTAGATGTTAACAGAAAGTTCTTACGTTCCCTGCCTTCTGTGTGGACAGTTTACACTGTAAGCATCAGGGAATGCAAAAACTTGAAAAAGATGAGACTCAGTGAACTTCATGGCATACTCAGTGCCTATGAAATGGAACTAGATCTTAAACAAAACTCATCTTCTGAGTCAACTCAGTTTTTTTCATCTGCACTAGTAACTACTGATTTTAACAGTCAAAGGTCTTCAAACTCATCATCATATCAGTCACCTATTGTCAGTTTCCCTGAGACACCAAGGTGTCAAGAAAGTTTTTCAAACGTGTTTGAAAACTCTCACAATGCTCATGTAGCTACTGACTCATACCAAGGCTTCATACCTGAAGATCTTGAGTGCATAGGTGCTGATGATTTGGAGGAAATGGACATTATGACTCAACTTGCTATGGTTTCTGTCAGAGCTCAAAGGTTCTACAAAAGAACTGGTAGAACCTACAAGGGAGCAAAAGGTGCTCACATAGGCCTTGACAAAAGCAAGGTGAAGTGCTATAACTGTCACCAACTTGGTCACTTTGCAAGGGAATGCCCTCAACCAAGAAGAGAAGGACAGAATCAAAGTCATGTTCAAGGGAAAAATCATGGAGGAAGCAATTCAAACAACAACAACTCTGGAAACAACTCAGGTTCCAACCCCACCCCACCAAAACTAACTGGAAGTCAAAACCACCAAAATGTGGTAGCTGCTGTTGCAAATCAAACCTCATGTGTTGAATGGGAAGATTTCATTGCTGAGTTTGAGCCTATCAACCATGCTTTGATGGCTAAACAAGACTCCACCTCAGATCAGATAAACTTTATCCCTGAGAAAGTTCTAGAAAATTTATGCAGCCCTGCCTGCATAGAACAAGTGGCAAAGTACCGAAATCACAACACTGACTTGATTGATGAAGTTTCAAACCTAAATGAGTTAAAGGAATGTTTTAAGAAAACTGAATCTTCATATATTTCAAAAATTGAAAATTTAACCAAAGAATATGAACAGTTGAAACAAACCAACTCAGTTCTTGAAACTCAGCTTGATGACTTGCTTTCAAAGCTTGAGAAGTCAAGAAACGAAACCAAAGATGCTAAGGCTGAGGTTGATATTCTTGAGATCAAACTGAAAGATGCTTTGTTTACTTGTGATAAATTCCAAGAAGCAAACAAAAAGGCTGAGAAATTGTGGATGGGAGGGATGTATGGTAAAGCAGGTGTTGGATATAACTGTGTTGAACCACCAATTGAATACTCACCTGTAATCAAACCAATTGATGCTTTAAAATCTGAATGCAAAGTTAGTCTCATAGTTGATGACATTTCATCACAGTCAAGTTCTGAAAACACTATTGTAACAGCCCAGACCCGTCGCACCAAGATATTGTCCGCTTTGGCAGCCGGCATGCCCTCAAGCATCCGCCCCTCACGGATTTAAAACGCGTCTTGATAGGGGAGGTATCCACACACTTATAAAGAGGTGCTTAGTTCTCCTCCCCACCAATGTGGGATGTTACAATCCTCCCCCCTTAGGGGACCAGCGTCCTCGCTGGCACACTGGCCGACGACCGGCTCTGATACCATCTGTAACAGCCCAGACCCGTCGCACCAAGATATTGTCCGCTTTGGCAGCCGGCATGCCCTCAGGCATCCGCCCCTCACGGATTTAAAACGCGTCTTGATATGGAGGTATCCACACCCTTATAAAGAGGTGCTTAGTTCTCCTCCCCACCAATGTGGGATGTTACAACTATTGAGTCTAAGAAAACTGAAGTCACTGTTGCTAGCTCATCTGCTTCAGTTGACCAATCAAACATTTTGAAACCATCAATTGCTGTTCCTCCACCAACTGTTTATGAACCTAAGGATTCAAAAGTTGGAGGAAAGCAACCTAAGCAACCAAAGGGAAGTCAAACTCAAAGGCTTGGTCAACTAAATTTCAACCAAGTAACCAAACTTGAGTCTCCCAGAAAGTTTGAAACCAAAGTTGTTGAATGTGTGTGCTGTGGTGAACAAGGTCACCTAGCTGCTGTTTGCCAGTTTAACCCAATGAGTAAAGTTAAACCATTTTTGATACCAAAACCTGTCTTGAAACCAAAGGCTGACTTTCAAAAGAAAATTACAGGAATAATTTCACCTGTAAAAAACCACACTTTGAAGTATTTTGGATCTGATTCAAACAGGGTCCTAATTGGTAATGACATAAATGGAAGTTTCTCTGTTTTAAAGCAAAATCGCTTTCCGGCTGAAGTTCAGGTGGAACATTTTTCCGCTCGAACTCATGTTCAACCGGAAAACAAAACTTAACCTAGATCAGCTACTGCTCCAAAGCAGAGACCACATGTACATTTTGCTGATGGGTTTGAGCATTTTGAAACTCAAGGAAGGAGAAATCCCTCTAGAGGAATGATTACCTCTAGAGAAAACTTTTCAAGAAACAGCAAATCTAACCAATCAGAAAAATTCTTTGCTAAAAGTTCAAGTGGAAATCACTGTGTTCCACTTCAGGGGAGAGTTCAAATCAAAATCAACACTTTCCACAAAGATTTTCAAAATCACCTGAGAGAACTAAGTTGGTCAACCAAGAAAATGAAAAATTTAAGAAATTAACCAACAAGAAAAGGAAGTTTAAAGAATATAGGGATAGAAAAATTGCTGAGAGAAAGAACACCAAAGGTGAAAGGTCTAGTCAAACAAGTACTCAATATGAGAACTTCAGTCTTGATAATGATGATCAACTAAATGAAGCTCCAGTTTTAAATACTTTAGTACTCAAGGAGTATAAGTATAATGATGCTTATGGCAGACCCAAGACCACTCAGGCTTAGGTCCCCTATAGAAATTAATCAATTCAGATAAGTGCAGGTGCAGAATAAAGGCCAAAATAGCCTATGGGTAGTTGACAGTGGATGCACTTGCCACATGACAGGTAATAAGCACATTC
Source organism: Deinandra increscens subsp. villosa (assembly GCA_039602395.1). Lineage (NCBI taxonomy): Eukaryota > Viridiplantae > Streptophyta > Magnoliopsida > Asterales > Asteraceae > Deinandra > Deinandra increscens. The sequence goes on from JBCNJP010000025.1 coordinate 26,324,066, forward strand.
TGGAAAACACAAAAAGAATCAACGGAGGACCACTTGCCTTTGGAAGCACAAAAGGCCATATCACAGCACAAGGTGATGTGACAAATGGACTGGTAAAATTTGACAGAGTCAATTTTGTTGATACATTAAATTTCAACCTGCTTAGTGTCTCACAAATGTGTGACAAGAATTTGAATTTAATGTTTAATGAGAAAGAGGCCATAGTCCTCAAACCTGGTGTCAAAATTTCTGATGAACTTATAATGCTTAAGGCACCCATGAGAGATGGATTATACATTTTGGATATGTCAGTTGCTACACCCTCATGTGGCACTGCTTGCTTTGTATCCAAAGCCTCAGTTGAGGAATCTGTTATGTGGCATAGAAGGTTAGGTCATGTGAACTACAAAAACATGAACAGAATTGTGAATCTTGGCTTGGTTAAGGGTCTTCCTAACAAGCATTTTGCATGTTCTGAAAACTGTGTGCCATGTCTCAAGGGCAAGCAACACAGAACCTCCTTTAAGCCAAAAGTTGAATCTTCTATTTCAAAACCTCTAGAGCTTTTACACATGGATTTGTTTGGTCCAACTAGAGTAATGATTTTAGGAAAAAGATCATACTGTTTTGTGATAATTGATGATTTTTCAAGATATACTTGGGTTTTCTTTCTCAAAACAAAAGATGAAACTGCTGAATTGTTAAAAACTCTTGTAATTAATTTAGAAAATCAATCAAATCTCAAGGTCAAAACAATAAGATGTGACAATGGCACAGAATTCAAAAATCATGTTCTGAATTCATTTTGTGAGGAGAAGGGAATTGTGAGACAATTCAGTTCTCCTAGAACTCCACAGCAAAACGGTGTTGCTGAAAGGAGAAATAGGACATTAATTGAAGCTGCTAGATCCATGTTAGCAGACTCCAAGCTCCCTGTGATATTTTGGGCAGAAGCAGTAAACACTGCCTGTTATGTCCAAAATAGGATCTTAATTGTCAAGGGAAAGAATAAAACACCTTATGAGCTTTGGAGAAAAAGAAAGCCAAATATCTACTTCTTTAAGCCATTTGGTTATCCTGTCACTATCTTAATAACCAATGAATCCTTGCCTAAATTTGCTGAAAAGGCAGATGAAGGTTATTTTGTTGGATAATCTGGTGTGTCAAAAGCATACAGAGTATACAACAAGAGAACTAAGATTGTTGAGGAAACCATAAATGTATCCTTCAATGAAAAATCTCTCAACAATTTTAAGTCTCAGCCTAGCTGGTTATTTGATATTGATGCACTAACTACTGCTTTCAACATAAGTGTTGATAAGCCTGTAAGCTCTTTAGTGCAGGAACAAAATTCTCATAGGTCTGTTGATAAGCATTGGAAGAGTAATCAAACTGCAAATGAGAAGCCAATCTTTTTCTCTTCCATGAGTTCTCAACCTATCTTCCCAAGAAATGACAAGAGACTGACTGAAATAATTTAAATTGAAGAAGAAATTGTTCCGGTCGAAGTTCAGGCTGAACCAGTTTCTCCGGTTCAAGTTCAACCGGAAAACTCAATTTCAGAAACTGAAGAGAATACTGAATCAAGGTCAAATGAAGCTGAAAATTCAAATGATATAGATCAAATGAGCTTAGTTTAGAGCATCTGACCTACAATTCAGACATCAATTCTCATGAATTAGTTGAAGTCTCAGATCCTGTGTCACAATTTGAAACTGTTGAGTTTGATCACAGACCTCCTCAGCTCAACATACCCTCAAATGGAAGAAGCCATGAATTTCCTATGTTTCTTGATAGAAGAATCAACAGAGATCATCCAGCAGGAAATATTATTGGAGAAGCTTCAGCTCCTATGTTGACAAGGAGCAAATCTGCAAATGCAAACATTTGTTTACATGCTGCATTTTTGTCTCAAGAAGTACCCAAGAAGGTAGCAGATGCCTTGGAAGACAACAGCTGGGTAGAGGCAATGCAGGAAGAACTTTTCAGATCAACAAGCAAAAGGTTTGGGAATTGGTAGATCAGCCTGATAGAGCAGAACCAATTGGAACAAAGTGAGTTTTCAGAAACAAGAAAGATGACAGGGGAATAGTCATAAAGAACAAAGCAAGATTGGTTGTGCAAGGCTATGTACAGGAGGAAGGCATTGATTACGATGAAGTGTTTGCACCAGTAGCCAGGTTAGAAGCAATTAGAATCTTCTTAGCCTATGCTGCATTCAAAGACTTCCAAGTATTTCAAATGGATGCCAAAAGTGCTTTCCTGTATGGCCTCTTGGAACAAGAAGTATATGTCAACCAACCTCCTGGTTTTGAAGACCCTCACCATCCTAACAAGGTGTGCAAGCTAATCAAAGCTTTGTATGGTCTCAAACAAGCACCTAGAACCTGGTATGAAACTTTTCTAACTATCTTCTAGAGAATGGCTACAGAAGAGGGCTATTGACAAAACACTTTTTGTTAAAACTGTTGGTAATGATATGTTGATGGTACAAATTTATGTTGATGATATTATTTTTGGTTCCTCTAATATTGTCTTGTGCAAGGAGTTTGAAACTATAATGCAGTCTAAATTTGAAATGAGCTCCATGGGAGAATTAACATTCTTCTTAGGGCTGCAAGTGAAGCAAACTGCAAATGGTATCTTTCTGAACCAATCAAAGTACGTCCAAGACATGCTGAAGAGATTTGACATGCTAACTTGTTCAAGTGCCAAAACTGCTATCTCCACTTCCCACAAGTTAACCAATGACTTAAGTGGCAAGCCAGTGGATGTGCACTTGTACAGAGCTATGATAGGCTCTCTGATGTATCTCACTGCTAGCAGACATGATATCATGTTCAGTGTTTGCTTATGTGGGAGATATCAGTCCTCACCAAAGGAGTCACATATGCTAGCTATTAAGAGGATCTTCAAGCATCTGAAGGGGCAACCAAAGCTGGGTTTGTGGTATCCCAAGAACTCTAATTTTTCATTCAGAGCATTCACAGATAGTGATTATGCTGGTTGTGACATTGATAAGAAATCAACTTCTAGTGGATGTCAATTCCTAGGAGAAAGACTTGTCTCTTGGCAATGCAAGAAGCAAACTTGTGTTTCCACTTCAACTGCAGAAGCTGAGTATATTGCCGCTTCAAGTTGTTGTAGCCAAGTCCTTTGGATCCAAAATCAAATGCTTGACTATGGGATCACGTTCATGGAAACTCCCATTCTTGCAGACAACAACAGTGCCATCTCAATTATCAATAATCCAGTGAAGCACTCCAAAACCAAACACATTGACATAAGGTATCATTTTATTAGAGATTGTGCAGAAAAGCATTTAATTAAACTATTCAAAGTTCACACTGATCATTAATTGGCAAATCTGTTTACAAAAGCCTTTGATGAGGCAAGATTCTTCTACCTCATCACAGCCATTGGGATGATGAACTTTGAATAAGAGTTTTCACAATTTTAATAAAAGAGAGACATGTGCTCAAGAGCCCGTCTCTTAATACAAAAGGAAACAGAAAATGAAAATCTCTAGTGGTAATCAGACAACATTTCAGTTCAAAGTCAGTAACTGCTATTAAAGCTATGGATAATTAGCACAAATTTTCAAAAATCACGTGTTTTGGATTTCCGGTTCAAGTTCAGGTACAACCTGAGAAAACAACTTTTGAAATTCACCGGGTGAACTTCAACCGGAAATATGCTTTAAATTTGATGTGGAAAATTATTTTGAAAACAATTCTTTCAAGCGGAAAATCTGCCCGCTTGATGGTCAGATGGAAGAATTTTTGTTTTTTAAAAAATAAAGGAGAAAATGGGTTCCGCCTGAACTTCAGGGTCAACAAAGTCAAAGTCTCATTTAATTACCCGGAAGGCACAGTTTTCTAAGCGGATATACATTTATTTACCCATTAAGTTTTTAACTGTTTAAAATCCGAGGTTTCAGTAAATTTACTTTTGGATAAAGACATGCTTTAACAAGTTGTACCGTATAACCCATAAAGCACATGTCCCATCAGTTACTGAACCGTCTGTTTCAATTCTCTCTCCTCCACGTCATCACCGAAAAGGTAAAAAGCCCTAATTTACCGTCATTTTCCCCATTTCTCTCAACCCCACTCAGAAATTACTCCCAAATTTCTCTCAAACCCTCTCCGATAAACTTCCGATTAACCGTCAATACTCTCCAAACCTGTATCAACAATGGCTCCCAAAGCAAAAGCGAGTGGCAAGAAGCCAATCGGTGATTCCAAGTTCCCTGTAGAACATAACCTGGTGGCGGACCTAGAACCACCAAGCAAAACTGATATCTACAACGGCATGATAGACTTCATCAAAAGATCTCATCTTCATCATGCGCTCACTGTTGAAGCCGAAATTTTCGAAGAAGTGATGGAAGACTTTTGGTTTCATGCTAGGGTTACCGAAGGCGAAAATGGTAGTGACAAGATTGTGTCAACCGTTCAGGGAAAAGAAGTGGAAATTGATGAAGCAAAAGTGCAAAAACTGTTGAAGTTAAGGGATGAAGGTGGATATGAAGTGGTTGATCACTTGAAGTATCTCCGCTTGTTCAAGGATATTGGATATGGTGGTTCCCTACAGAGCAAAACCATCAGGAAAGGGCAGTTACCATACAAACGGAGATTCCTGGCTCATACAATTTTGGTTTGCCTGTATCCTAAGAAGGGCGGATTTGACGAGCTTGCAAGTGAACAGGCTTCCGCCTTCTATGCGGTGGTAAAAGGTGAAAACTTCAATTTTTCCAAACTGATTTTTGAAGCTCTGAAATCCAACATTCATTCTGAATATATCTACCAGTACCCTAGATTTTTAACTTATATTCTCAAAGAAGAGTACCCCCAAATCGTTTGGCTTGGTACAATTTTGCACCAAAAACTTCTTAATGAGAAAACGTTTTTCAAACCTTGCTTTAAACAAGTCTGCATTTCTTGGAAGGGACACTGACTATCCCTTACCAATTCCAAGGCAGTTTCCAGATGAACCTGCTACTGCAGAGGTTCAACCAGAAACTGTAGCAGCAACTGAGCCCCAAGCTCAAGATGACATAGCTATAGACCCGATAGCCTCTGATCCCACATTTGTCCCAGCTTTCTCTACTATCAAAACTTATCAATCCAAAAAGAGGAAAGCTCCCACAAATACTACCACTGCCACCTCCTCATCGAACTCACCTCCTGTCATATTCAAAAGACAGAGAAATGTGGTCACTAGGTCTCCTCCACCTAGTACCACCAACCAACCCGAAGCTTCTAACCCCGTCCAAGGCAAAAAGCCTAAACGGAAACTGGTCAAATTGGGATTTTCTCTTAGGGATGAACCTTCATTTGAGGGGGGAGTCATTAGAAGCAGATGTACCTTCCCCATCTGAACATTGTTCACCCCTACAACCCCTGTCACCTAGGAGTGATAGTGCTCTCAATCTTGGCTTAGATGAAGGTGTTATTAACTCACCTGCCTCATTACATGAGAACATCCTGATAGGCCAGGACCCTGTAGAACTACAACCCCACTCCTCACCGGAGGTGAATCTCAGGAGTCAAGAAGAGATTCATGCTAAAAGGGCTGCTGCTGCCCAAGGATCCCTACTGGATCTTAGTGTCAGCAGTAACATCAATAAGACCCAATTTGCGGCAATCTTCTCTGAATCAACACCTAGAAGTCCTTTATTGGAATCAAGGGTCGCTGAAACAGATGAAGAGAATCCCAGGTGCCAAGAAGCCATGGGTACCAATGCTGATCAATCTGGGATTGATAGTTTGGTTTTGTCCAAGGATGCTGGCAAAAAGCCAGTTGAGGACAGTTATACACTACCTGAATTGACGAAATTGTACCTCTCTTTGCAAGCACAGGTTGAAACTCTCAACACAACTGTTGCTAAATTAGTTCAAGCTGTTCCTACTGACACTGAAGCAGGCCCTTCAAACCCTATCAGAGATGCTGATGAAGTAGTTGAAACTGATGAAGTTGATACTGTCAAATTGGGGGAGAAGATACCCTCAAGACCTGTTATCACAGAAATTGAAGAAGTTCAGAGGATACCGGCTGAAGTCAGAGCCACAGCTTGCCAAAGAATTGGTGTGAATCCCTTCTCAGTTGAAGACAGTTGGGTGAACATGAGATGCAGTCAACTGATTGCCATTTCTCCTTTTGAGGACCCCAACCTCACTGAACTTGTACAGTCATCCATGCTGATTGCTGGTGCTCTCCTTGAGCACATCAACATGATCACGACACTCCTCAAGGATGTCATTTTTCCGGCTGAAAGAGCCAGTGATCAAGTGGTAGGAAATATTACCTCCACCAACAAGGCAGCATATGATGTTGAAGAGAGCACTGCAACTGCTGCAGTTTCTACATTTACTGAAGGAGGAGACGAATATTTAATAGGTGAAGAAGAAGGTACAGAGGTGCTGGAAATTGCTGACAAAGAACCTGAAGTCACCCAACCTTCGATGGTGACTGAAGGTCAAATTCCTGTTCAAGCGGAAGTTCAACCGGAACTTCAACAGGAAGTTCAAGTGGTCGCTGAGCTGAATGTTCAACCGGAAATTCAACCGGAAGAGCAAAGAAGTGAAGGAGCAGAGGATATAGCAGCAACTCTGATAGCTTTAAGGAGCACTAAGCCAATTCAAACTGAAAAACCTCTTCAAGCTGAAATTGCTAAAACCATTCAACAGGTAACTCAACTCCTGAAGCTGAGGCTATAGTGAAGATAGTAGAAGATGCCAAAAGGGCAGCAGAGGATGAGAGGCTTGCCAAAGAACTACGAGAGGAGTATGATCTGTATCTGCAAAACAGTGTTTTTGAAAACTTACTTGAAGAGGCAAAGACTAGGTCTTTCAACTGGAGACTAAAGGATTATGATCTGGAAGCAGTGACTGAAACTGATAGGCAGAAGTTAATTTCTATTGCTTCTCAATTGCCTACCAGGTTGACAAAGAATGATGAAAATTACATCCTACTGAAAAAGATACAAAGGGCACTTGTGGTTAGAAATGTGAAGAAAGAGGAAGAGGTAGCTCAGATGCAAGTTAGGGAACTTTGCAGCTTGATAGATTCAATCTTTTATGAGCTTAAAGGAGATATTGCTGCTGTCAATCCTAACTTGGTGATGCCTTCACCTTCAAAGCTCATCTCAGGTACAACAACTGTAAATGTTAAACCTGAATTTTCTGACATTGTAGATGTACAACCTCCACCTTTTTTCACTTACAACCCAAACCCTATGCCCACAACAATTCCATCTATCTTACAGTCACTTGCCATCACACCCTACAAACCTCCCTCCATCTCCAAGAAAGTTGCCACCAAACTTGCCAATCCCAAGTACAGAACATATAACTTTACTCCCATTGCACCTCTCAAGAAAAGGCCTCCACCTACCATGGATTTCTCTGATATCTTCCCACCTACTCCACCTTCAAGCCCTACACCAGAAGCTGATAGACCGCCAACAAAAACTTCCCTACCTCCACTCACCATCAATGAACCTTCCACCACCATCACCAAACCTACTGAAGCCCAAGCTGGCCCTTCTTCATCTGACAAAGGCAAGAGACCTGTTGTGCCAGAATCTACAATTGATTCTGATGAAGAAATGTTGATAAGAAAAAGGAAAATGATGCATGCCAAGAACAAGAAAGATAAAAGGCCGAAAAGAAAAGCTCCACCCAGAAAGAAACAAATTGTGGGTTGGAGAGTGGATGAAGCCACCTTTGATTTCACTTTCACAATGGCAGATGGCTCAACTCAAGTGGTAAACGTTCACAAGGCCACTACATATCTTACTTTGCTGCAAATGACAGACATCATTCTAAAGCTTCGAGAAATTCTGAGTCCCTCAAGAGCTGAGCACATGTTGAGGCTTGTCATTGAGCCAACTGTGCTGGAATGCGGAGTGTTCTGAAGAAGCAGCGTAGATGATGATTCAGCAGAAGAAGAAGAAGAAGAAGAAGAAGAAGAGCCTGCAAGTGAAATAAAGTTTATCATTTGGGAAGAGGAGGAGAAGCTCTTTTATGTTCACAGAGCCGATGGCACCTTTACAATTCATGAGTCCATTTGTGTTCAAGAAGAATGGAGCGAAATGGACTGGGAATCTTTCAAGCATGTGAAGGTGACCAAAACAAACTCAAAAGAGCTGTCTTAGAACCTTGATGCCAGCATCAGAACCACGGACAAGTAGGATAAGGAGAAGAAGATTTTTGGGTACAAGTCAATTTTTGAAGATAAACATTGGAATTTGACAGCATCAGCTTAGGGGGAGATTGTAAGTAATATTGCGCTTGGAAGATTTCCAGCTGAATGCCAATTTTGTATAGTTCCAGCTGAAGTTGAAGTTGAAGCGGAACTCTCACTTCAAGCGGAATTGGCAGTTCAAGCGGAAAGAAGCAGTTTTGTCCTTTAGCGAATATTTCGGGTGAACTCGTTTATCCACCAGATAATGAGTTCAACCGGACTTTTCCTAAGATGTCTTTTCAGCAAGTCCAATCCTGCAAAAGCTTCTCGTATGCTTCTATATCTGATTCAAGCCGCTCTCCTAAAGTAGTATGTTGCTGCAAACACGCAAGATATTCCAATTGCCGATGTTTATTCTCTTGGTAGTTTGTATTTGACTTTTTAGTTTACGGTCTAGATTAGATTGCATGAGATCAATGGTTATCATTGATCTCATCAGCACTATATATAGCTTAGTTAGCTCTTAGTTTACACACAGTTGTCATCTTTGTTGTTATCAGTTCTTGAACAACTTGTAATAGAGTAGCTTCGAGTTAATGCAAATAGTGCCGAGTATTTGATACTTAGTTGTTACTATATCTTTGCAAATCAAGCTTCTACATTATACACAAGAACTTAATATTGCTAAAGTAAAGTGAAATATAACTTTAATTCCGCAGGGTTATATTTGCGAGTAAAGGGCTTTGTTTTAGTTCAACTCTAACTATTAACGATCCTACAACTTTTGTTTCTTCATTCTTAACCTTTTTCACACACTTAGTGTATGAATCAGGATAAGTAACCTTATTATACCCAATTCCATTATTCAAATGATTTCCTGTTGCTTTCTGACTCCGCCACAGTTTTAGTTGTTTCTCATTACTTGCCCGTAGTTTTTCACAATCAGCAGTAGCAACAAAAAATTTGATTTCACAGACACTCAATTCAAATTTTATTTCCTCGTTTTCTTTGTTTGTAAAATCTAATTTAGAAAGCAGATCTTTGATTTTAGTAACAAGATTGGATTTTTTATGTTTTAATGCACTAATACTGTTGATTAGTTCTTCAATCTTATTGTTGTAGGCAATGCCAACTTTTCTAGAGTATTCTTTGATTTCTTTTAGACTTGTCATTTCCTTAACGAGTTCAAGGTTATGTTTTCTATAATTTTCTACTTGTTCAACACATTCAGTTTTGCAAAGAAGAGAAAGTACTTCATTTGTAAATTCAGTGTTTACCTCATAGTTTGAAGATGTATTCATGGATGAAGTAGGGGAATTTTCAGCAGAGTAAGAGATTTCTTTTGCCATTAAAGCATGATTGATAGGAGAGAATTTTTGCATGATTTCCTCCCAATCAACACAACTGGTTTGATTAGCAACAACAGCAGTTGCATGGCTTTGTGGCTTTGAGTTTGATGAAGGAGCAGTGGGACTTTCAGATGCATTTGAGTTTGAAGGTTTTGTTCTTGAGCCTATAGCATGAGTGGGGTAGGTAACTGGTGTGTATAAATTGTGAGGTCTCTGATATTTGTTTCCTCCATCTTGGCTTGTGTTCTCTCTTCTGGGTTGCTTGCATTCCCTAGCAAAATGTCCTAATTGGTGAGAGTTGTAGCATTTAGCTTTACTCTTGTCAAACCCAATGTGAGCATTTCTATCTCCATTGAATTTTCTTCCCGTTCTTTTGTAGAATCTTTGTGCACTTAAGGAGATCATTTCTAGTTGTGTGTTGATGTCCATTTCTTCTAGATCATCAGCACTGAAGCATTCTAGATTTAATCTGGTGAGCCCACCCTGACTGTTTTATGCAATATGAGCAAAATTGTTAAGAAAAGAGGCATGATTTCATTACCACTAGGTGATGTCGGGTAAGTGATCAAAGGATCTTGTTCACTATAGTGACTTCTATCTTCGTGAGCAGTGATGAGTGCAATATAAGTTGGAATGGTCAAGTTTACTGGCTTGTTTAGAACACCTGATTTTTCATTGATTTCCATTTCATATGCACTAAGAATCCCGTGAAGTTCACTTAACTTCAAAGTTTTGAGATCTTTGTTGCATTTGACGCTTACAGTGTATACTGTCTAGACATCAGGAAGTGATCTCAAAAACTTTCTGATTACATCGCCATTTTCTATCTTCACATCATTTCCCTATAGTTCATCAAGAAGTTGAACAAAACTTAGATAATGAGCTTTCATACTATCACCATTTTTGTGAGAGAAGTTTTCATATCTTTGTTTTAGAACATCTTTCTTATTTTCTTTTACTTCATCAGTTCCTTCGTACATTTCGTTTAGAGTTTCCCATAAATCCAAAGCAGTTTTGCAATTTTTGAAACCTATTAAAACAGAATTTGGAAGTCGTAACACCCGTATACAATTTGATGCCAAACATAACAGTTTATAACGTTAAAAGTTGGCCCCATAAATTTTTGTACAAAATACATAGATTGATAAACATAGAACCCATCATTGAGGGTTACATTTACAAAATATACCCTTAGGTAATGTTTGACATCCATAAGTTGTTAAGCAACATTTACAAGTTTCATGACCCAAAATACGAAACCGATTATTTGGTCTTCACGTGATCGGTTCTTCCTAGTCTTGATGAGTATCCTTCGATCTTTTCCTTTACCTGTAATTCACTCACTTTCAATAGAGAGTTTCCAATGCATGAACATGCATAAACAACATTAACAAGGATATATAACAACTAAAACCACAAAAGAGTTACTAGGCGTATCGCCTAGAACGTCTCTCTTTCCAAGCGATACACCTGGAAGTTTAGGCGTATCGCCTATAGATTGTCATGCTCCAAGCGATACGCTTGGAGCCACTTTTCCAGGGATTTGGCCAATATTGCCAATTTCTATACTTAGAATATTTTTGACAGTTTTTCCTAGATTTTCACTAACTTCACTTGAGGTCCTTTGGGGCTTACATTAGGTACCTTGGACCTTCAAAAGACATTTAGGACATGTTTTTATGGAAATCACGTACCTTGTTCCTAATCATAATACATTAACCATCCCGGGTTCACCCAACCCATTTGACCCGTTTAAGGGATTCCATTGAGATAACATCATTTGCTGTGATGCGGAAATGATCCGCAACATACATAACACAACTTATATTCATGGCTACAAGCAATCGTTATTGTTAGGACTCTATGCACACTTTGACATTAGTTTTAAAAGCCCCTATTATGCTTATAGCACCTCACCTTATATTTTACTTGTGTTTCTTAGACACATGTTTTCAGAATTGCATACCCATTATTCTATTTGACATTGGATATGGTATTCATTGAAGTTAACATCCAATTGATCCATTTTCAACACTTGACCCTTTAATATGGGTCCTTACCCTTGGTTTCCTCCAATGACTAATTTGACCACATATAAGCCTTTCGGATCTATGGTTCTTTAAACATTTATGATTCCTCTTTTCTTGTTACATGGCATGGGATCTAAAATCCCATTTCCGCCCATTGTAACATGCTATTCTCTATGTGATTCCACCAATCTTGCCTATGGCCAAATATTGTCATTGGAGAACCTTATGACAACTCGGGTTTCATGGTTCCTAGAACCATTGGTCACCCACATAATATAACTCATAACCAATGCATTTGTATGTAATTACACATTTACATATCTATTACTTGTAACGTAACAATGTTACATCGGTTGTTGGAGCCTCCGCTTCCACCTGTAGCTTGACGGTTCTCTTGATCAACTTGACCACCTATCGGGTCATCAATCAAGTTAGGGCCTTTATCATTATAGCATTTTTACCATATTTTCATTAATATGATTTCTATGCTACACATACACATTTTCATATAGAAGGCAACCAATCATTTACATCAAGTTTACATCTAGCCTCATGGGTTCATTAACATTACAAGGACAACTAGAGGCATACATTATCCATGCTAGCTATTGCTCATAATTTTGACAAGTTGGTTTAATTGGTGAACATATAGCTCCCTATGAATATTCAAGCATCAATTCCAGCAAGTTTGTTTACTTTACGAATATCCTGGTTCTCTTAGGCATTTTATTAAACAGCTTGTGTGCATACATATATGCACACATATATAACCCAAATCCATTGAACCTCCTATCTAGTCATTTATCATGGTTTAGGTGAATTCACCTCTAACCCATGTTTAATTTATCATATAACATAACATTCAAGTTAGAATTCCATTACTAGGAAAAATTTTATAACCATCTTAAGTAGTCATCTACATGAAGGTTCAAGTAGGAGAAATTGGTGACTACTTCACCAATTGCTACACAAGATGTAAATTTATGCAACATATAAGGTTTCTAACATCATAAGACTTATAAAACATCAATCAATTTACATATTTGAGGTCCAAATTCGTGACCTACACATGCAAAGTTCCTAGGATTTTACTTACTTGACACACTAAGGATGATGAGGGGTGATTAACTACTTCAAAACTAAGATTGCATGCCAAAATCACAGCCTGCATCCCTTGGATTGTAGGATTTCAAAAGGAGCAAGGTGGAGGGGATGGAGTTCGATCTCTAGGTCGTATTCACGACCTCCCCTCTTTCCTTTTCTCTTTTTGTTTATTCCATTATCACTTATTTACAAATTTGGCCCCTAAAGATTCATCTTTGATTTAATTTTTAACCCAAATACACATTTACACATTTAACCCCATGTTTTCATATGGAAACCATTTCTAAAAACATAAGGGGTTATTTTAGTTACAAGAATTTTTACTTGACTAGACATTAACGGGAAATTTTTAATTGTAAAAAATTTGGGATGTTACAACTCCACCCCCTTAAAGGGGTTTCGTCGCTGAAATGATTTACGTACTGAATAAATTAGGGTAGTAGCGTTGCATTTTATCCTCCACTTCCCACGTCAAGTCAGAGCCTTTTCTATGCTCCCATTGAACCAATACTTGGTTCACTTCTTTGTTTCGTAGCTTCTTTACCTTGCGATCTAAAATCGCGATAGGCCTTTCCACAATGTTGAGCTTTTTATCCACAACCAAATCGTGTAAAGGCACGTAGGCATTTTCATCCGCCAAGCGCTTTTGTAGATGAGACACATGGAATGTGTTGTGGATTCCACTCAATTCTTCCGGTAGTTCCAACTTGTACGCATTATCACCCACTTAGCCCAAGATGTTAAAGGGTCCTATAAACCTAGGACTTAGCTTACCCCATTTTCGAAAACGGATCACACCCTTCCAAGGGGATACTTTCAGCAACACCTTATCACCCTTCTTAAATTCTATAGGCCTTCGCCTTTTGTCCGAGTATAACTTTTGCCTATCTTAGGCCGCCTTCAAGCGAGCCCTTATCATATCGAGCTTCTCTGATGCTAATTTAACGACTTTCTTACTAGCTAGCTCGCGTTGGCCCACTTCACCCCAACACACGGGTGTTCGGCAATTTCTACCATATAGCATTTCGTAGGGCGGTATCCCAATGCTCGAATGGTAACTATTGTTGTAAGAAAACTCTACGAGAAGAAGCTAATGATCCCAACTCCCACCAAAGTCAATAGCACATGCCCACAACATGTCTTCAATCGTTTGGATGGTTCTTTCACTCTGTTCATCAGTTTGCGGGTGGTATGCGGTACTGAGTAAGAGCTTTGTACCCAACCAATCCTGAAATTTTCTCCAAAACTGAGAGGTGAACCGCATATCCCGGTCTGCCACAATCGAGACGGGTACTCCATGGCGCGATATTATCTCATTAATGTACACATCCACCATCCTTTCCGAGGTAAGTCTCTCGGATTGGTATAAAATGAGCACCTTGGTCAATCTATCAATCACCACCCATATGGCATCATACCCTTTGGGTGTTTTCGGCAATTTAGTTAGTAGATCCATTGTTACGTGCTCCCACTTCCAAGTTGGAATTTCTAATGGTTGGAGCTTGCCATAAGGCTTTTGGTGCTCCGTCTTGACTTTTGAACAAGTCAAACACTTCCCCACGTACTTGACTATGTCCCACTTCATACCGGGCCACCCATAGTCGCGTTTCAAGTCGTGGTACATTTTTGTCGCCCCCGGTTAAATTGAGTACCGTAAATTATGGGCTACATCAAGTAGCAACTTTTTAACTTCACAAGTGTTCGGAACCCATATTCTCTCGAATCGGGTTTTAAGCCCACTTTCTTCTTCCACCAAGTTTTTCACTTGACCTACAATTCGTTCTATACTTTGGCTCTCAACTTTTATAGCTTCCACTTGAGCTTCTTTAATTTTGGTGATCAAATCGGATGTCACTACCAATTTCATTGATCACACCTTAAAAGGAGCATAATCCCCTTTCCGACTAAGGCATCCGCTACCACATTGGCCTTGCCTGGGTGGTAGTGGATTTCACAATCATAATCCTTGATGGTCTCGAGTGATATCCGTTGTCTCATGTTTAATTCTTTTTGCTCGAAGAAATATTTGAGACTTCTATGGTCGGTGAATATGGTGCATTTCACCCCTTAAAGATAGTGTCGCCATATTTTCAAGGCGAACACCACCGCCGCCAACTCCAAATCGTGAGCTGGGTAGTTTTGTTCATGAACTTTTAATTGCCTTGAAGCATAGGCAATTACTTTGCCTCATTGCATTAAAACACAACCAAGGCCCAGTTTCGACACGTCAGAGTAAACCACCATATCTTTTGTTCCCTCCGGGAGGGTTAAAACCGGTGCTTGCGTCAAATTCTGTTTAAGACTTTGAAAAGCCTCTTCTTGCTCGGCACCCCACACGAACTTGGTGTCTTTTTGGGTTAATTTCATCATGGGTAGGGCTATCTTCGAGAAGTCTTGTATAAATCTCCGATAGTAGCCCGCTAACCCTAGAAAACTCCGCACCTCTGTCGGATTCTTTGGGGGTTCCCATTTAGTGACGGCTTCAATCTTTGCCGGATCCACCATAACCCCTTCTGCACCGATTACATGGCCTAGGAATTGTACCTCCTTTAGCCAGAATGCACATTTGGAGAATTTTACGTATAGCTTTTCCTCCCTTAACCTTTTTAGTACCTCTCGTAAGTGTTTAGCGTGCTCCACTTCATCTCGGGAGTATACCAAAATGTCATCCATCAACACGATCACCGACTTGTCTAACATAGGCTTACACACCCGGTTCATAAGATCCATGAAAGTCGCGGGTGCGTTAGTGAGTCCAAAGGACATCACTGAAAATTCATAATGCTCGTATCTTGTTCTGAAGGCCGTTTTGGGAACATCTTCCTCCTTCACCTTCAGTTGATGGTACCCCGAATGCAGGTCTATCTTTGAGAACCATTTTGTCCCTTGTAGCTGATCGAACAAATCGTCAATTCAGGGCAATGGATACCTATTCTTTACCGTGAGTTTGTTCAACTCCCGATAGTCGATGCACATCCGCATGCTACCATCCTTCTTCTTCACGAATAATACCGGAGCTCCCCACGGAGAGACACTCGGCCGTATGAACCCTTTATCCAATAACTCCTAGGTTTGGGTCATCAGTTCTTGTAACTCCGTCAGTGCCAACTTATATGGAGCTTTGGCCACTGGCTTAGCATTTGGTACTAATTTGATTTTGAATTCCACCTCTCGATCGGGTGGTAACCCCGGTAAGTCATCCGGAAATACATATTTAAATTCTTGCACCACAGGTAGGTCATCCATTGCGGGACTTTGCATTCTAGTGTCCGCCACCATAGCCATGTAGGCCTGGCATCAATGCATCATGAGCTTTCTAGCTTCCATCATCGTGCATAAAATTAGAGCATTTTGCTTTTCACCATAAATGGTGACCTTGCTCCCCTTTAGCGAATATATCTATATCACCTTCCGGTCACATATGACCTTAGCATGGTTGCGGGATAGCTAATCCATTCCACCACCACTTTGAACTCCCTCATCGCCATGGGGATGAGATCTATAAAGTATTCCTAGTTGCCGATGGACATTTTGCATCCCCGACATATATCAAAAACAAGAATACTTTTATTAGCTATTTCTACCTCTAAGGGTACATGAGAGTTTTCAATTATAAACAAATGATGCTTAAAAAAATCATATGAACAAATGATCTATTAGCTCCCGTATCAGATAATACGTGAGCAAATATCGAATTAACAAGGAATGTACCTGCCACCACGTTGGGGTCTGATTTGGCTTCTGTGGCCGTGAGTTGGAATCCTCGGCCCATAGCTTTCAGCACATCTTTCCCCCACTTCTCGCCCCCTCCTTCTTGAGTTTTGGGCATTCTGATTTCTTGTGCCCCGTCTGGTAACATTTGAAGCATCGTGGTGCTTTAGACGGGCAGTTTGAAATAACGTGGCACTTCTTGCCACAGTTTAGGCATGGGCTGTCTTTGAATATGCACTCTCCCGAGTGCCCTTTCCCACACACTTTACATTTTGATCCGCCTCCCTTTGTATCCTTCTTTTAGGATGAATCACCCACTCTTTGCTTCTTGGGAGGATTCGAATTCCCCCGAGTGGGTTTTCTTGCCTCCTGGGCATCTTCCCGGATTACATCAATTTCCCTCGCTCGTGTGGCGTTAATCATTTGTTCTACCGTGGTGAAATGATTGAGGCGTATGAAGTTCTTTATCTTCGCCTTCAACATGTTTCGGTAGAAGAACATTCGTGCCCCTTCAGTGGGTAGAACATCTGAACAAAATTTTACTCTATCAAGGTAGATACCGGTGATCTCGTCATTGGTTTGATTCTCCCCTTGTTCCAACTTGAGAAACTCCTGTTTTAATTCATTGACCGCAGAGGGTGAGCGGTGGTGTTCAAGGAAAAATTCTTTAAATTCTGCCCAAGTTAGGGCATCCGCCACTGCTTTACCCTTCTCTAGGACTTTTGCGTCCCACCAATCCTTAGCCCGATCCACTAATAGACCCGTGGCAAAGATGACTTGATCAACTGCCTCACAATGGCTTCTTCTAAATACCCCTTCCACATTGATCACCCATCGGTGACTGGCTAACGGGTCCGCATCACCCGTATATTGTGGGGGTTTGCACGCCATAAAGTCTTTGAAGGAGCTGTCGTTCTTCTTTGGCGAGCTTCTTTCCCCTTTATCAACGAGAGCTTTCTTCAACTCCTCGAACTTCTCGTTCAAGGTTTTTAGCAGATCCTCCTAGATCTGGTGCACATACTCAGGGATAGCCATCTGAATGGCATTCCCCACCTCTTCAGAGATTTGGGCTCTCAAGGCCTGCCTTCTCCGTTCCTTTGTGAGATCATCACCATAACGGTCTGTCATTGATCTACATAATTTAAAATTTTTATTAGCTTTGCAGCTTATAATTACCTTTGCCCGCAACAAGGTTTTTGCAACACTATATTGGTCGTTATCAATGTCCTTCCACAGGTTTATACGAGGTTTCTAGTCTTAGCTTTACCGCTTTTCTCCCTGGAACACTTCTCTCACGCACTTCCCGTTACAGGTGTGAAACACCTCCCCGTGCGCTTCCCCGAGTGACAGCTAATAACTCTGCCTTTACCGGCATACATGAGCTATTATTCCTATTATTCCTATTAAACACAAACATTAACAATTAATTTATGGTTAAGTACCTTACCCGGACGCTTCATCAAGCTTGAACCGATCACCATTTCCTGCTCCCTGAGCTCAAGGTTTGAGTTCAAATACTCCCCGAGTACTTATTTCCCTCAAACCATGGCTCTGATACCAAATTATAACACCCGTATACAATTTGATGCCAAACATAACAGTTTATAACGTTAAAAGTTGGTCCCAAAAATTTTTGTACAAAATACATAGAATGATAACCATAGAACTCATCATTGAGGGTTACGTTTACAAAATATACCCTTAGGTAGTGTTTGACATCCATAAGTTGTTAAGCAACATTTACAAGTTTCATGACCCAAAATACGAAATAGATTATTTGGTCTTCACGTGATCAGTTCTTCCTAGTCTTGATGAGCATCCTTCAAGCTTTCCGTTTACCTGCAATTCACTCACTTTCATTAGTGAGTTTCCATTGCATGAACATGTATAAACAACATTAACAAGGATAAATAACAACTAAACCAGAAATGAGTTACTAGGCGTATCGCCTAGAACTTCTCTCTTTCCAAACGATACGCCTGGAAGTTTAGGCGTATTGCCTATAGATTGTCATGCTCCAAGTGATACGCTTTGAGCTACTTTTCCAGGGATTTGGCCGAAATTGCCCAGTTCTATACTTAGAATATTTTTGACAGTTTTTCCCAGATTTTTACTAACTTAACTTGAGTTCCTTTGGGGCTTACATTAGGTACCTTGGAGCTTCAAAAGACATTTGGGACATGTTTTAATGGAAATAACGTACCTTGTTCCCGATCATAATACATTAATCATCCCGGGTTCACCCAACCCATTTGACCCGTTTAAGGGATTCCATTGAGATAACCTCATTTGCTGTGATGCAGAAATGATCCGCAACATACATAACACAACTTATATATATGGCTACAAACAATCATTATTGTTAGGACTCTATGCACACTTTGACATTAGTTTTAAAAGCCCCTATTATGCTTATAGCACCTCACCTTACATTTTACTTGTGTTTCTTAGACACATGTTTTCAAAATTGGATACCCATTATTCTATTTGTCGTTGGTTATGGTATTCATTGAAGTTAACATCCAATTGACCCATACACATTTTCACATAGAGGGCAACCAATTATTTACATCAAGTTTGCATCTAGCCTCATGGGTTCATTAACATTACAAGGACAACTAGAGGCATACATTATCTATGCTAGATAATGCTCATAATTTCGTCAAGTTGGTTCAATTGGCAAACATATAGCTCCCTATGAATATTCAAGCATCAATTCTAGTAAGTTTGTTTACTTTACCAATATCCTGGTTCTCTTAGGCATTTTATCAAACAGCTTGTGTGCATACATATATGCACACATATATAACCCAAATCACTTGAACCTCCTATCTAGCCATTTATCATGGTTTAGGTGAATTCACCTCTAACACATCTTTAATTCATCATATAACATCAAATTCATGTTAGAATTCCATTACTAGGACAAATTTTTATGACCATCTTAAGTATTCATCTACATGAAGGTTCAAGTGGGAGAAATTGGTGACTACTTCACCAATTGCTACACAAGATGTAAATTTATGCAACATATAAGATTTCTAACATCATAAGACTTATAAAACATCAATCAATTTGTAGATTTTTGTGGTCCAAATTCGTGACCTACACATGCAAAGTTCATAGGATTTCACTTACTTGACACACTAAGGATGATGAGGGGTGATTAACTACTTCAAAACTAAGATTGCATGCCAAAATCACAGCCTGGATCCATTGGATTATAGGATTTCTAGAGGAGGAAGGTGGAGGGGATGGAGTTCGCTCTCCAGGTCGTATTTACGACCTCCCCTATTTCTTTTTCTCTTTTTGTTTATTCCATTATCACTTATTTACAAATTTGGCCCCTAAAGATTCATCTTCGATTTAACTTTAACCCAAATACACATTTACACATTTAACCCCATGTTTACACATGGAAACCATTTCTACAAACATAAGGGGTTATTTTAGTTACAAGAATTTTTACTTGACTAGACATTAACATGAAATTTTAAATTGTCAAAAATTTGGGATGTTACAAAAGTGCTGCCTGTAATGCCCATAAAGCTTTGTGATCTCCCTTAACCAACTTGTGGTCATCATCGGAATAGTCAACAACAGCTTTTACTATATCTACACTTGGTGTATTAGCAGATTTTGTTACAGGGATAGTAGGGCCATACATAATAGATTTCCACATTGTGTAATCAGAATGATGAAGATAACCTATCATACATAATTTCCATGTATCAAAATCATCGGGCATGAATGATGGTGGTTTGTTTGAACTACCATTACGTGATTCTCCCATGATTAAGGTTGAAAAAGTGGAAAGAGTGACTTTTTACTAAAAACAGAGTATGTGGATAAAACAAAGTTTTAAGAACTGAATTTGAATTCAAGTTTTAAAAACACGAGCCAGGGCTCTTATACCACTTGTAGGATCGAAATCTGGTTACAGAGTTTAACCAATTACAAAGGTTTACTTAGAATTAACCAAGCGGAAACAAGTTAATTCTTATGCTCTGTTTGAAGTAAAGTAATATGAAATCGAATACAAGACAAGTATAACAATGATGTGAATAAAACTGCGCACTATATTATAACTTGATGATTCAAAGTACATATCAGAGTTATTTACACTTGCTTGTTTAAAGCAGATTACAAGTGTCTATTTATAGTGCCTTAAGGAATCAAGGAGAGCCCTTGATTCCTCTAACAATCATCTAGACCGTCGAGTAAATATACATGAACTAGAATAATAAACTAGTCTAGAAAATAAAAGTGTCAGCTTCATGTCAAAAGAAGGGCGGGAAACTGGATCAGATGTGTCAGAGACAAGTGGAGCTGGTCAAGTTGATGTCCGAGATAACTCGCCTTACCGAGGTAACTTCAGTTATCTCGGGCGTATCCACCATCCAAGGTAAAATTGTGCTTCCGAGATAAAACTGAACTAGAAGTTATCTCGGGCAGTTTATTCTTCTGAGATAACTTATCTCGGGCCTTCTATTCTTCCTAGATAACATGTTTTTAGCTGATCAACATCATTTCTTCAGTAGAATTAATTCCTTACAAAGGTGCTCAGCTTCTCGATGCCCTGCGCAAGAAAAGTGGAATCCTAAGCAGCAGCTGCAACAGGTACAAAACTAATATGTATTTGATTGAGTGTCTTACGAGGTTCATCATGGTCTGCATTGAGAGCAACTTGTTGCTCACCTTGGCGGGAGCCAAGCCTTCCAAATTCTCCAGGTACACAATGGCTTCGGTGCCCTTCCTCTTCTTGGAGGCAGAGGACTTAGGTCGGCTAATAGGAGGATTGGAAGTGGCCGGCTGCTCTGATTGTTCTTTCTTGATCTTGAGCATGGTGTTGAGATCCTTCAGGGAGAATGAAGAGCTGGACTTGGGAACTGAGACGACGAAGCAGGTTATTGATATTTGTTCTTTCTTGATCTTGAGCATGGTGTTGAGATCCTTCAGGGAGAATGAAGAGTGTGGTCGGTTGAGTAACTCTGCTCGCTGGCTGCTGTCTCGATGGCGACGGCCCTATCGGTGGCTGGAATCTCTAAGAATCTTGTAAGCTTCTCAACAGATGCTTCACCCATGGCAACGAGTTTCTCGAATTTGGGAGCTGTAAACACAAGGAAGATAATCAATATCCACAAAACTCAGAATCCTAATCTAGAGTAAAAAACGGTATCCTACCCTTTTTAACCCATGTCAAAGGCAAATTAGCACCCCCCAATCATGGTCATTGTGGGAGTATCGAGGAATCAGTTGGGTTTTGGATGAATGAGCTTGGAGAACAAATCGACTACTCCCATGGGTTCAAAGGTTATAAGCGGAACATAGCTCCGGAATCCCCATGTCCAGGCCTCTGGAATGGTTCAAGCTGTCAAGCGAGAATAGGATCCTCCAAACCATCGGCATTGTTTGGGAGTAGGAGAGGCCGGTGGTTTTGAAGAAATCATTTACAAGGTCGGGAAAAGGGTATGACATTCCGAGAGAAAAAGGGTAAAACAGGAAACTAGCCCACGTCTCCGACACAAAATCAGCTTTAAGCTGAGCATCGTACTTACGAATGACGGCAGCACGGGGAAACATACTGGAATTCTGGAGTGCTCGGATGTCTACATCGGTGAAGGTACATGCTTCTTCTCCAGAATTCACCAGAATTCCTTGATCAATGAAATCCTCGATGTCGGGCATACTAGTGGAGGAGCTTGATCGAGTGGTTTCTTGGCCATGGCCGAAAAACCAGAAGGAAAAATCGAAAAAGAAGGAAGAGGAAACTAACCTGAGAAACAGAGAAGCTCGTAAGGTTTCCGGGAGATGGTGAAGAATAAGTGTTTGTATTTAGAGAGGAAATAATGATGCATGTCGAATCAATCGGGAGCCGTAAAAAATGTCACATCCTAACTGGTTTTACCATGATAACGCCGTAGAAAAGGCATCTTTTTGAATTTTGACAGCTGTTGAACTTATCTACAACTGTCGAAATTCAAGGGGCAATTGTTGGGGGTGTATTTTCAGGACGCTCATAAGAAGCTCGAGTGATTTAGGAATCCTTACGCAGTCTGGGAATCCCGCTGGTCCAGGTATCCTGATTCATTTATATTCGTCTAACCCCTATTATTGCCATGTGTCTATTTAATTGCAAGTACCGTTAAGCCATCAACAACCTCCGAAAGACCTGCTCCAGCTATTGAAGAACGTGGACTGAATGGACGAATAGAGGACTAACGGTCAAGTTAGTTGGAGAATTGGATCCCGGGAATCCCGGAATGTTAGTTATTTATGTAACTGTTATATAATTGAGGATTCGACCGGTTTAGGGACACACAATTCCTACACACTCTAGCTCTGATAGTGCTGAATCATTGTAACACATAGTGCGATCGATCAAACCTCCAAAACTCTTGTACTTTTCAATTTCTTAGGCCGGCTCCCAAGGTTTTTTGCTAGGATTCCTAGAGGCAACTCGAAGGATTCTGGATTTTCCCTCGTTACATCATTGTGTCAACATTCATACTTTGATATTTTGTCATTTTAATCATTAAGCACACTACCTCACATTCTAAGTTTGGAATACGAAATCACTTTGTGGATTTTTGACCAAAACACCATATACTCTACCAAATTCGATCATTCCTCTCAATTTCACCTGCAGGCCGGCTCCATAAAATGCTTCGTCCATCATCCTCCTGCGCTCTCAAGTCAGAGACCGGCACGAGCAGTACCACCATTGTCGACGCTGACTCGAAGGTTTTTCTCAGTTTATTTTTCTATTCTCTCTCTCAAGGCTTCTCATTTGTTTCTCTCTCTTACAGGAAATCACCTGCCATCACTTCACCATCTCACGTCGCCACTGCCGGCGAATAACATTAGTGAAGGGCAAGTCGTTGCGTCCGAAGGTCAGATCTGAGGCCTATTTTTGATTTTCTAGGGTTTTTCTCAGTGAAGGGCTTTGTCATTAAGGTCAGATCGGAAGTTTGATTTTGATTTCTAGGGTTTTCTTAGGTTTAAATTGTTAAAATCATTTTAAGGTTCAATTATTGGCTTCTGAGAAACCTAATTGTGCGCTATTGGTTAGTTATTAGCATCTGATCTGGAAATTTCAACATCGGATGTCACATTTTTCATTTTTAGAGATTGTACAAGTTTATGTTCCTTCATGACAGATTTGTTGTCTGTGAGTTCATGATCCATACCACGTGTTTAATATTTATGATTATTATGATTGTTTGTTCCATTAGTTCTAACGTTATAGAGAGAGAATTCTGACTATTTTTCTCTGATTAGTATATCTAATATATATGTCTACATTTGCTTTATCATTTAGGTTAAATTTTCTTTGATTTAGAGGTTGATTTGTGCTTTATTGAGTCCTAATTTCTGTCATTTTGGTTTGAAGGTTTTCTGTCTCAAGTCAAAGAACTACCTTTTTAGGCTTCAAATTGACGGAGATCACATATGAAGGTTAGTTGGATCTCAATTATTACACAAATTGCTGTAATTTGGTTGTTTTGCTAAAGACATTGCCTGTTGCTTTTGGGTGTTGAAGAGTTTGGTGGAATTAAAGCTAACAGTCTTGCGATTTTAACCAATGCTACCCATTTGTTGCCTATTGTTATTGCTTTTGTAATTTCATTGTTTTCTATTTGGGCTTCGGGGTGAGGCCACGCCTCACCAGTCCTATATTTATTAGGATTGAAATAATTGGAACATTGGTATCCATTCAGTCATCTTGGATACTATTCAGTCATTTTGGATACTGTATATGCAGATTTGTTGTGAAACTTTGAATAGTGTTTGTATGTGTTGAATTGTTTTTCAGGTTAAAATCCGATATTTGTTTTGGTTGTTGTACTTTGATGACTTCATGTATGAGAGCTGTTATTAGAACAAATGTTTATTAAGTTTACCACTCATGTGGTTCTTGATTTTTTTCCTGTCAATTAAAACAATAGTTTCACCATGGTTCAAGTACTAATTAAGTGTTTGTATAGTTTTCTTTTTATGAAATTGTTATTAGTTTGAACAACTCTAGTCTTTGTATTGCAGGTTTTATGGTCTATTGAATCTGTTTTATTGGCTTTTTAATGGGGATCTTTATTCTCTTGCAGTCACCACAGGTTTGTTTGTTTTTTGTTTTTTCTACTGCAGGATTGTTTTTTCATTTATTTTAAAGTAAATGCAAATGTCATTCTGGGCAATTAAATATATCATTTGGTTGTATGGGTCAGGGTAAATAAGCATCATGTAGGATGCATATATATTATTAGGTTCTTTTGATATTACCTTCCGAGTTTACACCTGTCTAATGTATTGATATTCCATTTCCTAATTAAATTACCTTTGCAATGGACATTATGAATTTGCTGATTGTAGATATTTGAAGCAAGTATGTAGTACTATGAAAGATATGCATGATTTATTTTTCAGGTGCAATGTATCGTGATTGTTTTTTATGGGTTCACCTTCTTCTTTGTAAGCACATAACCTTTCTGCGTCTTAAACTGCCCTCCTATTTTTTAGTGTCTTATTGTGCTTGATTAATTTAGTGTGTGTTATTATTAGTATGTCGCGTGATTCATCTATTGCCTTCCATATACTCTTTCTAAATTTTTGCTATGCTTTTGTAAGGAAAAAAGTTGGTGGTCCTCATTGGGGTCACCGATGAAACCTTTTTTAATATATATATATAAAATCTAATCTAATAATGACTAATCTCTAGGATAAATTGACCGACCCCGGTCACACTACCAACTCACATGAAATATTAACACTTGTTAAAAGAAAAATCATTTAGACTAACCACGTAAAACGCATTTGAACTATGGTACGTTTTCTATGCTTATTTAGTTTTGATGATGTTCTTCCTGTTACCTATTTGGAAATGTTGAATTGAGCTGACTTACAAGATTGGCTACAAAGAAAAGAGTTCAAGCAAGTCAAAATTCATCCAACAAAAAAAGCTTCATAAGTTGCTTCATTAAGAAAAAAATGTAATCAACTATAACAAATTACTTTTCTTTTGCATTTAAGACACTAATTATTTATAAAACTAAAAAGTGCCCAAGTCAAATATGAACTTGGAGGTGCTAGGTTAGAAGCTCTGAGATCTTAGAATTGAGTTTGATTATTGGATTGCTATTATTAAATGTATTTAATTTGCTTTTCAACTATTGACATTTGACAGGAAATTATTTGTGGAAAGGTTGGACAAGCACTTTTGCAAAAGATCCTGAAGAATGGTAAAATTGTTAACATATTTCTATAGGCCTTCACACTTTCAGGTAGGGTAGGTAAAATCTTATTTGAATTTCACTTAATGTCTAATATTCGGTTGTATTGCAGTCTCAAACTTGTATTTGCTTTGGGAGCCATTGTGATGATGTGTATTCATAATGACTATAATCTTTGTTGGGGCTTTACATTTTTAGGTATAGTAGGAAATCAATGGAAAATATTATTTGGATTTCACTTATTGTTTGAATTAGCATAAACTTAACTAAGAGTTCTCAAATCTTTGTAGTTCTCAAATCTTTGTAATTGGATATTATTGTGGAAATAAACGGACTTCTAGCGGCAACACGCTAATTGTAAAACTTATTTTATATAATCGTAAAATTCCTTTAAATATTTTAAGAATAAATTTAGAAATTAATTTTTTTTAAAAATATTATACTTTTATGCCTATTTTTCAAACGTTATTTTTTATTTTTTTTTTGTCTTTTCTTTTGTTTAAGCTATTTTTTTCTTTTCTTTAATTATTTTTATTAATCTTATAAAACCCTTTATTTATATCTAAAGATAAGAATACATCTATTTGTAATGACCAATTATTAAAAGCAACTAACAAGACGCTAGACTACAACAAAAAGGAAAAACACCAAGAACAACAAAAAAAGGACCTAAGAAAAATAACCAAAGAAACACCACAAACCAAACAACGCCAACAAACGAAAATAGCAACTAAACAATTATTCCACAATAACCTTCAAATCTTGAGCATCAGACTTTTCACCCAACTACGGTTTAAGACGCCTCAAGCAACTAAACACCTATTAGAAAATTTATAGCCGTTAAAGTTTATAAAAATATACAAGACATTGACGACTATTTTTTGTGCTCCCAGTTTACAATTATGGATTTGAAAATAATAAATGGTATGTCTGAAGCTAGATGTGGAGTGTTCTTACTTTTTATCAAACTTATTTAAATTAGAAAAAGATATGTAAGTAATTATGCAAAAATGTATAGTCGAAGTAAAATTATTTAAATGCTACTGTGTATTGAAACAAGTCATTTTGACCCGATCTATTATTGAAATGTACCAGATTATGGTTTATTATTATGAACCAACGCCGGTGGACTCAAACTAATAAATCCTAATTTAGTACATTACAATACCTATTTTAACCCGAGCAATTGGATCCACATCACATGTATATGATGGGGGTTTGCATGCTATAAAGCTCTTATAAGAGCATCTCCCCTTGTCTTTGGCTACCATTTCATCGTTCTTGAGGTTATTCTTTAGTTCTTTAAACTTCGTGTTAATAACCTCAAGCAACGTACTGCCCACTTTCTCAATGTGGACTTGAATACTGGTGTCCACCGTCTTCTCCACTTCTTCAGAAACAACATTGATTTATCTCCACATTTAACATACAACATAATTACTCTACTTTGTTCACACTTGTAGAGTTTCACTACTTTTATCGTGCACATCCTTTATTCTACATTGCTAGCATACATAGAGTTTCATCACATTTATGATTCACATATTGTAGCTTACATTGTTAGTACAAGTAGAGTTTCACCAAATTTCAACTTATTGTTTATAACTTGGCCTTTTAACATCTACACACCCGGATATAGTGTTCATAACACTAACCATTGTGCTAGATTTACTCCACTTCAGTCACCACCTAAGGTTGGGTGACTTCAGGTTCTTTATCAGTCAGTTCAAGCACCTCAGTTCCTTCACCTTCTCCTAACATGTTCTCATCTCCTCCTTCAGTCATGGTTCTCACTGCTGCAGTTTCTGTACTATCTTTAAAGTTTTTAGCAGTTGCTTTGCTGGTGGAAGTAATGTTCTCTTCCGCTTGATCACAGGCTCTTTCAGTCGGAAAAATTACATCTTTCAACAGCCTCGTAATCATGTATATATGCTCAGGGAGAGCACCAACAATCAGCATTGAGGATTGAACCACTTCAGTAAGATTTGGGTCTTCAAATGGTGAGATAGCTATCAGTTGGCTACTCTTCACATTTACCCAACTATCTTCGACTGAGAAGGGTTGAACACAAACTTTCCTAAAGGACGTGGCTCTTACTTCAGCTGGAATTCTCTATGTTTCTTCAATTTCGATCATAGCAAGTGTTGAATCTCCCCCACTTTGACAGTATCAGCGTCATCTTCAGTTTTGTTTGGGTCTGAAAGACTTGCTTCATCTTGAACAAGAACAACCTTGACAAAAGAATCAACAGTAGCATTCAGTGGGTCAACCTGTTGTTGGAGAGATAGGTACAAATTTCTAAATTCAGGT
>JBCNJP010000025.1:26352465-26383681 GCA_039602395.1 Deinandra increscens subsp. villosa
TCGTGTGAAGTATAAAATGAAGACCAAGTTCAAGCCAATTTAGGGTTGGCCGAACCTGGTCCGAACCTGAAGTTCGGACCGGCCGAACCTGGGGTTCGGAGGGAGTTCGGCCAGTCGTGTATATATAGTTGTTTGGTCTTTGTGATTAGTAGTTCTGAGCGTGCGAGATCTCTTAAGTGTGTGTTTCTGAGTGTGTATTCTCTGTGTCTGATTCTAAGTGTTTACTGATTGTAATTGTTCTTGTTTGATCAATAAAACAATCGGTTAATTACGTTTCGATGTCCGATTAGCTAGATCGAGTAGACGATCCGATGCTCACGCATTTTCAAAAATGCATACGTGAGATATGCAGATGGTTTCATGTAACATTTTTGAGATAGATTTTGATATCAAGGGTAATATCAAATAAATCTAATTTGTGTTCACTGGCAAAAACACAAACACTCAAATTAATTTACTTTTGACGAATCAAGAAAAATAAATATGAATAAATAGATTTTTGACTATTCTAAATAAGAAAAATTCAAAGATCTTTTTCACAAAAACTTTGAAAGATATGGAGGGGATTTCAAAATCTTTCTAAAAAGTTTACATCTCCATTTGTTTACAAAAACAAGCATATGAACACAAAGTTGAGAAATCAACATTGAAAAACCGAGGTGGTGGGCAAATACATAAATAATGCTACCTTTACCTTGGTTGCGGAAGCGGATCGAGTCTTTGTGTGACTCATTTTTGAGAAAACAAATGAACACCGAGATATGACCGATATGGTGTTTGAGATGTGATGATGATGAAGAACAAAGCTAGTAGAAACATGGATATGAAGAACAAGATAAATCTATGATAAACAACATGAAAGATAGATAACAAAGGATAACCAAATGATTAATTATAACCGAATGATTACATTACCTACCCCACGCATTCCCGGGTTTCTTGTTCTTACTAGGTAAGAGCAAGAACCCTTGACAAGCTTCAAGGAACCATGACTAACTCTCTCTTACTAGACATATATCATCATCAAGTCTTTCACATGAGAAAGACTTGCTATATATACTACAAAACTCACTAAGGGCAAAATAGTAAAACTACCAACTAGTGACAATATTTAACAATAAATAATATTCACTAGAGCCATCTTCTTTAGTTGGGTATTGTAACTTGAGTTGTCATGTTCCTCACCGTGTTGTCGGGACGGTAATCGTTAAGTGGCCGTTGAGTATTAATCTCATCTATCCAAATCATGTTGGGTCGGAATCTCGATTCCCAACAAAAGTTGATCCCTTTTCAGTTGCTGATGGGTTAACCAAGGTGAAGATGAGCTCACTCATGAAGGTATTTCCACAGGATCCAAGCCTGTTGGGAATGATTGAATCAACAATGTTAGTTGCAGGTGCTCAGCCAGAGAGCATTCTGCAGGTCAAGCACTTCTTGACCAATGTGATTATCCCACAAGAGGAGGCATTTGCCAAATCTAAAGTGGATGAGGTCACAACTAACATTGTCTCTGAACCAGTTGTTGATGTGGTTCATGAAGATATGGATGATGATGCTTCAGTCACTCAGACTGAAGAAGTTGAAGGTGAAAAAGAAGGAGAGGATATCAGCACTGTACTGAAAGAACTAAGTACAAAATCTCCGGCTGAAGTTTAACCGGAAGAGACTCAACCGGAAAAAGCTCAACCGGAAGAGACTCAACCGGAAAACCCAACAGAAGCTGAGATTGCTGAAACATTGATCCAGCTGCACTCCACCTCCGATTCAGAGCCTCCTTTGAGCTTCAAAAGAAAGAAACAAACCAAACCTAGGAGGATGATCAGACTGAAGGAGAGTGAAGATTGCATAACTCCTCAACCAAGGGTACTAGATACTATGGTTGATTCTGACCAGTCAGAAGAACAAGAGACTATGGATGACCTGAATGAAGAAGAATTCATCCATGACTAGGAAGATAATCAAGCCAGGATAAGATCAGAGGAAGCCAAATCAAATTTGCAATACAAACAATTTTTGGCAGACCTGGATCTTCTATCAAATGACTTTGTGGTTGAAGGATTGGTAGATGAAGCAAGGAAGAGATCGATTGAATGGAGAATGCAGGTCTATGACCTTGTCAAATTAAGTGAACAGGAGAAAAACAGGCTGATCAACATAGCTTCCAGAATGCCAACTGTCTTGAACAAAAGTTTAGACAACCTGGAGCTATTGGAAAGGATCAAGAGATGTGCTATCATCAGATGTCTCAAGCCTGCTGCTGAAGTAGAGAAGATGAAGGCAAAAGATACTTGCAAAATTGTAGATGAGCTGCTCAAACAAGTGAAAGGAGCAGAGTTTGCTGTGATTCCAAGTCCTCAAATGCCTTTGCCATCTGAGACAGTCACAGGTAACCCCTCATCTACATACATTAAACCTGAACCTTTTGATGCCTCTGACATACTTGCTGAGTCTCTCCCTTCCAACTTGTTGGAAAGACTCAAGCAACCAGCCTCCCATGTTCCCACTCCATCTTCCAGATTTTACTCCCATAGACCCAGGGGAATGAACCCAAGGCCCAGGGGATCCAGATCTACCAAGCCTAAATATATTCATCCAAAATTTAGGATAGATAACTGGACTGATATCACCCCTGCCAAGCCTAAACCCTGTCCATCTATTTGGAAGTATAATCAACCTTCATCTCCACCTAAAAACTCCACCTCTTCAACTCCACAGCCACAAGCCATGAAACCACCCACCATATCACCAACAAAGCCCTCTGAACCCACTGAGATAGCCGCAACCAGTTCTGTTCAAGCATCGTCTCAAGCAGATAAAGGGAAAGAAAAGGTCCCAATTGAAACTGATATATCATCTGCTGATCCTGCCACTGGTGCTTCACCTGGAAGAAAGAAGTCCATTGCAAAAAGACCTCTTCTTTCAACCTTCAATTTTCAAACCAGGAGGATCATGAGACAATTGAACAAAACAAGAGTTCAATTTGAAAGGCCACAATCTCCAGAAGAGTGAAGCTCTTGGAGATAGTCAATTTTTGAAGAACAACATACAGAGGATAAATTTTGGCAGCATCATCTTAGGGGGAGATTGTAAGGAAATGAATTTCTGAGTCAACCGGTTCAAGATGAAGATTTCCGGTTGAAGACATGTTCAAGCGGAAGAACGCTCAAGCGGAAGATTTGTCAACCGGAAGAACATTTCCGGGTGAACTCTTTTATCCAATAGTATAAAGAGTTCAACCGGAAAAGTACTGAAAGATTACTTTTGCAGAATTCAGACCTGCAACTGCTTCTATTCTTCCAAAGTCACATCCTAGCCGTCTCCTACTTTTAGATAAATGCATTTTGCACATTTCCTCTTTTGTATGTTTACTAATGTTCTTTTAGTAAGTTTATTGTTTGACTTTCATGTACGGTTAGATTAGCCCGTATGAGATCAACGGCTGTAGTTGATCTCCTTAGTACTATTTATAGTTGTTAGCTAGTTCATTCACAAGTACCAGATTTAGTGCTTACACTTGTAACAGTTTGAACTTGAGTTAATGCAAATAGTACCGAGAAATTTATTATCTTGTGTTCACTAGTTTATGCAATCAATACAATCAAACTACAAGTATAAGTAAAACAAAGCTTAACTAAAAACAAGTATGATACAACTTTATTCCGCATGGTTGTGATCTTCAAGTAAAGAGTTCTTGTTTTGATACCTCACGGTTGATATCTCAACTTTGTGTTCAAATGCTTGTTTTCGTGAAAAAGATCCTTGAATTTTTCTCATTTAGAATAGTCAAGATCTATTTATTCATATTTATTATTCTTGAGTCGTCGAAAGTAATTATTTTGAGTGTTTGTGTTTTTGCCAGTGAACACAATTAGATTTATTTGATATTTCCATTATATCAAAATCTAGCCTCAAGAATGACACATGAAACTTTCTGCATATTTTACGTATGCAATTTCCTAAATTCAAATTCATGGTCAACTTTATTTTTGTAGATCTCAAGAAAAATCTTGAAAGGTGTGAATATTCTATTCACATCACACTTTGTCTGTTTGTGTATAGAATTCAAATTGCTTTTTAGCTTTTTGAGTTTACTTTATCTAGAGTCCCACAAAACAAGTGTACTTTTTACCAAAATCATCCTATTATCCGTTTCCTTTTTCTGTCACAAGCAACCTACATGTCACATTCACATGTTTCAAGTCAACCATTGTACTCTCTCTCTCTCTTGAAAATTAGAAGAACAAAAATATACACAAATATTAAATGAGTTACAGGTTTAATTATTGAAGACGATGAACTCAGAAACACGAACACGAGACTGCAGCTCGAGATCGTTCGCATACTAGTTTCTGTTCAGTTCAAAGATGTTGGCAAAGGTAAAATCGACGGTGACATGTTTCTGCAACTTGGTCACGCGATCTGGGTTCGTGATAAAGGTTGACGAAGGCAACAGGGGGTAGATCTGGGTCAAGGGACGAGGTAGTTTCGTGATATGTTCGAGAATGAAGGCGGCATGTTCGGAATCTGGGTAACAGTGATGATGTCGACGGTGACAGGTCAGCCGGAGCTTCATCAGTTCAACCTATACAGCAAGCTGTTCGCCGGAAACCGAACTTGAAACGGAAAAACAGTTCTAACCGGAGAACAACGTTCAACCGGAAATTTGGAGTTCAACCGGAACTTGACTTCAACCAAAAAAAAAAAAAAAAAAACGTGAACCATCCGGAAAACTGATCTCAACCGGAGATTTGATGAGTTCAGACGGAAATCTCTGTTCAACCGGAAATCTCGAGTTCAACCGGAACTCAAACTTGAACCGGATCTGTGTTCAACCGGAAGATTTCAACCGGAGATTTCTGTTCAACCGGAACTCAGATTTGAACCGGGAAACCCAAGTTCAGCCGGAACGAATACTTCAAACGGAGTTTCAAACTTGAACCGGAAATAGGTTTTCAAGCGGAAATCTCAACTGGAAACCATATTTTGTTCAGAGTTCAGGCGTTATCCGTCTACGTTCGCAATCGAAGCCGTCGGTATCCAAATTTATTCAGGTTCATGGCGCCGGCTTTTGGTTCCGTTCACCATCAGGCCGTCGAGTTCACTTCTTCACAGCATCGGTCACCGGAAATTGCCATCAAAAGGTCGCCGGTTGCTGTTGTTTCTCGTCGACAGAAAAGAGGCGCAGATGAGAAGAAGTCCCTGATACAGTTCATCTCTTTAGGGTTCAATCTTCTTTAAAGGATGGAATGGGCTGATTATTTCATGTAATACCGATTGGGCCTGATTTGTTTTTGGGCTGCTAATCGATTTTTAACATGAAGACAGATTGGGATGAATATAACAGTATGCTACTGTTATATATATTTTTTTGTTGTCAACACATAGTAGCAACCAAATCGCAGCCATGAGGATCCACATCAACCACTTCATTTTTCTAACACTTTTAATATTCTCGAGAACCCAATGTTCATCAAACATTTCAGGTACACCTACAACTATACTTTTATATCAAGATTACTTCGTTATGGTAGACGTGCTATGGGGTAAAAAGGTTATGAAAGTTATGCGCAAGTTTGGGTCGATTTGTTAAAGATGAAAGGGATTTATTATTGGTTGGATTATGAAGATTAACCGGTTGATATTGCAAGGCTGATTTTTGTTTGTGATATGCTACTTGGATGTGTTTTGTCTACAACAACATGCTTATTTATTTTGCTACGGATTGCAAAAGTCTAGGGGGAGAAAACGTGATGATTTGATGAGACTTTTGGCAACGTGTTTAGCAAAAGAAAGCAACGTGAATTTTAATCTTCGAAGCGTCCTCAAGCCGTAACAGTTGCAACATTGCCATTGCGGTAAAAATCGAAGGCAAGATTATTAGCACAAAGAAGTGGTTTATCTTCGTGCAAAGCATTGGTTTGGTATTCGGCCAAGTATTTTAAGATGGTTGAATTGTGGAATTAATTCTCGAGTTTTTCATAGATCCTTTATATTGTTTACTTTCAACAATATTGGTACCTTGAGTTATGACTTAGTCCTCAAGTAGCTTTCCATTGTGTTGAAGTTTGTGAACACCCTATGCATTACAGCCTATGGTTTGGGGTTGAAGAATGTTTATTGTAGGGGGAGCTTCACAAAGGAGAATTGAAGAACAAAAGATTTGAAACCACATGAAGATTTTCTTGAAGTCAAGATGCAAGAATACAAGAACCAATGTCACAAGTGTTGAGTATACCATCTACCAAATAGGGGGAGATTGTTGGGAATCGAGATTCCGACCCAACATGATTTGGATAGATGTGATAATACTCAACGGCCATTTAACGTTTACCGTCCCGACAACACGGTGAAGAAACATGACAACTCAAGCTACAAGACTCAACTAAAGAAGACGGCTCTAGTGAATATTATTTATTGATTAAATATTGTCACTAGTTGGTAGTTTTACTATTTTGCCCTTAGTGAGTTTGTAGTATATATATAGTAAGTCTTTCTCATGTGAAAGACTTGATGATGTATGTTTAGTGAGAGAGTTAGTCATGGTTCCTTGAAGCTTGTCAAGGGTTCTTGAACTTACCTAGTAAGCTCAAGAAACCCGGGAATGCGTGGGGTAGGTAATGTAATCATTCGGTTATTGTTAATCATTTGGTTATCTTTTGTTATCTATCTTTCATGTTGTTTATCGTTGATCTATCTTGCTATTCATATCCATGTTTCTACTAAGTTTGTTCTTCATCATCATCACATCTCAAACACCATAAACTCTATATCTCGGTGTTATTTGTTTTCTCAAAAACGAGTCACACAAAGACTCGATCCGCTTCCGCAACCAAGGTAAAGGTAGCATTATTTATATATTTGCCCACCACCTCGGTTTTTCAAGGGACATGGAATTTCCGTCTTTTTCAAACTTGTAACTGCAAACTCTAAGAATGATTTAACTCCATCCTCATATGATTTTGAGGTTCTACTGGTTAGCATCCAAGACTTATCCATGTTTGTTTTGCTAACAGATATAACAACAAAGATTATTAAAAACGATTGTTTTGCTAATACTGAAAACCCTAATTTTCAATAATCTTTACTGTGAACCTGTTTATTGGAGAAGTAATATGACGGAGGGAAAATTCTGTCGATTAATGAGCAATGGAGAAATGGGGAGCGGGAAATTGGGGAAATCGAGAGTGATATGTGAAATTTTCAATTGAATTCGCTCATTAATTTATCCCGCCTCTTTTAGAATTTAGCGGGCCCAGTTAGAATCATATTTAAATAAATTATAATTAAAAGTAGCTTCTAACTCAGGGTGCTGCTCAGGTGGTAGAAGCGCTTTAGATTAACATACAATGTTCCGTGTTCGAATCCTTATTGCCTTACTTTTTTACCGTTTATTTTTGAAATTTTAAAAACACAAACAGGTGATGTAACTAGTAACGGCTAATTTCACTTTTCTGTTGTTTGTTTTTGAATTTCAAAACCTTCAACCACGCTATATAAACAAGTTAATCAATTAACCATTAAATTAAACCACCACTTTCACACACTCTTCGTTCTCCCCATCCAATTTATACTCTTGCAAGATGGCAGAAGAATGGACCCAGCAGGAAGAGCTGGGGTTGTACCGAGCTTGGTTGGACGTAAAGTATAGGGACTATGTGTTGCCTACAAACCCTCCCTTGCTTAGTACGTTTCTTAATTTTTCTTTATGCCAATCATTTGATTATTTGATCAGTTATTCATTTATATATATATATATATATATATATATATATATATATATAATTAATTAAGTCGATGTTTACCGATCAATTAGGTGATCCTAATGACGAAGACACTATTCTCTTTTGGCTGGATGTCAACATAAAGTTTCATATTGCTATGGAGCATTCCGACAAGTACCGTGACACAAGCGTCGTAAGATCAAAATGGCTAGACATGGACCAGAAAATCAAAACATTCAACAGGATATGCAAAGAAAATGAAGAGGAGAACCAAACCAAGGAAGACCTGTTGTTCATTGCGTTCGAACACTATTTACATGAAACCGGAGAAGATTTCAAGCTTCTACTGGTGTGGGAAATGATTAACCTTTTTAGGGTTCCGGATTAATTAAGAGTAATTGTTCTGGTTTGAAAATTTTTCTGGGATTAATTACTAACTAATTATATGTAATGAATTGATTTTTAATTTAATATAATGTATTTTCATCCGTTTCTGTTCATCTTCTCTCAGTCCGGATGAAATCTTCTCCCTAATGAATTCTAGTTCTCTCCATAGGGTTTCTGAATTCTCCCTAATTACTAAAAACTTTGGTTATTTATAGTATATATAGTTCATCCTGAAGAAATCTAGTTTATCCGGTTCATCCTGAAGAACTCTAGTTCATCCTGTTCTATTACTGAATAATTACTCTTGATCCTGAAGAACTCTAGTTCATCCGGTTCTATTACTGAATAACTCTAGTTCATCTTCTCTCAATCCTCATGAACTCAGTGGGTAATTTTGACTTTCTTCATTTAATTTTGACTTGTTAATTTGATTACCAGAAAATCAAAACATTCAACAGGATATGCAAAGAGAACTCAGTGGGTAATTTTGACTTTCTTCGTTTAATTTTGACTTGTTAATTTGATTTTTAAGATCGTGTGAAAGTAATTTCGGATAATTTCAGATCGTGTGATTAAAATTTTAGTGGTTTTTTGATATCGTGTAGAAATTTCAGTTTAACTTGGGGAACGTGTGAAACTAATTTGTAGGAAAACCAAAATTCCAACAATTATAATGTGCAATGTTCAATAAAATAAGATCTTTTGTATACTCTAGTGATTAGACATCTGACCTTAGGCATACTCAAGTGATTTGCACATATAACCATACCACCTGATCAGTAATCAGAAACTTCTCACCTCCATTATCAAACCCTTCTCAAAATCCTTATCAAACTTTTTCTCAAAATCCTTATCAAACCCTTTTCTCAAAACCCTCAAATCCTTCTCAAAATGGAAAACTTGAAAGAATTAGTTGATCATTATTTGCACATGAAGATTGTTGATACCCTGGACCGGTACGGGGTGATTATCGGGGCAGAGAGACAGAGTATCTTAGACGGGTTGGCCCTGCTCATCCAAGTACTTACAGAGCCACCAAGTCCATCAAGATACCAGATGGCAACTTTTCTGGTAGAAGAGATACACGTCTCCAATGCCAGGCTTCAAATGTTGGTTCAACAGAGGCAAGAAGCTATGAGTAGGCATTTGGAGTTGATGGAGGAGATGGAATCTAGGTTCCCGTGAACCTTAACCCGCAACTGCTCTGTCTTTTGTTTTTTTAGGAATGAACATGTAAATTAGGAAACAATTTTGTGTATAGAATTGGAATCAGTAGTATGAAATCCACTTTTTGTTATATACTTGTTTGTCTATTTTTGTTTATTAAATCAATCTGTTAAACAAAAACCCTAATCCTCGAAAACAGAGACGATCAACAATTGCAATCCGATCAACAACTGATGCATGCATAATTTTAGGTAAAAAAGGTAATCAGTTCGCACAATCTCCATTCCGTTAAACAAAAAACCCCAATCCTCGAAACAGAGACGATCAACAATTGCAATCCGATCAACAACTGATGCAGAGACGATCAAAAACCCTAAACACAAAAAAAAAACAGAACGGATCTACAAAAACCTTAAATTTTGGGGAATTATAATTCTAAATAAATTATATAAAAAGAATTAAGATAAAAATTAAATAATGGGTCAATTTGGGGTCAAATGGGTTAATTTGATGTGTTTAGGACCAATGAGTCCCAATAAGATGTGTAAGTAAACAATAAGTTGTGTTTAGAACCAATGATGGCCCAATTGGTGTGTATGTAACCAATAAGTTGTGTTTAGAACCAATGATGGCCCAATAAGGTGTGTATGTAACCAATAAGTTGTGTTTAGGACCATGTGATGTCCCAATAAGGTGTGTTTAGGGGAAACGAGGGTTAGTTGGGACCAATGAGTCCCAATAAGGTGTGTTTAGAGGAAACGAGGGTCAGTTGGGACCAATGAGTCCCAATAAGGTGTGTTTAGGGTAAACGAGGGTCAGTTGGGACCAATGAGTCCCAATAAGGTGTGTTTAGGGGAAACGAGGGTCAGTTGGGACCAATGAGTCCCATTAAGGTGTGTTTAGGGGAAACGAGGGTCAGTTGGGACCAATGAGTCCCAATAAAGTGTGTATGTAACGAATAAGCATGTTTAGGACCAATGATGGCCCAATAAGGTGTGTATGTAACCGATAAGTTGTGTTTAGGACCAGTGAGACCCAATAAGGTGTGTTTAGGGGAAATGAGGGTCAGTTGGGACCAATGAGTCCCAATAAGGTGTGTATGTAGCCAGTAAGCATGTTTAGGACCAATGATGGCCCAATATGTAACCAATAAGTTGTGTTTAGGACGAATTAATGATGGCCCAATAAGGTGTGTTTAGAGGAACGAGGGTCAGTTGGGACCAATGATTCTCAATAAGGTGTGTATGTAACCAATAAGCATGTTTAGGACCAATGATGGCCCAATAAGGTGTGTATATAACCAATAAGTTGTGTTTAGGACCAATGAGACCCAATAAGGTGTGTTTAGGGGAAATGAGGGTCAGTTGGGACCAATGAGTCCCAATAAGGTGTGTATGTAACCAATAAGCATGTTTAGGACCAATGATGGCCCAGTAAGGTGTGTATGTAACCAATAAGTTGTGTTTAGGACCAATGAGACCCAATAAGGTGTGTTTAGGGGAAACGAGGGTCAGTTGGGACCAATGAGTCCCAATAAGGTGTGTATGTAACCAATAAGCATGTTTAGGACCAATGATGGCCCAATAAAGTGTGTATGTAACCAATAAGTTGTGTTTAGGACCAATGATGGCCCAATAAGGTGTGTTTAGGGGAAACGAGGGTCAGTTGGGACCAATGAGTCCCAATAATTAAGGTGTGTATGTAACCAATAAGCATGTTTAGGACCAATGATGGCCCAATAAGGTGTGTATGTAACCAATAAGTTGTGTTTAGGACCAATGATGGCCCAATAAGGTGTGTTTAGGGGAAACGAGGGTCAGTTGGGACCAATGAGTCCCAATAATTAAGGTGTGTATGTAACCAATAAGTTGTGTCTAGGACCAATGAGTCCCAATAAGGTGTGATTAATTTTCTTTTTTCTCATTACAAATAAAAAATAGCTATTTCACATGCGAAAGTGTCTACAATGAATCTCACCCTATATATATACATATATATATATATATAACCGATAATGTATATATTATAACACATTGAAAGATATATATATATATATATATATATGTGTGTGTGTGTGTGTGTGTGTGTGTGTGTGTGTGTGTGGTGTGTCCTTAGTACTTGACATCTTTTATTTTCACGTTAGGTATACAAATTCATTAGGATACAATATCATTAAATTTATTGCTTAACATTCCATTTTCCATTTAAAGATCATTTTAAAGGTATGTTTAAAATACTATTATCTATGTTTAGAATTAATTGAGTTTTTAAATCCAAGAAATGCTAACGTCTTATTGGCTGAGATATTTTCACCCGGATTGATCCCCAAATTACTTCTCACCATTTTTTTCAAGTTTCCCCAAAAAAATTTCACTAACCCAAATTCATTGATCAGTTCCTATTCCCTCTCACCAAAATTTTATCACCAAAACGATTCATCACTCTCTTCTTCCCTACTACTAAAAATTCCTCTACAGGATTCATCACACTATCATCTTCAGGAGATCACTACCTAATTCCCGTTAGTATTAATTTCACTGTCATCTTCAGGAGATCATTTAGTTCATTCTCTATTTATTTCATCTAATTAATTATTCCATCACATTTATTTCATTCTCTATTTATTTCATTTCAGGATTCATCTAGCTCATTTAACAATGGATCATGAATTCGAAGCAGGTGAACGATTGAAGGATCTTAATTATAACAAGGAATTCGAATACAATGATGATTCTTCACAAGCGAGTGAAGAAGATGAAATGGATAACAATGATGATCATTATTCACTACAGAGTGAAGAAGATGAAATGGATAACAATGATGCCCACGTCGACAATCATGATGCCCAACTCGACAATGATGCCCAAGTTACTGAGAATGAGGAAGCTACAACCTCTGCTCCCCAAGCAAACAAGAGGGGGTTGACGCGGTTGGTAAAGTGGCGTGCCAAATTTGAGAAAAATGGTGGGGAAAAATGGCCACTAACATTTGATGCGCTAGGAAGGGTTGGCGGGGTGCATAGACCAAAATTTTCGAGTTTTTGGGAGACATTGCAAGGTCAGAGGTTGGAATGAGGTTTCTACAATGGAAGAAGGTGCCAAAAGAGGACAAGAACAAGATGTGGGCAGGGATTCAGGTTATGAAACAGATTAAACATCTTCTCATATTAAGTTTGTTAAGTTATTGAATTCCATATATGTGACTAAAAAATCCTGTTGTCATTTGTTATTTTTTCAGCAATTATTCGAAATTGATGACTGTCGAAGGGGTCCTATAATGGTACGGCTTGGTGGGTTGCTAAGGACTTTTAGAAGAAACATGTTCAAGAAACACGTTCGTCCCAACCTAGCAAAACCCACCGTGCTTGAGAAAGTTCCAAAGATGTATCGCGCTATTGTGAAAAAAGAACACTGGGACAGATTTGTAGCATATACAAAATCTGACGAATTCAAGGTTTTTATTCAATTCAAACTGCAGATTTCATTAATTAGGCTAAGTGTTAATTAATGAGATTATAATTATATATCCTACTGTTCTGTTGGAAAGGCTGTGTCAAAGAGTGCAAAAGAGGTTCGAGCACAATATGTTTATGATCATACAATGGGACGGGGAGGATACGTCTTTCTGAGAGAAAAACTGGTAATAAGCTAAGTGTGTTACACCCAGTCATGGTTAAGAACGTGCAATGTATGTTTCAAGTCTGATATATATTATTATTATAATACAAGGTACAAAACAAAGAAATTGCAGCTGATGATTGCCCCTCTCGATCGTTTATGTGGAGGAAAGGAAGGGTAAATAAAGAGGGGGAATTCAAAACGCTTGTGGTGAAGGGCGTAGCAGATGATATAGTAAGTTTAATTGCTATATATATACCTAATTATTCACATGTTAAAAATTAACAGCACCTCACTACATTAACTAAATTAATTACTGCAGGCCGAGAATGAAACAAAAATAAATGCGGGATCCATGACCATAGAACCGGGAACGGATGCCCTGACATTGGTCATTGGCAAGGAAAGGGGTGGATACCTAAAAGGTATTGGGTATGGAGTGACTTCCCGCGGATATTGGCAGGGTGCTCCAAAAGGGCAATCAAAAGAACGGATCGATAAACTTGAGACGGAACTCAAAAATGAAAAACAGCTATGTGAGAAAAAGGATCAAGAGGTTGAGCACCTCAATGAACCGCATGATTGAAGAAAAACAAGTTGATAAAGCGATAAATTCTGTAAGGGACAAATTATATACATATATATATACCTATAATTAAGTATATTATATACTTTACTTTTTATCAATTAATTATTATAAATCATTAAATCATTTCGTAGGTAAAGTCCGTGGAGGTGCCTCTTCCTACAGCTGTAAGATCTAAAAACAATTGTAATCAGCATTCCAATGTAAATACAACGGTAATTAAATATTATTGCGGATATGATCAATCTCCCATGAGCGCATATTTATTAATTAATTAACTAATTGAATTAATTGTACATAGGACATGATCAATTCCGCGCACAATACATCGCGGAAACAATCTACTCCATCAAACTCATCTCAAAGGTTGGCTGGTAAGGTACGGATTTGAAACAGTTCTGAATTTGAGTTGATCTGGAAGATTCTAGTTCATCTGGATGAACATGCGTCTCTAGTTATAGTTCATCCGAATAGTTAGAGTTCATCCGGATAGTTAGAGTTCATCCGGATAGTTAAAGTTCCTCAGGATAGGTAAGGTTCATCAGGATAGTAAAAAGTACATCAGGATAGTTAGAGTTCATCGGGATAGTTAGAGTTGATCAGGAAGTTCCTAGTTCATCTGGATGAACATGCGTCTCTAGTTATAGTTCACCGTGTTGGTTATAGTTCATCCGGATAGTTAAAGTTCACCAGTATAGGTAAAGTTCATTAGGATAGTTAAAGTTCCTCAGGATAGTTAGAGTTGTTCCGGAATATAATTAATAATTAACTATTCCGGCTATGATAAGTTTGTACTTCATCCGAATGGTTATCTGGATAGTTAACTAATGTTTAGCCGGTTATGATCGATATGATTTTTATTAATTAATTGAATTGTAGGTCTCTTCTGCGACTCTATCACAACACACTCCTCCATCTACAACAGCGTCGCAAAAGGAAAGGGTAACTATTTTAATTTACACAGTTGTGTACTTCCCTTATAACTAATTGCTATATGATCATTTAATTAAATGTTGATGCTGTCTTAATTAGGGGACAAAGAGAAAAATAACAGAAGCAGCAGCTGCTGCAGCCAGTACTGCTGGGGCATTAGAGCAGGAAGTGGTATATATATAATTAGTTTAGAAATTTGACAAATCGCTTTGACATTATTGTTAATTAATATATATGTTACTAATCAGTTAATTACATGGTGTCAATTTAGGAAAAGAATAAGAGACATGCAAAACCAGTAAAACCTGCAGCTCGTAAAGTACCTAAGAGTGATCGGTTGGAAAAACCAAATAATTATGATGCAATTGCAACTCCTATCGATCAGCCAGTAATCCAAGAGATATATAGATTAGTATATACCACAATTTTTTTATTCTGTTTTTGACTTTAATTAATTAATTGTTTATATATATGCTATAATTATTATTATTATTATTATTAATATTATTATTATTATTATTATTATTATTATTATTATTATTATTGTTATTATTATTATTATTATATCACTTCTAATCAGGGGAGCCAAACTGCGACGTTGCACATGGAGGGGGATCCAATGAATGTCGTGGGAATGGCTAGATTATATCCAAAAGAAAAAGATGAGAAGATTCATGGAAGTCCATTACCTCCTAGTTGCCGTAGAATTACAGCTTATCAGGTCAATAAGGGTGCAACATTTATACCATTCACATTAGATGATAAAACAACACTTTCAGAGGTTAAAAATAAATATATTATTGCATGGCCGATGAACCGAATGATCCTTCATTCTAATAACAAGTCAGATAGATCACAGCCGGTTGATCATTCTACGGTTCAAAAAGTACTGGAACAACCACAGGTAATTACTACATTAATTAATCGTATCCGCTAATTAATTAACTTTATATAAATATTATATATATCTGATCGGTTTTATTTGTCATGTTTCCAGGTAAATAATGATCGGAAAAAGATGCCGAAAGTGTACGTAACACCAAACCAGCTGAATCAAAATCTGATAAACACAAAACTCAGTACACGGATCCAGCTGAAGCAGCTGATCAGCACGGACAAAAAATTATAATTAAATATTATAGAAATTAAACTTTGATTAGTGTCTATGTTATCTTTTTGAACAACATCATGATTAGTGTATGTATATTAATTTTTAATTATAATATATGATTTTTAAGGTTTCTCTATATTAATTAATTAATATATAATTAATTAAAATTAAGAAAATATATGTGACCATATATTTAATACCAAAGGCCACACTTTTTATATTTTAACATGGCCGTTGCCACCATTTGGCCATGCGTATTGGGACAAATTATCTGATTTCACCTACCCTTTGGCCATTGTTTCCCAAATATATGTGGCTAAAACACAAATATACGTGACCATATAATACCAAAGGCCACGTTTTTTATATTTTAATGTGGTCGTTGCCACCCTTTGGCCACCCGTATTGGGACAAAATGTATGATTTCAGCAACCCATTTGGCCACGATTTCAGCAACCCATTTTGCCACGTTTTTTTACAACATATGTGGCTAAAACACAAATAAACGTGACCATATAATACCAGAAGACCACGCTATTTATATTTTAACGTGGCCGTTGCCACCCTTCGGCCACGCGTATTCGGACAAAATGTATGATTTAAACTACCCTTTGGCCACTTTTTTTTTTAAATATATGTGGCTAAAACACAAATATACGTGACCATATAATAACAAAGGCCATGCTTTTTATATTTTAACGTGGCCGTTGCCACCATTTGGCCACGCGTATTGGGACAAAATATTTGATTTCAACTACCCTTTGACCACTTTTTTTTTCCAAATATATGTGGCTAAAACACAAATATATGTGACCATATAATAATAAAGGCCACGCTTTTTTGTATTTTAATGTGGCCGTTGTCACCCTTTGGCCACGCGTATTGGGACAAAATGTATGATTTCAGCAACTCATTTGGCCACATTTTTTTATATCATATGTAGCTAAAAGACAAATATACGTGACCATATAATACCAAAGGCCACGCTATTCATATTTTAACGTGGCGGTTGCCACCCTT
Organism: Deinandra increscens subsp. villosa; assembly: GCA_039602395.1. Lineage (NCBI taxonomy): Eukaryota > Viridiplantae > Streptophyta > Magnoliopsida > Asterales > Asteraceae > Deinandra > Deinandra increscens. The sequence continues at coordinate 26,369,008 of JBCNJP010000025.1, forward strand.
TGGCCATGCGTATTGGGACAAAAAATATAATTTCAGCAACCCATTTGGCCACGTTTTTTATAACATATGTGGCTAAAACACAAATATACCTGACCATATAATACCAAAGGCCACGTTAAACAAACACATGTGGCCGTTGGGACCCTTTGGCCACGCTTTTTGGAAGAATTGTTTGATTACAACAACAAATATTGGTACCCTCTAGCCACGCTTCTAGATGGCTTCAGCCACTGATATTATAACGTGGCCGTAGGATACATAAGGTGACGGGACTTTTGGTGTCGATTGGAATAGAAAAAAAACGTGACCAAACACCTTTGGTCACGGTTTTTTTCCGTGGCCAAAGGTGCATTTTGACGTAGTGCTGCTAGGGTGGAGACTGGGCCATGGATTGCTTCTGCTGGGCTGCTGCGTACATCTGGGCCTGCTGGGGTGAGCTGTGGGCTGCTGCTGAATGTTATTATTTATTTATTTATTTTTTCTTTTTTTTCTCCATAAGTTTTGCATCCGGACTCCGTTTTCGCTCTTGTTTTTTCCAGACTTCTTCTAAAATCACCGCGGACGCAGCGATTACCTAAAATTCATATATAAATACCATTAAGCACCAAATTCATAGAAATCACCATAAAACAATATTAAAAACTAATTGAAATGGAGAATTTAAATATTTATCAATTTTAAGTTAAAAACCCACCAAATAACAATAGAATTTATATATTAAACATTGAAGCACTAAATTTAAGGAATTTTAAATTGTAAGCCCGAACAAGCAACATACTCAATATTTTCCAATTAAAAAAACATTTAAATGAGGGAATTTTATTTATTTATTTATATACATGATGCTACGCATCACTTACAAAGGAGCAAAAGGTGCTCACATTGGCTTACACAAAAGCAAGGTGAAATGCTACAACTGTCACCAACTTGGTCACTTTGCAAGAGAGTGCCCACAACCAAGAAGAGAAGGACAGAATCAAGGTCATACTCAAATGAAGAATCATGGTGGAAACAACCACAACAATTCAAGCAACAACTCTGCTCATAGTTCAAGTCAACAATCCACTCCACCAAAACTAGCCGGAAGTCAAAACCATCAAAATGTGGGTGCTGCTGTGGCAAACCAAACTGAATGTGTCGAATGGGAAGACTTCCTAGCTGAGTTTAAGCCAATCAATCATGCTTTGATGGCCACACAAAATTCCCCTTCAGATCAGGTAAATTCAATTCCTGAAAAAGTTTTAGAAAACTTATGCAGCCCTATTTGCATTGAACAAGTGACAAAGTACAGATCTCACAACGCTGACCTGATTGATGAAGTTTCAAATTTGAATGAGTTAAAGGAATGCTTTAAGAAAACTGAGTCATCTTACATTGCTAAGATTGACAATTTAAACAAAGAATTTGAACAGTTAAAACAAACCAACCCAATTCTTGAAACACAACTGGATGATTTGTTGTCGAAAACTTGAAAAATCAAGAAAGGAAACCAAATATGCTAAGGCTGAGGTTGATGTTCTTGAGATAAAACTAAAAGATGTTTTGTTCACTTGTGATAAGTTTCAAACTGCAAATAAGAAGGCTGAGAAATTATGGATGGGAGGGATGTATGGTAAAACAAGTGTTGGCTACAACAATGTTAAGCAACCAATTGAATACTAACCTGCAATTGAAAACCAATTAAAGCTTTGAAAACAACATGCAAAATTAGTCTCACTGTTGATGACACCTCATCACAGTCAAGCATTGAAAAATCTGTTAAAATAAAGAAGCCTGAAGTCACTGATGCAAGCACATCTGCATCAGTTGACCACTCACGAATTTTGAAACCATCAATTGCTATGCCACCCCCAACTATCTATGAATCAAAGTGAAAACACGATTCGTCCCGATCTAGTGATTTGTACACCGAAATTGAGATCGAAAGTTCACCGAAACTCAAGAACACAAAAGCTAAATTAAACTCAGTTTATAGCTCAGATTCAACAACGATTACATGATATGAACTCGTTTACAGCCTCGAATCACGATCTAGAATACAAAACTCTCTGAAAAACAAGATCGAAAACTCCTCCTCTTAAAATTGAACTCACTGGAGACGGTTATGGGAGAGGGTGTCTACGTCCGAACTCCAAGCAGACTATATATATATATATATGATCTAGTTTGTGAGTGGTTCGGCCTCCCTTCGGTTGCACTTCGGATCAAATTCGGATAAAATTAAGATGTCCTCAATTTGTTAGCAGAAGTAACACATACGTGGATATCTCATATACAATATCAATTCCAAATCCCTCAAGTATAAGGGATTTACACTTTTTGCCCTGAAATATTGATTTAACTATTCTAACTAAAACAACTAACAATACTAACGAGACTAACTGATACACACACGACACACATATTTTGCACCAACAAACTCCCCCTTGACGTGTGCTGTATCAGATCTTCAAACTCTTTGAATCTGTTGTTAGTTGATGTAGGGTAGGCATGATAGGAACATGACTGTGTCAACTGAACCATTTCTGAAAGTAATGAACTCTTTGACAACTTCATAACCATGCTTGCAATTCATCCTGAGATTAGTATTTGAAAGACTTTGATGATTTCAACCTGCAATCTTCAGAAGACAGAAGTGTAGTTTTTCTTTTCCAAACATAACTTTAATCTTGGAAGAAAAACTCCTCCTTTGGAGAAACCAAGACATTTAGTTTTGAAACTTTGTTTTATCCCGTGTCGATTAGATCAAAAACAAAGAAGAAAGAAAATCTTTTTGGATTTTACAAAGTTTATATCAAAACACACTAATTTTTTTTTTTTTCATAAACTGAAACATAAATGCAATATAGAATTAAGCTCTATTTTTTGTTTTTAGTAAGAAAGATCACAACATGAGATCATATCAGACATAACGCATCATACACACTGCAATTTCAAAATACTGAGTATGCAAGCCAAGCTAACTGAGAATACAACCATTTGGTTTATTTCAGCTAAAGTAGGTCATTGTCTACAGCTTTCTGATATGAAATTAAGTGTATTTATCGAGCATTGATAACCTGGTACCCACACAATCAGGAATACTGGCAATCCGCTTATTTCATATTTTTGTATTTTTTCTTTTATTCAAGCCAAGTTACTCGTAGCAGATTTCTCATACTGATATTGTAAACTTGCTTATACATAATATATCATCCATAGAGATTTCAAGTTCATAGTGTTTCTTGCAAAAAGAAAGCAGAAGCCTCAAATACTTAGCAATCAGGTCGGCCTTGTGAGCACGCAGAGAATTCATAAGTATTAAGAAAATAAATTAAAAGAAATCAAACAAGTTGAAGTTGTATAATCCAACAACAATCAGGTCGGCCTTGTGGGCACGCAGAGAAAGTCCGATGGATTATACGAAACACCAAAGAAAATAACGCAGAATGTCAAACGAACCACGATCAGGTCGATCTTTCGATAAGCAGAGAAAGTCCGATCGTTTGACAAAATAAAGAAAATCAAACAAGTTGAAAATTTTCAAAATAAAGCAAGCGTACACCAGAACATCTCTTTATTCTCTTTATTCTATTTTTGATACTTTCTCATTTTATTTTGCTAGAGATGCACAATACCCATCATGGTTTGTAACCATAATTATCAAGCAAGCGTTATCTTTATATCATATTTGCATATATCAGACTACTCAGCATATTCAGTCAAGTAAAGCAAGTACCTACAGCTTTTCTTTCTACTTTATTCATGGCAGATAACGTATGCTGATATACCATCATTTCTCACACTATTTTTTAAAAAGGAAACAAACATCACACTATTTCTGTGTTTTTCAGATATTCTCCCCCTAAAATTCAATAAACTCTATTTTTTAAATTTTCTAAAATTTCCCCCCCCCCCTAAAGATATGAAAGAAAGGAAAAGTAAAGAAAATAAAAATTGATCGATCAACACGGATACCTCGCATTTTTAGATTTTAAAAAATCATTTTTCTCAAAAATGTATGTGAAATATCAACTCTGTGAAGCGCTAACCTAGGCAAAATACTCCACTATCAGCAACTTTGCAGTTGCTAATAGGCCCTCTTGAAGCATCCTACACGCAACCTCAAACAACTATTAGTTAAATACGGGAACCCAAACCGACTTGAGTCGACCCGTATCCTCAACAGAATCGTTTCCCCCCGAGATTGCCATTTTCTGTTTCCAAGAACGAAATGATTTAGACGATTTCGCCCGATACGAATCAGAACCATTGACATACAGTGACAAGTTAGAAACAATATTTAACAACTCACCAACTAACATTTTCTCAGATTTTGGATGACGTTGGTGATGTTGTCTAGGCCCATAGTAAGAAAGATCATTTGAGTAAGGCATTTTAAACTCATTTTGGAAAAATTATTTTAAACTCATTTTGGAAAAATTATTTTTGGATGACGTTGGTGATGTTGAGTAAGGCATTTTAAACTCATCATAATTTGAGGTGTTACCAACAACTGGCTTCTTATAAGCTGGTTGTCGTTGGTTTTTCTGATTTTGGCTAATAGATACCTCATTTAGAATCATTAAATCGGATGATGATGATCGATATGAACCACGTGAAAACCTTTTTCGAGTAGCACAATCACGAATCACATGTCCCGTCTTGTGGCAGTAAAAGCAAGCTCTCCCATCAGCCGACTTAGGAGATGACACGGATTCTGTTGACATTATTGAATGTTGAGAAAAATCACTCTCTTGACGCTCTAACTAAAAATTCGTTGATAGAAAATCAGCATCAGGTTCACACAAGATATGATTCTCAAGTGGAATCTCCTTTTCTTTGTGAACCTTGATATCCTCCACAATTTCTTCTATCTCAAGCACATCTTGGAAATCATTTCCAACAATCACATTCTCGTCTTTGCTTTCATATCCCAGACCACCATTCTTTTTAGATATATCTGGTACCGACTTAGGTTTCTCATGACCTTGTGAAGCAAGTCGAGAAAACTCATCCCTGATGGCATTTAAATCATTTTTATTGGAAAGCAAAGATTCATCAATCACAATCTCTGAAAATTTATCGACTTTCACTTTTCCTGGATTGCCGTCAAAAACCTTTTCCTTATCTAGAAATGTAGACCTTGAGTCAAACTTTGGTGCTTTTCTTGAATCAAACTTTTCTTCATCCTTATTCTTCTGAAATTTCATCTTCTTCTTGTTTCCGGATTTTGTATCAGCAAACTTTGAATAATCATGAACTTCTTCTGTTGCTTTCAAAGTATTGATAGAATTTTCAATAACCACAGGAGGTGGAACATTTTTCAGAATAATATCACCAAAAATCTGTTGAAAATTCTCCTTTTTGCACAAAAAATTTATGAAAGACGATGAATTATTGAGATTATTTAACTGTCTTTTGAAATCACGAACCTCAATCTTCATGTCTGCAATTTTCTTTTGTGCTTCAGCCAACTCTTTTTGTGTTGCAATAAGTTTCCTTCTGTTGTTCTATTCAGAGTAAACTTTTCTCTCCTCAACTGATCATGAGCATCATATGTTTCTTGAACAACCTTTTCCCATTTCTGTTTATAAATTTTCAATATTCTGCTTCAAAAGCTTGTTTTGACGTAGCAATTCAGCTTTAGCATCTAATAGCTTCGTGTTGTCCTCTTGATGAATTAATTCTTTAGCAGTAAGATCAGCAACTTCCTTTTCTAGACCTTCAAGTTTGATTTTTGATTTTGCAAACAAATCATCAAAACCTGCTGCCATATCACGTGTTTCTTTCTTCCAATTTTCAACATCATTCATCAAATCATCATTTGTTTCAGTCAGCTTTGAAACTTTTGCAATTAACTCTGCATTCTCGTGTTGAAGATTTAATTCATTCTCAACAGCTTCACATTTTGAAGACCCATCTTTTTGAACTTCTTTCATAACTGCAAAACCACCTTTATCAAACTTCTCACAATTTGCAAAAGATGTATATTCTTTAGTATCAACCTCCTTTCCAGATGCATTTAGTTCAGCATATTTCTGAGCAAGAGCACCCCAAAACATTTTAGAATTCTTGCACGTTTTGAATTGAGACAGTAATTCTTTTGACAATACCATTGTGAGAATATCATAAGCTTTTAATTCTCTTTCATAACATTCCTTTTCCTCAAATAAAATATCTCTTTGATTTAGGAACACCATGCCAATCAGTCGGATATGAATACTTTTTATCAATCGCCTTCCAAAATTCTTCAAAGTTAACGTTGATAAAAACCTCAAAATCATTTTTTCCATTCTTGATAAGCTTCACATTTTAGTAACTTGGGAACCACCGAACTCGCTTGAATTTTACTCATTTTGAATAACCCAGTGAAATCTAAATCGTTGAACCTTAAACTTTGTGGAATCACAGAAATTAAATCTCGAAGCCACATTCAAAAAAAAAAAATTATAAAATTTTATTCAAAATTTTCTCGATATATGAAAAACTAGAAAATGGAAAAAAAATGTTTATAGATTTTGGTTTGTTTTAGGAAAAGAAATCTAAGCAACGAAAAATAATATGGTAAAAACAAAACGAACACGAATGAATTTTATGTTTGTTAACCGATTCGACAAACGGAAAAAAAATTACGTTCACAAATCAATCCAACGAACACAAAAACATTGTGAAAATTTTAAAAATATATGTTTACTAAGAACTTGTGATTTTTTTTAAAAATAAATTTGTGTTGTTTTTTTTAAATCTTTATGTTTTAAACTTGTGAAAGTTTTTATGTAAAAATTGTTTTCTTTATAAAATCTTTTGAAATTTGAGGGGTTTGAATGAAAAATAATAAAAGGACAAAATAGTCGTATTTCATCTTCCCCTCCCCCGTTTTTTTTTCTCCGGCGAAGAATCCGGCCAACCTCATTGAACTCTGGCGACCAAAACCCAAATTCACCACAAACTTTGAACAATCATATCTCCTTCAATTGTTCATAAAAATTTGATCCGTAAGTTGCGTTAGATCTGTATGACCGAGACGAACAAATCTAGCACCATTATTGATAGGTTTTAATCGCATTATGATGGAACAAGTAGAAACAAGTTGCAAAAATTCTAAGCCTCCATGGTTGAACTTTAAATCACCAAATCTGAATGATAACTCAATCCGGTTGCACCAACAGATTTGTAAGCTCAAACCGAAACTGTTGCAATAGAAATCAATCGAAACCGTTGAGAATTCACAAAAACACCATTGATGAACATGAAGAACACATTAACCTTCTTTGAAATTTCGAGAACTATCAAAACCAAACCAAATTTGAAACCGTGAATTTCTATGAATTCTTTAAGATGAACTATAGCCACTGAAATCAACTAATCGAGCGAACATACATGAATTAACCTCCAATTTCAGCCTCACACTTCACTGTTTGACTTTCAAAAAGTCAATATTACATGAATTTTACATATTATGCCACAAAATCGATCCAAAATGATGTAAAATCACAGCCTGGATTGCTCTGATACCAAATGAAACACGATTCATCCCGATCTAGTGATTTGTACACCGAAATTGAGATCGGAAGTTCAACGAAACTCAAGAACACAAAAGCTAAATTAAACTTAGTTTATAGCTCAGATTCAACAACGATTACATGATTTGAACTCGTTTACATCCTCGAATGACGATCTAGAATACAAAACTCTCTAAAAAATAAGATCGAAAACCCCTACTCTTGAAATTGAACTCACTAGAGACGGTTATGGGAGAGGGTGTCTACGTCCAAACTCCAAGCACACTATATATATATATATATATATATATATATATATATATATATATATATATATGATCCAGTTTGTGAGTGCCGAACTCTAGGTTCGGCCTCCCTTCGGTTGCACTTCAGATCAAATTTGGATGAAATTCGGATGTCTTCAATTTGTTAGCAGAAGTAACACATACTTGGTATGTCATATACAATATCAATTCCAAATCCCTCAAGTATAAGGGATTTACACTTTCTGCCCCGAAATATTGATTTAACTATTCTAACTATAACAACTAATAATACTAACGAGACTAACTGATACACACACGACACACATATTTTGCACCAACACAAAGGATTCAAAAGTTGGAGGAAAACAACCTGAACAACCCAAGGGAAGTCAAACTCAAAGACTTGGTCAACTAAATTACAAGCAAACAACCAAAAATGAGTCTCCCAAGAAAAATGAGTTTTATGAAGCCAGAAGTATTGAGTGTGTATTTTGTAGTGAAAAAGGGCACCTTGCTGCCATGTGTCTATCCAATCTGTGACATTCGAGAATTCCAAGGTCTTCGCTAAGCAAACAAATACTTGGGTTATTTAACAAGTGTAGCTTAGCAACCTAAGGTGAGTTTCACTAACCCTTAATTGTGAGCCCGTTTGGGTCACAACGAATTTACTTAACGAAAAACAACGCTGACATCTTGAGATATTGCCAAATGGAATATCTGTTATGGTAGTTGGAGTGTTCTATGGAAAGCACTTGCAACTGTCCATCCTTGGGGTTTCAAATGAAATCCGGAACAATCATTTTGACACTTAAACTCTTTTTAGGATTTCAAATGAAATCCAGAACAAACGGTTTTAATATGACTAGTGTAGGTTAAAGTCTAAACCAAATGATATCACATGATTTCTAAAGATGCCTTAAAACTTAAAAGTCCTCAATAATTTAGTACCATTAATTTGCGAAGCGAGGGGATGTTGGGTAGATCTACTGAGGGTTTGACAAACCCTGCTCCGCGGTACACAAATGTGTAGCCAACCGGTTGGAGGCCGAACGGAGTGCAATATCAACCTATTTTAGCTGTGGGTCCCATGAGGAACACAACTGGAGGCACAAACCATCGGCAAATGCCGAACTCTGTTACGTCAGCTTTGGTACGAACTTCCTTAGTGCATGGAAACCGGATTAGCTACCCGCGATATTGGTGGACCGCTTTAACTTTTACTTAACTAGTGCATATTCGATAATTCAGCACTTGGCATTGTTTTGCAAAACTATTACTTATGTATATGTTGATACATACGCTTATGAGACCGGGCCACTGCATGACATGCCCATTGTGAACTCACCAACCGTTAGGTTAACACTTGTGTGGTTTTCACTTTTGCAGATCGCTGAGGAGTATCCACTGGAGGTTGGCATGGCACCGAAGTTACTTATTTTATTTGAACTTAAATTTGGGAATTGAGTAACAATTTATGTTTTGTAATTGAAGCACGTGGTTAGTGCTAAGATACTCATGTTTTATTTTCGCTGCGAACTTTTAAACTGTTTTATTATGAATGTTTGGACTTTACTCTGATTCGTTTAGTATTTGTAACTAATGGTTGTGGTCCTGGTTTGCTCGCACCCCTTAACGGTATAAACTCTGTTAGTGGTTAATTGGGGGTATGACACAATTCATTGAGTAAAGTCCAACATCTTTCAAAACTAAAAAGTGTTCAAAAATCAAAAACTGATTTTCAAAAGAAGCTCACATGTAGAATCTCACATGTGAAAAGTCAAACAATGAAGTATTTTGGATCTGAGTCTAACAGGATTTTAGTTGGAAATGAAAGAAATGGAAGTTTTTCTGTTTTGAAGCAAAATCGTTTTCCGGCTGAAGTTCAAGCGGAACAACTCTCCGCTCGAACTTTAGTTCAACCGACAAAATGGAAATCAACCCAGATGAGCTACTGCTCCCAAGCAGAGACCAAAAGTACATTTTGCTGAGGGGTTTGAACATTTTGAAAGTTAAGGAAGAAGAAATCCCTCAAGAGGAAAGACCACCTCAAGGGAAAGTTTTTCAAAAGGCAAGAAATCTAACCAACCGAAACTTGTTGCTAGTTCAAGTGGAATTCACTGTGTTCCACTTCAGGGTGAAAACTTGAAACAAAACAACTACTTTTCACAAAGATTTTTAGAATCACCTAAAAGAACTAGATTGGTCAATCAAGCTCACTGTTCATCTAGTGAAATTCCCAAGAAAGTGACCAATAGACAAATAAAATTCAGGGAATACCGGGAGAGAAAAATTATTAGAAGGAAATACATCAAAAGTGAGAGATTCAGTCAAACAAGCACTCCCTATGAGAGCTTGAACCTTGATAATGATGATCTGCTTACTGATGCTCCAGTTTTGAATACTCTAGTACTCAAGGAGTACAAGTATAATGATGTTTATGGCAGACCCAAGACCACTCAGGCTTGGGTCCCCTATAGAAACTGATAAATTCTGATATGTGCAGGTGCAGAATTGTGACATCCGAGAATTTCAAGGTTAACTTCCGTTAGACAATCTCCGTTAGTTACGTTATAAGTGTTAACTTAGTAACTAATGCTTAACTAGGCCGAATACGTCCACGACCTTTGGTTGATCACCGAACCCGCCCATATGTGTTATGTGTTTATTTATTTATTGTCATTATGTGCAATGTGATTTAAACGCATGATTTAGTATTGATAATAGAATGTAAATTAGTCACTTTTGGTTTCCAGCGAAACTACCGGGTGAAACTACAGATTCGCCCGGTAGCCGGCTAAACTGTTTGACTCACATGTATTCAGAGCCAGTTTCGCTTGGCCAGCGAAACTAGCTCCTGATATAAAGACCATAAAACCCTAATCTTCATCATTTTCATACTCCACACTAAACACACACACACTCTCCTGGAATTTCTGGTCAGTCGAGAAGCACCACGAGCCGACGTGATCTCAGCCTCGAGACATCATCCATTCGGATCCTAGATCAAACCGTGAGTCTCAAAACCATCTTTTTATGCATATCTTATGTGTTTTCTTAAAAAGCATGCCTAAACCTCCATGTAATGGCTTGATCTTCTGATATGATGCTTAGGAAGGGTAGATCTATCATAAAGTCTGTAACTTTACGTTTGAAATCAAACCATAATGAAGATTCATGCTAGTTAGGTCATTTTAGGTTTAAAATGTGTTTTTGGTGATTTTAATGTGAAAATCCATGTTTAAAGTGTTAAAGCTTACTGTTTTATGTTGGTAAATGATTATGCATGATAAATATTGAATCACATGAAGTATGGAAGCTGTTAGGTTGATTTTTAGGCTGATTTGTGAGTTTTTCGCGACCAGCGACACTGTGTGTTCTCTGGGCGAAACTATACAGCAAAACTGTTATGCATCCAGCGATACTATGTAGCGAAACTGTAGTGTCGCCCGCGAAACTAAGTAGACCCGCTCGAACGAAACTACCGAGCGAACTAACCTGAACGAAAGTTCAAACCAGTTTCGAGCGAATCTAGGCTAGCGAAACTACGTCAGCAGTTTCGGGCGAAACTAGATAGCGAAACTGTGTCATCGGGTAATCCCTAGCGAAAGTGCTGCCCGTGCACCTAGCGAAACTATGTGGCGACACTAAGTAGCGAAACTATGATCTGACCAAAACCCAACTTGTGCAACTTATTTGAATGTTATGCCATGACTTACATGATTTTGCAATAATGAAACATATTTGATTTCTGAGTTATGTGAACCCTTGTGTATGATCAACCATCGGTGTCGTGTGTCGGTATGTCGTGTCATAGTTTCAACGTGCTATGTTATGGGCCATAGTGACGTTAAGTTAAAGATTAGACACAAAACTAATACTTAAGACCTAAACATGTTTCTAGGTCTTCATTAAGCAAACAAATACTTGGGTTATTTAACAAGTGTAGCTGAGCAACCTAAGGTGAGTATCACTAACCCTTTAAATTGTGAGCCCGTTTGGGTCACAACGAATTTACTTAACGGAAAAACAACGCTGACACTTTTAGATATTGCCAAATGGGATATCTGTTATGGAAGTTAGAGTGCTTTATGGGGAGCACTTGCAACTGTCCATCTTTGGGGTTTCAAATGAAATCCGGAACAACCATTTTGACACTTAAACTCTTTTTGGGATTTCAAAGGAAATCCAGGATAAACGATTTTAATATGACTAGTGTAGGTTAAAGTCTAAATCAAATGATATCACATGATTTCTAAGGATGCCTTGAAACTTAAAAGTCCTCAACAATTTAGTACCATTAATTTGTGAAGTGAGGGGATGTTGGGTAGATCTACTGAGGGTTGACAACCCTGCTCCGCGGTACACAAATGTGTAGCCAACCGGTTGGAGGCCGAACGGAGTACAATATCAGCCTATTTTTAGTTGTGGGTCCCATGAGGAACACAACTGGAGGCACAAACCATCGGCAAATGCCGAACTCTATTACGTCAGCTTTGGTACGAACTTCCTTAGTGCATGGAAACCGGATTAGCTACCCGCGATATCGGTTGACCGCTTTAATCTTTACTTAACTAGTGCATATTCGAAAATTCAACACTTGGCAATTGTTTTGCAAAAACTATTACTTATTTATACGTTGAAACATACGCTTATGAGACCGGGCCGCTGCATGACATGCCCACTATGAACTCACCAACCGTTAGGTTGACACTTGTATGGTTTTCACTTTTGCAGATTGCTGAGGAGTATCCGGAGTGGGTTGGCATGGCACACGAAGACATTTTTCTTTTATTTAAATTAAGTTGGGATTTTTAAAACAATGATTTGTAAAGCACGTGGTTAGTGCTAAGACATTATTTCCGCTGCGTAATTTGAGACTTATTTATGACATATGTTTGGACTAACTCTGATTCGTTTAGTATTTGTAACTAATGGTTGTGGTCCTGGTTTGCTCGCACCCCTTAACGGTATAAACTCCGTTAGTGGTTAATTGGGGGGGGGGGGTGTGACAGATTGGTATCAGAGCCATAAGTTGCAGAGAACTGGAATCATTTTTGAAAAAAACGATTTGGAAACTGCAACTTGAAACGTTAGTTACAAACGAACAAACAAAATCCCAAAACAAAAATTTTCACGTGCCAACCTGGGATACTCGCTCTGCTGTGTAAGTAAAAGCTTAGTACGTATGTATATATATATATATATATATATATATATATATATAAATATATATATATGCCGTGTCTAGATAGTCTAACGGAAAACCTTAGGGAAAATTTTCACACATGAATACGAAACGCGAACGCTAATACGCACATTATTCCGGGGAAAAGCGACAACGGAACGATGCTACACGCTACGTCCTGATTTCCACTACGATGACTATGCCGACGGTGACTTTTATGGGAAAGCCGAATTTCGACGATAGCTACTTACGACTTACGACGTTCTTCGACGACGCCTCAATTTTGCACAAATTATTTTTTTCTGGACTAATAGCGGGAGAACGGGAAAAATTGTTAATATACATATTATGGGATATGTATAAAGTATAACTGTGACTAAACACTGGCTACTTTAACTGTCCAGCAAAATGTCTGGAAGAGGACACGGAAGGAGCAACATTAACATGACACCCGCACAACTGCAAGCTATGATTAACGAACATGTGCAAGCCGCAGTGGCAGCCGTCCAAGCTGCATACGCCGCGCAGGGTAATTATTATGCCGGTTAAGGCACGAAGCGAATTATATTTTGACCTGTTTAAACTTAAAACCCGAACTATTATTGCATCAGGAAACCACCATCACTGCACGTTTAAGTCCTTCATGGACTGCAAGCCAATGACGTTTTCCGGCGAGGAAGGAGCGGTAGGACTCCTCAGATGGATCGAGAAGTCTGAGAAAGTCTTCTCTATGTGCAACTGCCCTGCTGAGAACAAAGTGAAATTTGCGACTGGTACTTTCGAGGGAGCTGCTCTCTCCTGGTGGAATGCCGAAATCCAGATGATTGGGATAGATGCGGCTAACGACATGGAATGGGAAGCGTTTAAGGAACTGGTTATGGAGGAGTATTGCCCTCGGGACCAAGTCAAGAAGCTGGAAGGAGAGTTTTTGAACTCCAAGATGTCTGGATCTGAGGTTGAAGAGTACACTGCGCGTTACCACGAGTACGCGGTGCTATGTCCGATCAATGGTTGATGCTGAATTTAAGCGCATTGAGCGTTATCTGGAGGGTCTCGCACCCCAAATCAAGAGCTTGGTGACCGCAAGCAACCCAACAACCGTGCAGCAAGCCATTCGTCTGGCTCATAAGTTAACCGATCAGGAAGTCGAGAGGGGTACTCTACCCGCAAAAACCACTGAGAAGACTGCCTTAAGTGGCAAGCGTAAGGCTGAAGAAGAAGCTCCAGCAACGTCTGTGAACAATCAATCTGTTGGAAATCAAACTGGGAGATCCTCTAACTCCCAGTATCAGAACAAGCGATCTGACAACACAAGGTCCAATTTCAACAGTGGCAGCAACAGTGGAAGTAACAATCGCCAAGGCGGGAATGGAAACTACAAGGGTAAAGCTCCGTTTTGTAACAAGTGCGGGAAACACCACAATGGTATGTGTAGCAAAGGCCTGGAATGTGGAAGATGTGGGAAACTGGGGCATGAAGCCAACAACTGCTGGACCAACTTACAAAAGTTAAACAACAACGGTCAGAACCAAGGAGGAAATAACAACAACAGGGGAAACGGAAACAACCGCAACGGGCAAGGAAACAATCAGAACAACAACAATGGTGGAGCCCGTGGCTGTTATGAATGTGGTGCTCAAGGCCACATGAGGAAAGATTGCCCGTAATTGCGCAGGCGCAATTGCGCAGGGCAAGGGAATGGTAACAATGGCAATGGTGGGAACCCGGGCAACGGACAT
>JBCNJP010000025.1:26384181-26450724 GCA_039602395.1 Deinandra increscens subsp. villosa
AAACATAACATCCATTAATTAATAATCCGGATCACTGCAATCTTCGGATATGTATGATCCTAAACTTGCATCGTCATCATCATGATCATCATCATCTTCTTCATCTTCTTCATGATCTTCTTCATCTTCTTCATCTTCTTGATCTTCTTGATCATCTTCTTCATCTTCTTCGGATTAACATTCATTGAATTTTGTATCAAGGACAAGGAATAATTTCGTTGCCTCAACAAAGTAGGTAAAACAATCAGGAATCTTCTGAGCATGGAGTTGCCTTATAATGTTCTCATCATTGTGTTTAATCACATATTTGTGGGACTTGAAGGATCTTCTTCTCCTGTTACTGTAAACCAAAAAAATACGGTGATTCTTCACATACCAGTAATTAAGGGAGCATCGATTATCGGCCATTTGATACCAGAATTGGTGTAAACGAATTGGTGTAGAGAATTTGAGATCAAGAAAGGGATGGCGGTAAAGGAAAATAACAATGATGATGATATATAGGGTAGGAGATTTTAACCCGCTCGAATTGGTAAAATTGAAAAAAAGCGCTCGCGTTGTTTTAGAGGGAAACAAATCGTCTCTTTTTCGCCACGCGTTTAATATTTTACCGTGACCATAATATTGATTTTTAACACTCACAACCTACCATTTAGTCACGTTAATATATGTGGCCATATGTAATAGATTTTTGTCACTCACAACCTACTATTTAGTCACACAACCTAATAACAGTGACCATATGTACTAGTTTTTAGCCACATAACTAAGTAAAAAGCGTGGCCATTGCTCACATTTAGCCACGCATAATATATAATTAATAGTTTTGTTTTTTTTTAATTTACTAAGTAATAAAATCTACTCTTCCGTCACACAACATTATTTAAACATGGCCATACATTCCTTTTTGGTCACACGAATTAAAAATCATAGAAATTCCGTGGCCGTTTGGTGCATTTCACTACTCTTTATTAAGCGTGAAAAATAAGGGCCACATATTTTTGTTAAACAGTGACTAAAGCGACTGCACCTGATTGTTATTGTCACATAAATAAAAAAATACGTGGCTAAAAGGGTCCAAAGGCTATATATTTGGCCACGGGTACAAAATATGTGTGGCTAAAACTAGTATTTCTTACCTTTGGCCACGTTTTTTACAAAACAGTGGCTATGCATAAAAAAACCGTGGTCAAAGCCACTTTTTGATGTAGTGAGGCCCAGATCAAGAGTAGAAGCAGCCCTAGCAGCGAAAAAGGAAAAATTCGCTGGAGGCAGGGATCGAACCCCTAACCTCCAGCTTAACCAGCGAGATGCCCTACCACTCGCCTAGGAGCTCCTTGTTGTTGATACCCAATTTAGTATACTTTTATCTTGCGCTTCAGTCCGACCCAGTTTTCAAAAGAACCCACCTGATGCTGAAATTTCACGACAGACCTAATTTTTTCATATAAATTCGTACAGGAGATGTCCTTTGCAAAGGAGAACACCCCATAAACCTCAGAAAACCCTAAAAATCATTTCTAAGATCTACAACTTGAAAGGGAAATTTAGAACTCAATATTGAAGCTTTTAGATGAAGAAATTGAAGATCTACACATTCTTGGTTCCCAAATTCACCTAGAGGCTTGATTTTCTTCCCTTTTCTTTGTAAATCTCAGATTATGAACATGGTAAAGATTGGATTTTTAGTCTTTTTGATGATGTTTAGTGGCTAGATCTTCTTTTATCACTTGGGTTTGATGAATTTAAGCATGATTTGACTTCTTTGTTTGACTTTTCAATATGACTTGATGTAATTGTCTTTTAATTATGTTTTGGATCCTTTGAATGATCATATACACTTTGTTAGCTTTTGTTTGAATCATATGATGTGGGTAATTTGATGTGGATTGAAGAACATCAACCAATTTGTTAAATTCCCCATTGTTGATCTTTGACTTTTATAGTTTAAGGTTTGTAAGGATCAATCTAACCCTCACGCGATATCAAAGACTAGTAACACCGTGCGGAATCCGGTTTTACTAGGTGATTCAAGAATAACCAATATATGTAATAATCGAAAAGTGTAATAAACTAGAAAACACAAACCGATTGAAACTTGAAAGATCACTTTGATTAACACCAACTCCAAACCTGTGAAGGATTCGGTTACACCTTGAGAATTCGCAACTACTTAGCACCAACAACCCTAAATCGATATAAGGAGGGTCTATATATAGGAGAGATTGACTTGGTAAACAAGTCAATCTCTTTACAAGATTTCGAACCCTAAGCCCATCCTTAACCGATCAGACTCAAACCCACATTAATCCTACAAAAGTTAGCCCAATTACAAGTATTTACTAGCCCACAGTATTAATATAAACCCAAAATTCATCTAATGCAAAAGCCTCATTTTCTAGGTCTCTACAATCTTGCCCTAGGCTTTAGCATTAGGCTGTCTTCACATTCTGATTTTCTTTGATAGATTCACTGTTGCTGGATCATACCACAGTTCTTTTGCTACAATCTCAGCTACGGCCCGAGTATAACACTTTGCATATACTTCAGTGTCTGGATTACTCTCAATCTGATGCTTTGCAAGTACCATTACATCCTTCTTGTGAAACCTCATCAAATCATGAACTTCCATGACATCGATTGTCTTTGATTTGCAGAGAATTTTGGCTTCACCAGAATAATCACTATAAGCCCATGTTTGAAAATCATGCAAGCAATCTTCAGGATGTCTCATTGGCAGAGGTATTGTCTTTGTCTTGTCTGTAGGTGGATACAGAACATTTGTAAACTTCTTGGCTTTTACACTCTCCATTCCCGGGATACTCTTCTTTCCATCCCATTTGAAGACACTCCTGTACTTCTTCACGTACGATTTCTTATGAGGAAAATCTTCAAACCTCTTGAACTTGCTTCTTACAGCTTTTCTAGTTTCCTGTAGAAGTACTTGGCTTGATCATTGTTTGAAGGATTTAAAAACGGTGCATGGTACAACATTGTGAGATCTACATTCGTCCAGGAGTAAAACTGGGTCCAGCTTTTGTAGTATTCCAATGGATACTGACCCTTTCGTCTTACTACGAACATATTCTTCTCTCCATCAAACATCCAGGCTTTAATATCTGCATTGATTCCTTGCCTATCATGATAATGCTCTCCCAACTGGATTAGGTACCTTTCAGGAGGATAGGCAAATGTCTGAGCTTCCCAACCTCTGTCAAATTATGAAGCTGGTACTGTCATATAATCTCTATCTTGAGTATCTTTATCTTCAGTGGAAGCTTCGGGTAATACATTTTGAGTTTCCTCAGGGATATCAGCTTCAAAGTCAAATACTGGTGATTGTGAGGAATCACCTGCACCTGAACTTCCTTCAGTGTTACCTGGATCTCCCTTATCACCTTGACCAGAGTTGGATCTGCTTGATCTATCCGAGCTAAGCTGCTTGATTAGCTTATGAAGATCTCTGAATTGTCTTGCAAACTCTCGATTTATCTTCTTCTGATTCTCCAACTCAGTGTTATGAATTTTCTGAATATCAATCAGATCTTCAATTACCTCACTTTGGACTGTATTCTGGGCTTTCAGAACTTTTATTTTTTCTCTCAGTTGCCTTTCCAGTCTGAATTCAGGGGTTTCTACTGCTTTCCCCTTTTCTTGGGCTGTGGGTTGAGTGGATGGTTGACCAGCACTCGAGCTTGTGACTGGTGGTAGACGTGGGTCCAATCTTCTTCTTCTTGGGTCACTTGGGCCTTGCACATGGTGTTCTGTAGCAATCGGCTCAGTCTCAGTCATTTCTTCAGTAATAGAAGCACTGAGGGGAGGATCCTCCATGGCTTTCCGTTTTCTAATCATTGGCGTCTCAGCAGTTTCAGTCTCAACTTCCACTATAGTGATGTCATCAATATACGTGTCATAGTTGACATTATCTTCACCTTCAAAATTCAGTGCACCAATCCGCACATCTTCTAAGTCAAACTCTTCCTAGTCAGAGTCATCGGGAAGGTCAACAACTTTCTTCGGAGGAGGAGGTCGACGATGTTCTTCTTCAACCGAAGCATTTCTGTTCACTGGAACTTCTTCTCTCACTATTTCTCCAAATTCTCCGAACTTATCACCAAACGACATCTTATCAGACATTTTCTTCTTTGGGTTTATCATTGGAAAAACCTCAATCCCCATTGGTTTGGTATCATGTGTGTCATTTGTCTTTCTCAGTGCTGGATATCTTGAATCCAGAACCAACTGGTGTTAGAGCATATTCCTATGCTATGAGTGTCTCGTGTATTGTATCTATGTGAGCGTGTCTAAGTGATAGTTGTAGTGACTATTTGGTTATGGGCGTACCACATGGTCCGGCGGACCATGTGGTCCGGCGGACCATGTGGTCCGGCGTATCAGTTTGATACGCTGGTTGATGAGTCACTTAGTATAAATAGCTGTGTGTTAGAATGTGCAAGTAACTAGTGAACACTTCTGTCATTCTACACCTTTTCTGTGTGTGTTTCTAGAGAGAGAAACAAGAGAGAACATCATTGTATCTTCAAGTGATCAATAAGATTTCTCTTATTTACATCTCGTGTTCGTTATTTTGATCAAAGCATGCAGTAGTAAGATCGTTTCTCGTTTCTACAAGTGGTATCAGAGCATATGGTTGCTCTACTGCTGTGTTTTTGATCAATTTTCGGAGTTTTAGAGAGATAAAGCTTGGGTTTGGTAAGTTTTTCTTCAATTTCTTCCAATTCTGAGTGATTCCGAGGATAAAAATGATTTTTGTATGCTCCTGGAGGGTTTTCGCATCATATTGATCCAGTTTTCAGCTTCAATTGTCAAAATTTGTGAAAAACAGTCGATTTTTGCGTTTTCTGCGTCTGGTCCGCTGATAGAGCAGTCTGGTCCGCCGTTTGATCCGCTAGGCAATCTTCATCAGTCTGATCCGCAGCAGTTATAGCGTATCAGTGTGATCCGCTGAAAATTCTGGTCCGCCGTACCAGTTTTGATCCGCCGTATCAAAATCTGATCCGCTGAAGATATCTGGTCCGCATCTGATCCGCTAGTATAATTCTGGTCCGCTAGTTCATCTGATCCGGAATCTGGTCCGCTAGTACAAATTTCATCCGCCTGATTGTGTTGGTCCGGAACTGGTCCGTCGATTTGTTTTGGTACGCTGGCAGAATAGTGACTTTCACTAAAACTGACGTAACTTGCAAACCGTTTGGAGTTACGGAACCCAATACCAGCCAAAAGTTCGTCTTTCCGAGATCTAGGACTTGTACCGGCCTACGGCCAGTACCGAGCAGTTTTGACCCCCAAAATCCGCTTGGAAGACTTTCGTTTTTGAGTTCGAAGTTTTTGAAGTATCATTTTACGTTGGAAAATGTCCGATTTTCAAGCGTTTGCGGCTATGCAAAGCACGGTACAAGCTATGCTCAATTTTGATAATGAAATAGGAACAAGTCAGAAAGTTCCGAAGTTGTTAAAATTGGAAGATTATCAAAATTGGAAGCAACGTTTTTCTGCATACATCAGCACAAATGATATTGATTTGTGGATTCCGATTCGAACGCTGTATGTGCCTCCAACTGACAATGGAGAATATAAAGAAATTCAAGATTTTGATAAGGATGAACGAAGAAGTTATGAACTTGAACAAAAAGTTTATGGTTATCTTACCATGGCTTTACCTACCGAGTTGTTACATCAATTCAGTACTTGCAAGAAAGCTAAACAGTTATGGGATGCTTTATCTGCTCGATGTGAAGGCAATGATCAGTATAAGAAGAGTCGAAGGAAAGTGTTGAACAAAAGCCGCGATGTTCCGAAACTGAAAGTGCGTGAGCGTACGGATCTTCTACTTAGTCGTGATGAAATCAATGTAAACGTGTAAAAGACAAAGAGTAAATACAAATGAGCTTTGTATTAACCACAGAGAACCACAAAGTACACTTAGAGAATATGACACGGAAGCTTTTTTTCCTATTCTATACAAGATGAACTATTTATACATGCTGAAGTACGACTGGCCGAACCTCAGGTTCGGCCACACGTTCGGCCATGTCCGAACTCCAGGTTCGGCCTGAGTTCGGACCTCAGCATCCTTGTGTGATCCATCTTGCATTCAATACTTCACACGACGATCAGGACTATGTATCAACAAACTCCCCCTCGGCATGTGCAGTATCATCTTCTCTATTCAAACTTGTATCTTGTATCTTCAATCAAACTCTTCCTCGATCTTGACGATGAGTTCAATCTTGAATACTTGATATTGCATCGTGAGTAATCTCTTTATCAACAAACTTCAGAAGACCTGAAGTTGTGATGTTCTCTTCCCACTTAGAAACCTGCCAACATAATAATCTTGGTGAAAAATGTCTCTTCGAGACTCCAAGATATTTTGATTTTGAAAATGATTTCGTAATTCGTGTTGATCAATCGAAAACAAATCAGAAACAAAATCTTTTTGACTTTTAGAAACCTTATATCAAAACACACCTAAAATCTTTTTGGTATTTTTTGATTAGAAATGTAAAACAATATCGAATTAGACATTATTTTTGTCTTTTGTGAGAAAGATCACAACTTGGGATCATATTGGCCATAACATGCTGAACTACATTTCAATTTCAATTAATGAAGCACATAAGCCATGCCGATTGCAGATATAATTTGTCCAACTTTAAACTCTGGCACAATCATACTCATAACATCCGGATATGTTAAGGTATTGATTAAATTTGCATTGACCAGTGTACCCCACACTATCAGACATACTCATATATGCTTTTGCTTATCACATTTTGTGATTTCATTTGTGATTTTAATCACCTAATGATTGTAATCATGATGTAGTCAACTGTGTTCCATGCTAAAAGAAATAAAAACGTTAAATCGTCTACCTTAAGGTCGATCTTTCGATACGCAGATAAGGCCTCGGATTTAACAAAATAAGAAAATAAAACAAGTTGAAGTTGTATAACCCAACAACAATCAGGTCGGTACTCCCGTACACGCAGAGAAAGTCCGATGAGTTATACGTAACACCAAAGAAAATAAAGCAGAACATCAAACGAACAACAATCAGGTCGGTCTTTCGACACGCAGAGAAAGTCCGATCGTTTGACAAAATAAAGAAAATCAAACAATTTTAAATCTTTGCAAAATGAACACATGTATACACAGTGACTTCTCATTTTATTTTTTACATATCTTTTTCTTAATATATCATGAGATATGCATCAAAATGTTATCCACTAGATCAAGCATCAGATTTAGTGTATATCACATTTGTATACTTTCTGATTTGCCGAGCCTACCTTACACATCGATCAAATGGTCTTATGGCCTTTTCATTTACTTTATCCATGAGTCAGACACTGTCAGCCAATGTACCATCATTTCCCAATCATGTCGGATACAATTTCTCATTTTTCAATGTTTTTGGCTTTTTGCATTTTTGATTGTTTTTGTCTTTTCCAAATTTCTCCCCCAAAAAATGACAACTCTATTTATAGATTTTCATTTTTACGATTTGAAAAACAACACACTATTGTATTTTTGCAAAAGCAAACTCCCCCTCAGAATGAGACGGAGTAAAAACAAGAAAAATTGACCAACCAACACGAATACTAGCAGTTTAGCCTTTTGAAAACAAAAGTAATTTTGAAATTCAATATAATTAGAAACATATATTTCACAATCAGCAATTTTGAAACACCTGCTTGACACCAGATAAAACATTAGTCGCGTTGGGATCGACCCGAATCAGCAGTGTCGGGTCACCCGGTGTCTTCCACAAAGTCCTTGTTGGCCTTGGAAATAACTTTTGGTTTCCAAATGTGCAAAAGTTTTAATTTGTGATCAGAACCAGAATCAGATTCAACTGACGCACTTGGTTTAGACCAAGACGATTTACGAGTTGACTTAAGCTTTGGAGACCATGGTTCATCAAAAATTTGGCCGTTGTTACCCACATATTTGGCAGTTTTGTGGATATATGCAGTTGTCGGACACTCAGCAGCGAGATGTCCCGGTTGACGACATACATAACAAAGTCTTTCTCGAAAATTATTTGAAAATTGTTTTGATTTTGAAAAACCAGATGAATGTTCAGAATCAAAAGTATCAAAGAAATCATCAGAAGAGTCATACCTAGGAGATGGACTCCTTGAAGACGATGACCTTCCAGAATAATAAGAAAATTCTTTTGGAGATGGCTTTAGCAGTCTTGTCAACTTTCACTGGTTTCTTAGCAACAACCGGAACTTCCTTCAGAACATAACCCAAGCCTTTGTGCTTAGAGCCTGAAACCTTTGACGAACTTGAAGAAGAACCTGAAGCTTCTCTTGACTTAGCTTCACTAGTGAATTTAGCCTTGATATCCTTCAGCTTGTTCTTTTCAATTAAAACTTTTTCTTCTTCGGTTGCAGATGACGAACTGGAAGCAACCTTATCAAAAACCTATTAATTTTCTAACAAAACAGATTTTGAAACAAATTTTGGAGCTTCACCCAAAGGCTTCTCCTTCTTCTGAGACTTGGACCTGTTCTTCTTGGATGGAGTGACAAGCTTGGAATAATCATGCAATTCATCTTTTGGATCAATCTGAGTAGCAGTAACTTCAATTAAATCCACTGGTTGAGGAACCAAGTGAACATCATCCTTCTTAGAACTTTCAGAACTCTGATCCTGCTTGTATAAGAAGTTAAGCAATGTTGGTGACAAATTGCAGTGTTTCACTTGTCTTTTCAACTCCAAAATCTCCAATTTCAAATCATTAATCTTCTGTTGACCATTAAACACCTCTTGTTGTGACTTGATGAATTTTGCATTGAGATCATCATATTCATAAGTCTGTAACTTTCTGATCTCACATTCAGCATATAATTCTTCAAGCACATTTTCTCTCTTTTGTTTGTAGATCTCAACATCTTTTGTTAACACTTCATTCTTATCTCTATAAAGAACATTCTCATCTTGAAGCATAGAGATCTTATTTTGAAGCTTCTCAACGGTAACAGCAGTTTTAGCAATAAGAGCCGTAACTTCTTCATATTTTTGCTGAACCGGATAACTCTTCTCAAACAAATTCTCAAAATCTTGAGCGGCATCTAATGCTTCAGCTTTGGCTTTCTCACAATCTTCAGCCAATTGAACTTTTTCCTTTAAAACATCTTCATGAATATGAACCAACTCATAATATTTCTTTTGAAAATCCTCCAATTCTTTCTTTAACACCACAATTTCTTCAGTTGAAATTTGGCAACGTTGTTCAAAACTTGCAATCTCCTGGAGCAATTTCTTACATTTGAAACATTCAAACTCTTCAACCTTTGAACTTGTAGAGACTTTAGGTAATTCTTCTTGTACCAAAGATATACTAGAAGAAGTATCAGACTCTGTTAAAAAACTTTCATCATCAGCATGTTGAACAGTTAAAGCAATTGAGATTGGAGTATGATTCTTTTTAACTTCTGAATTGGCATTCCAGGCAAACCCATCTGGATGCATAAATGTATTAGTCCAATCATAAGCAAGATTAGCAGATTTCTGCTCAACCTTTTCAGCTTTATCTGATGGATGAAAAACTAAATGTGCATGTTGACCAGTCTTCAATTTACTTTCTGTAGAACTTGGACATTCTCGAACAAAGTGACCATAAACTGAACATTTATAACATTTCACCTTAGATTTGTCCAATCCAATCTTTCCTTCCTGATTAAGTCTCTTCTTACCAGTTCTATTGAAAAATTTCTTCGTTCTACGAACCAGCATAGCATATTGCCAATTCAGATCCATTTCTTCTAAATGATCATAATTAATTTGATCGTAATCTTCATTTGTTAACTCAGAATTACTCACAGCACCAGTGATAACACCAAAGTATGAAGATACCAATGCAGACATCAACGCATTATAATAATCGACAGTTTGAACAGACAAAGCACTTTGGGTCGAAGAACTAGGAATCGACACAGAACAACCAGCAGAAGAATAACTTGGAATTTCAGATTTACCTGCTAGAAATGCTGTAGGGGGTGTAGAACTAAGAATATTAGACTTTCCAGTATTCAAAGTTGAATCATTGTTGCCATAATACACTGCAGGATTCTGAATTTGCTCAGGAAGTGACTTTTTCACTTTTAACTCCATATCCCTAGCTTGGATTCGTTGAATCAGATCGTTAAACGACAACCTTGGATAACCCTTATCATTAGTAATCATCATCACATAATTTTCCCACTTCTCTGGTAGAGCTTCCATAATCTTTCTTTCCTATCTGCTTCATCTTTTGTAAGATTCACCAATTTCATTTCACTCATTAAATGTGCAAATCTTGCAATCAGATTAGGAATTGATTCATTTTGATAACGCTTGAAGCTATCAAATTCTTTCTTCAACACTTTTTGTCGACTTTTCTTATACTAATCATTTCCTTCACATCTCTTTTCTAGAGCATCCCACAAGCTCTTTGCGGTATAGTTACTTGAAAATTGATGTAGTAAATCAGTAGGCAAAGCCATTGTTAAAGTGCCATAAGCCTTTTTCTCAGCTTGATATGCTTTCTTTTGTTCACCAGAAAGCTTTCGTTGAAGAATTGGCTCCCCATCCTCACCCTTAGGTATGTATATTGTTCAGAATACGATAACCACATATCGATATCATTTGCAGAAACAAACGCTTCAAATCGTGTCACCCAACTATGATAATCTTCCAATTTAAGTAATTTGGGAACTTTCTGACTTGTTCCAATTTCATTATCATAGTTAATCATTGTTTGCATCGTTGCCTGAACTGAATTTTGAATAGCCGCGAACGCTTGAAAATCGGACATTTTCGAAAAACTGGTTACTGTTCACTCCGAACCTCGTCCGAACCTCCTCCGAACTATCTCCGAATGTCGTCCGAACTTTAGTTACACCGAACATCCTCCGAACCTGACCTTCGGTCGAACAAAACAGAAATAAGACCGAACTTGCTCCGAATGACCACCGAACTCTGTCCGAGCCTAGACCGATCGCTCACCGAACTTAAAGAATGACCGAGCTCCGTCCGAACCCAGAGTTCGGAGCGGTTATGCCGAGCTTGTCCGAACCTCAAACGAGACAGATTTCTCTCGACCTCATTCTCTCGATTTTCAATGTTTTTTGACTGGAATTTTTGACAGGAATTCAAGCAAACTCGATAAAAACAAACTAGAAACAGATTTTTGACAAAAAAACACACTCGAAACGATCAAACGAACTCAAAAATGATTGACATTTTCGCAAAAATGTGAATTTGAGCTCAAACCTCTGAAGAACACTGATTTCCGACTAGTAGAGCAAACCTAATGCTCTGATACCACTTGAAAGTGCGTGAGCGTACGGATCTTCTACTTAGTCGTGATGAAATCAATGTAAACATGTAAAAGACAAAGAGTAAATACAAATGAGCTTTGTATTAACCACAGAGAACCACATAGTACACTTAGAGAATATGACACGGAAGCTTTTTTTCCTATTCTATACAAGATGAACTATTTATACATGCTGAAATACGACTGGCCGAACCTCAGGTTCGGCCACACGTTCGGCCATGTCCGAACTCCAGGTTCCGCCTGAGTTCGGACCTCATCATCCTTGTGTGATCCATCTGGCATTCAATACTTCACATGACGATCAGGACTATGTATCAACAGAAACAAGATTTATTCGTTCGTGCAGGAGGACACCGAGAGTTTGTATGAGCCATGGGAGAGGTTTAAGGAGTTGTTTAGGAAATGGCCATCCCATGGCATCGAGCTACATCAGCAGGTGCAGATTTTCTATGGCGGTCTGAACGCCCTCACGCGCCCTACAGTTGATAGTTCCGTCGGTGGATCTCTGAGCAACAAAACGCCAGAGGAGGCGCGTGACTTACTCGAAGAGCTTGAACTGAACGGCTACCAGTGGTCTACCACGCGTACGAGTAGACAGCCCCAGACGAGAGGGGTTCGTCAGGTAGATCCCATTACAGCTCTCTCAGCGCAGTTCGAGGCGGTCTCGCAGATGATGAAAGGGATGCAGACGAGTCAGAAGCAGATCAGCCAGCCACAGGTGTAGGTCCTCACTGATCTTAATCAGTGCTAATGAAGGTGTTTTGAGAAGAAAACCAATCAAATATCAATAAAGGATGATTTCCAATAGCTAAAATGGTTTTTTTAGTATTGAACAATCACAACTACAACCAAATGGATGATAAGAGATGAACAATAGCTACAAAGGTTGAATAGAATGCTCCTAGCCGTCACCAAACTTACCAAAATCCAGAAATCTTGTATTAGGGTTGATAAAGTTGCCAAAGTTACAAAAGAGTGCACAAAGGCGACAATTTATACAGAACAGTAGACAGTTTCGCTGGCAGTTTCGCTGGACAAGCGAAACTGTCACTGAGACCAGACTAAACTAGTTACCGAGCGAAACAACAGTTTTGCTCGGTAGTTTCGCTAGCTACCAAAAGGACAAAATTACAATTGAAACTAATCTAAACAAGCAAACTTAATAAAACTATGAATTCCTCCCTACATTGATCTTTAATATTCCCCCTAGGGAGGGATTCAGCCTCTGGATCTTCGTTTCTCTGCTTCGGCTTCATTCGGGCTCGGCTCTTTGTTCAATTCTGTTGTCTCTGATTCCCCCCAAAAAAATTTCTTTATCAGCAACGGGGACAATAACCTCTGATTCCCCCAAAATATTAGTCTCATCAGCAGCGGGACATTTGCCTCTGATTCCCCCAAGACATTTTCTTTATCAGCAACGGGGACATCAGCCGGCTTCACAACCTGCTCAGATGATTCACCAATTCCGCCCCAAGCAGTGTTCATCATGTTTGCCAACTCTCTGTCTTCTTCCATTCTTTCTTCACCAGCCCTCACCTTCTGTGCTAAATCTTTGATCTCTTTAACGATCCCCCGGGCCTTGTTAGCAACCCTCATGAACAGGTTTGCCTCTTCAGCAGTGTCTTCTCCTGCCCCACATCGAATTTGATTTTCGCACAAGGTTTTCAGATCATCATTGCTGAACGAGAAGACTTCCATTGGATCAAACAACCTGATTTCAGCATCTTCTCCGAGTCTGATAACTGCTTCACCAGTCTGATTGTCATAGAACCACTTCTTGAACGATTGCAGCCTGGATAGCTGTTGATCTGGAATTCTAACCCGGTTCATTGTTTTTGCAGGTTTGAGCTTCAAGAAAACTTTGGGCTTTCCAGTCCTCTCATCAATCTCAGTCCTTGATTTCCTCCTTTCTCCTTTCATATAACCGAAGGACTCAAAGTTGTCTTTCACAGCTTGCTGCAGCATTATCTTCAAAATGCTAGCCCTTGTACTCTTGTCTTCATCAATTAGGGGAAGATCTGCCAACCTCCTCAGATCCCATCTGGGTAAGGTTTTGAAGCTTTCACGTTTGTGCACATAAGAGATACTACCCCCTCTTCTTTTGATCATGAAGGCGTGTATTGCAGCATTGAATTTCCAGCTGATGATATGTCGATCAGACTCGAGTTTTTTTCTTAAAGAAAACTATCTATAAAAATAATTAGATAGAATACCTTCAACCTTGTCAACTGATAGTGAAAGAACAAAATCGGGGCAGGAAAAGTACAATCTGTAAATCCATCGTGGGGTGTAGAGGGTTTTGATCCTTTTGTTCACCTCTGGTGTACCAGTTATCGTGCCCACGGTAAACGCTGGGTAGCCAAGTGCGGAGCGGATAACTGCTGAAAGCATCTAAGTAGTAAGCCCACCCCAAGATGAGTGCTCTCCTATTCCGACTTCCCCATGTTTTCGAACAGAGGAGTTTGTTCTTCAATTGCGGGCTTAGTAAACCATTCTTCTCTTTTTAAGTCAATTACTTCTTGGCTGACAGAACTTATCTTTGCTTGATAAGTTAGGGGATTTTCATTCAAGGAATAATTTTCAGGCTCTGAAAAATCTTCAATCTCAGCATCTTCATCATCTTCATCAATAAAGTTGAATGGTGTCTCGACAATCTCTGGCTGTTTGTCGGTTCCAAAGTCATAAAGGTTGACGTCGCCCACATTAATGGCATCAAGAGCTTCATCATTCCCAGCACCACTTCCACCTGCTTCATTTCTACCAGTACTACTGCCACCTGCTCCTCCAGTTGCAAACTTTGAGATATCAGTCATAGAATCTATTTCAGCTTCACTCATCTGATTTGGCAGACTCAGGTGCTTCTTTATCTCAATCATATCCACCAGCAGAGTTTTTATAAGTGAAGATTGTTTCACAACAATCTCATTCAGACTCTGAATCTGCTTATCCTTTTCCTTCTCTCTAAACTCTGAGTTGACCAGCTTGGTTTTAATCATCCCGAGTTCATTAGCCAATGAGGTGTTTACATTTTGAATAACATCTTGATCCAACTCAGATCTAGGATCAACCTTTCTTTTCTTGCTTGCCCTCACTTCTTCTTCAGTAGGGGCACTATGTTTTTGCTTTGATCTCTTTTCTTGTTGTGCCATATCTTCAAGCTCATCTTCAATCTCGTCTGATGGTTCCTTACCAGAGCTTCTGACATACGGTTTCCTTTTTCCTTTAACATTTTCACTCGCTTTCCCTTCGTTTCTCCCCTTGTTTTCTGATTCTATCAGCTTCTGGATGTATTCGTACCTCTTTTCAGGGTACATGTGCTTCATGAGGTAAGTTGTATACCCGGAGAAATCAGGTCTTTTTGCAGCACAGTCAGATAGAATTCTTGGATGCATTTGAGTTACAATGAGAGCCACACCCAGCTTTGGCAGCTCCGGCTCTAAGTGATCAATTATCATTTGCAAAAACCTCGGATACAGGAGCCACCTCGACTTCCTCAGCGCTTGAATATTAGAAACCATTGCGTCGAAGATTCGCTGAGGGATGTTGGCCTTCTTCCCTCTACATACCAATAGCATAGCCTCGGCCCAGATTAAGTTGAGACCATCGGAACCCCCTTTTCGGTCGTCTAAGCAGGAAATGAATACGTGAGCAATGTATCTCCATTCCTTTGACATTAAAGACTTCTTGATCTTTTTCTTATTCTTCCACAATTCACCTCCTTCATAACCCATATCTCGCTTAAAGCCTCTCAAAGTATCCATTTCCTTCATCTTTGTGACTTCACCAACGTCACTTTCAAGTTTAAGAGCTGCAGCAATTGTTTTCATTGTGATGACGATATCCTTCTTCATAACCTTTGCTCGAATGCATTCTGGTTTTGCTTTTACATCGTATTCAGCTGTGAGCCAAAATTCTTTGATATGCTTTTCGTCAATGATTGGCATGTGTGGAATAGCATGAGAGATCCACGACTTCTTCAGCCATTCAATACAATCTCAAAATCCAATAGCCTTGTCGGTGCTATCGTCCAAAAATGCTGTGACATTGCTTCGAGGCTCGTGCTTTAATGTTGACATTTTCTGCGTATGAAACCGAGAGTTTGTGAGTTAAACAGAACTTAAATTACATTAAATTTTAAAAAGATAGTTTCGCTGCGAAACAGTAGTTTCGCTTAGAAACCATAGCATCGCAACACAGCGAAACCAGTTGATTCGCGAGAATGGTCGCAGCGACACTGACGAGGTCAGTTTCGCTGCGAGACAGTAGCAATTTCGCTAGAAATCACGGCGACACTGTCAACGAAATTAGGGCATTATCGCTAGAGAGTTTCGCTCGTGCCTTTGAACTTTCGTTCAGTTTCGCTGAAAGAACACCTAGTTTCGCTGGTCGCGACTTTACAAATTCAAAAACTGGTAATCAATTTTAGGCTCTTCTTTTGCATCTAAAACAACTGTTAAATAGATACATCATTCAAACAAGCACAGTGAGGGTCCAAAACAGTTTCAACATCATATTAAAGGGGCCGAGAACCCTCTTGGCGCCGATTCAACTTAAAACCCAGAAAGAATTGCTGTTTCAGATGCGATAAAACGATGAGATGACCAGAAACACATTTACCTTAAACCGATATCGGTTAAACGATGATGAAACAGAAACAGGTTTGGCGAAATTAAGACTTTCGCGAGAGGGAGGGTTTTGCAGGTTTTCGGAACAGGGTTGAGGAAATAATGACCTGAGGTTTCGATCAAAGGTATAAATATCTGAGCAGTTTCGCCCGTAGTTTCGCTAGGGCGAAACAGTAGTTTCGCCTGAGCGAAAGAGCATATTCGCTCGAGATTTTGATTAAACAGTTTAATTTCGCCGACATCGAAAGTATAGGTTCGCTGTGTGCGCATACGGCGAAACTGATCAGGCGAAACAATAGTTTCGCTGAAACCCAAAAAAAAAAATTTAATTTTGTCTCATGAACACTTCTGCAAGCCAATCGAATACACGACCCTTCACCCAACCCAATGCGACTACTCAAGCCCACAAGCATCACCGATTTTTAAGATTTACACTTTTATTATGTTCCATCAAGCAGATACGATTTTGAAATTCTGGAAATGCCGACTAACTCACACACATCAAGATTCAATCACGCAAGCATCATACTCTTCACAATGTATCGATCTTATCAAAAATGACGCAGAAAGAAAATCATTTCGGCTTTTCTAACTTTAAATTAAAACACACCAAATTCTTTTTGAGTTTTCTAATAAGAAATGTAAAACGACTATACAAACAAACTCTATTTTAATTTTGAGAAAGATCCAGACGTGAGATCATATCAACCAATACGCATCATACACATTTCAATTTCAAACTTAATCAGCATGCAAGACAAGCAGATCACGAATGCATCATATTGATATTAAGCATGCACTAATAGTATTTATCATTTTTGGATATGCTTAAGGTGTATTAATCATGCACTGATCACCCAGCCTCACTCTATCAAAGAAGTTAACAAATCATCATATTTATCTTGATTTTTCTTTTATTCTTTTTCAAAATGAGATATGCGTTCATGATGTTTCATGCAAAAATAAAGCAGAACCCTAAGTGAACAGCAATCAGGCCGGCCGCAAAGCACGCAGAGAGAGCCCGATGCACTTAGGAAAATAAAAAATAAAAATAAAGCAGAAGTCGTATATATCAACAACAATCAGGTCGGCCTTCTGGGCACGCAGAGAAAGTCCGATGATATATACTAAACACCAAGAAAATAAAGCAGAAACTCAATCAGCAGGTGATCAGGTCGGCCGCATAAGCACGCCAAGAAGACCCACTGAGTTGAGTGTAAAAATGGCGTAAAACCTTATTGCAAAGCATGCGTACATCATAACATCTCTTATTCTATTTTTTTTAAGATATCAGAATCAATGCAACACTTATCAAGAAATGAAAACTACAGTATATCAGGCAAGCTTTATGTTTATATCCTACTCATAGATATTATATTAGTCATGCACACTCATAGATCATACAAGTACAGTACAGCTTTTATTTTTACTCTATCCATGGCAGATAACGCATGTTGATGTACTATCATTTCTCACTTGGTCGGATCAATTTCTCATTTTTGAAATATATTTTTTTTTTGAATAATTTATTCTTCCCCCAAAATCCACAAATAATTATATTTTGGATTTTCAATAAGGAAATTAAAAACAAAACAAAATTGATTCGATCGATACTTGACACAATTTTGAAAATCAACCAAAGGGGTTACCGATATGATGCATGCAATTTATCCTCCATCCGATAGTATCATTAAGTCCGGCATTCCAATCATTAATGTTTATATTTTGAAAAACGCTTGAATGGAGACACCTTCGAAGAAAAAGTTTTGACAAGGAACCCGCTTCGTATGCATGAGTGAGCAAAAGGCCACGATTTTCATCAACGAGCCCGTTTCCATGCACATTGAGACATACGTAAAAAGCTCAACACTTTTTCAAAAACAACGGGATAAAAGGAGATTATTTGAGAAAAAATTTCATGAGTTTTAAGCAGTTATAGTGTGATTTACCCCCAATTCCCCCACAAGGTGGCATACAAAGACATCAATAAGCAGTTATGAGAGAAACGCAAGGTAAATGGAACTAAAATACTCCTCTGATCATATTCGAGTGACGATTGGCCAGAAATCATTTGAAGGTAGATGACGTGATCATTGATTTCTTGATTTAGGAGTGTAGCCAATCAACATGCTTAACTGCAACAACCACCTGATTCAAGACAAAAGGAATTTAGCATGATGATCTAAATAAAACAAACTTAAGATAAAATAAAGTTAAAGGAATATGTAAAAAAAATTTGTTTTTTTTAAATTTTAAAAGGAAATCATGCCCAACATTTTTATAAGCTCATAAAAGCGGGGTTTATCAAAGGTTTTGGTGAAAATATCAGCTTTCTGGGCCTTGGTTTCAATGGGAATAACATCGATAAACCCTTTTTCATGAGCGTCACGGATTGCATGAACCCGGGTTTCGATGTGCTTTGTTCTCGTATGATGAATCGGGTTCTTGGAGATTCCAACAACAGCTTCGTTGTCACAGAACAGCGGTGTATGAAGGAAATTGATTCCATAATCCATCATCTGGTGTTGGATCCACAGCACTTGACAACAGCAACTTGAGGCGGCAATGTATTCAGCTTCACCTGTGGATAAAGAGACAGTTGTTTGCTTTTTGCTTTGCCATGAAACCAAGCATTCCCCCAGAAACTGGCATCCTCCAGAAACTGACTTTCGATCGAGCTTGCATCCTCCCTGATCACTGTCGGAATATGAATTAAGTTCAAAGCTTCCACCCCTAGGATACCATAAACCCAATATTGATGAACCTTTCAAATAACGGAAAATTCGCTTGATGGCCTTTTCGTGAGATTCCCTTGGGTCAGCCTGATAACGAGCACAGTAGCACACGGCAAAAGTGATATCCGGACGACTGGCTGTGAGATACATAAGAGACCCAATCATTGATCGATAATACTTAGGGTCAACCCGCTTTCCTTGATTGTCGGGAGTCAAACATGTCTGAGATGTGAAAGGAGTGAGTTCAGCAGAAGCGTCGTTCATCTTGTATTTCTTCAGAGTTTCCAGAATGTACTTTTCTTGATGGATGAGAATGTCGTCTGGCTTTTGTTCCACCTGCAAGCCAAGAAAAAAACACATTTCCCCCATCATACTCATATTTGAATTTCTCCTTCATCAATTCCTCAAACTCTCGACACAGCTTCTCATTTGTTGAGCCATAAATGATATCGTCTACATACACTTGAACAAACAGCACTTCTCCGTTGACCTCTTTCTTAAACAACGTCATGTCGATGGATCCACGTGTAAAACTTTACCCAAAAGATATTGAGTCAAAGTCTCGTACCAAATTCTGGGAGCCTGATGTAGACCGTAGAGAGATTTATCGAGCTTGTACTCTTTGTCAGGAAACTCATGATCTTCGAAGCCTGGAGGTTGAAGCACATAGATTTCTTCATCAATATCCCCATATAAGAAAGCGCACTTGACGTCCATTTGAAACACCTTGAAATCCTTGTGTGCAGCATGAGCCAGGAAAATTCGAATGGCCTCAATGCATGCAACAGGTGCAAACACATCGGTATAGTCAATTCCTTCTTCTTGATAAAACCCTTGAACCACCAGTCTTGCCTTGTTTCTAATCACAACACCTCTATCATCTGGCTTGTTCCGGAAGACCCACTTTGTACCAATTGGAACCTTGTTCTCTGGAAGATCCACTAATTGCCACACCTTCATCTTTCTGAATTGTTGCAGCTCAGACTGCATGGAGTCCACCCAACTTGGATCTGCTAAAGCTTCCTCTATATTTTTAGGAACGATCTGAGAGAGAAAACACGCGAACAAACATTCATTGATCAATCCAGACTGATGACGAGTCCTCACTCCATCCGTAATAGAGCCAATGACGTAGTCATGCGGATGATCTTTTAAGGTTTTGAAATTTGAGTCAAGGGTGAGGGGAGCGGGTTCGGAGGTTTGATGGGGTATTTCATGGGAGGTTTGTTGAGGAATTTCATGAGAGGAAGATGGAGGATCGGGTTGATGCGTAGGTTGTGAGGATGAGGATTGGTTTTGTTGTTGAATTTCAGAATAAGGGGTGATAATGACGAGAGGAGGAATATCATTTGCTTCAGCGATGATAGGAAGATTGAATGACTTGAACAGAGTATCTGAATCATAAAACCATTCTGGTCCAGACCCGGTGTTGGGAGAGTTTGATTCTTGCCAGTCAACGTAGTAGGATTCCTGCACAATTCGAGTTCGTTTGTTATAAACTCTATAAGCTTTTTGTGAAGAAGAATACCCCACAAAGAAACATTCGTCGGAGACAGCTCCAAATTTCGTATTCTGAGCTTCGGTATTCAGCAATGTGCACGAACATCCAAACGGCTTAAAGAAATCAATCAGCGGCTTCCTTCCATGATACAGCTCATATGACGTCTTCATCTTATCTTTCACGATTAGGACACGGTTCAGCACGTAGGACGCACAGTTCACAGCTTCAGCCCAAAAGATGATCGGCAGCTTTGATTCAATCAACATTGTACGAGCAGCTTCCACAAGTGTGCGATTCTTCCTTTCAGCAACTCCATTCTGCTGCGGAGTTCTTGCTGCACTGTATTGTCGAAAAATCCCTTTGTTTGCGCAGAAAGAGTCAAAGATCTGATTACGAAATTCAGTTCCGTTGTCGCTTCTGATTGCCTTGACTTTCTTACTTCTTGAACTTTCCACGGACAGGATTATATTCTGTAAAGCTTCAGTCGTGTCACTCTTTTGCTTCAAGAACCTAACCCAAGAGTACCTGGAATAATCATCAGTGACAACAAGACAGTAAGATCTTTTACCCAGACTTTTGACACTAATAGGTCCAAATAAATCAGTGTGGAGCAATTCTAAGGGACTAGAAATAGAATTTTCCACTTTGGGCTTATGTGGCTTCTTATGTTGTTTTCCTTTAGCACATGAAAGACATTTTTCAATGACAGAAAAATCTTTGTACGGAAGACCTCGGACCAAATTATTTTTGACAAGATTATTTAGAATTTTGAAGTTTATGTGTCCTAAACGTCTATGCCACAAGAAGCACTCAGATACAGATGCTTTTGAAAGTAAACAAGTCATGGAGGAAGAGTGAGATGCAGTGGAATTCATATTTAGCAAGTATGTGTCATTGATGCGAGGTGCACGCATCGCCACCATCTCTTCGGGCACATTGAATTCAGGCTTGAGGAACAGACATTCATTTGATTTGAACAACACAGGTATATTCTTGTCACAGATTTGTGACACGCTTAGAAGATTATACTGCAATTCGGGGACATGGTTGACTTGCTCTAGACTAAGAGACCCATATGACACATCTCCTTGTCCAACCATCTTTCCACCTCTCTTATTACCTGCAAAAGAAACAAACCCACCATCCACGATCCTGTAATTTGTGAGCAGGTCTTTCAACCCTGTCATATGCCGAGAGCATCCCGAATCTATATGCCAATAGCTATTTGCAGAGTTCTTCGGGAGTGCCTGGCAGTACAAGACAAGAAATTACTTAATAACGGGTGCCCAGACTTTTGCACTTCTGGGATTAGTAACTTTCTGCTTTCCCCCAAAGAATTGTTTTACAAAGCTGGTTACCTTGTGGCCAAAGGATCTATCATGGTTTGTTTGATTTAATTTCTCTTTGCAATGTTTAACAACATGATCATCCTTACCACATCTGAAACAGTGAGATTTGTGACTTGTGCAGGAGGAAGTTTCTGAAAGACTTTCCTTCTCACAATCTGATGTTTCAGAATCAGAATCACTATTGGTTTCAAAATCCACATTTGTTTTATCATTTGAAATCTTTGGATTATTAATTTCAATAACGGTTTTGGCAGGTTTAGTTTTCAAAGATGATTCCTTCTCTTGCGAAACAAGATTTTCGGTAGGTTTTGAAATTCGTATCGGAGTGAAAGAAGGAATTGGATTAGAAAGAAATTTGTTGAAGCAATTTTGAGATGTACTTGCATGACATTGATCATTTTCATTTGAAACATAGCTTTCTTGATTAACAGACACGGACTCATCACTACAGCTATCTAAAGAAGAACAACTACTAGCTATACTACTATCTGTGCTAGACTTCTTGGAATGAGAACTACTACTCATAATAGACTCCTTAGATTTAAGACTACCGCATCCAAGCCCACTTGTGTTACCATATCCATAATCAAAATCCTCCCTGATCTCCTTATGGTTAACTCCTTCTAGACCTGCATGCAAACTGTTAGCATCACTAGGAATTAAATCATTTAGAGGATGAGGTTTCGGAGTAGGTGAGTAACAATGCGTGCTTGGAGGAGGGTAAACTT
The DNA here is from genome assembly GCA_039602395.1 of Deinandra increscens subsp. villosa. Lineage (NCBI taxonomy): Eukaryota > Viridiplantae > Streptophyta > Magnoliopsida > Asterales > Asteraceae > Deinandra > Deinandra increscens. The sequence continues at coordinate 26,406,476 of JBCNJP010000025.1, forward strand.
TAGGAAACACCTTTTCCTTTTCCTCCAAACCCACCCCGGTTTTTATTCTAGCTCCTCGTTGTTTAACGAGCATCTCATCAACTTTCATTTGAGAAACGGTCCATTTATCTAACTTAGTCTGAAGTTGAGAGGCTTCGAATTGGGCTAATGTAACTCTTTCAGAAAGCATGTTTAATTCAACATTTTTAGCAAGAAGAGTTTGTTTTAAATGTTCATTTTCATGCATTGCCTCATTTAATTTCACAAAATATTTTGATTCATTTTCTTTTAATTGGGTGTTCATAGTTTTTAATTCATCGTTGTTTTCAATCAACAATCGATTGGACTTGTAGATTCCGAACAGACGAATTCTACAAGGATGAGAGCACATATCTTGAACAGATTCATATGAAAGACCCATTATTACCTTTTCTGCATCAAGGGCTTTCTCACAGGTGCACGCGGGTGTGCTTGTCGTTTTCTCATTCATCTTCTTCTCAACTTCTCCCTTCTCACAGTTGTTAACTGTGGGGTCATTTCTTTGTTCATGAATTTGAGCCGCAAGCGCTTCATTTATGGCTTCCTCAGTTTCAGAGATCTCTGAATTCCAGTCAAAGTTAGTCAGAAGAGCCACTTCTTTCTCTGGCTTGGCTTCAGCTTTGTCGGTGATAGGGATGACTCGAGCTGCAGGCTCAGAAGTCGGTTCAGTGACAATTGGATTCGGACATTCTCTCTTGAAATGGCCAAGTTGCTTACAGTTGTAACATCTTAGCTTAGCCTTATCGAACCCAACTTTTCCATTTTGATTCCCGAAAGTGTTTCTCTCAGTACGTTCGATGAACTTTCTAACACGAAGGGTCAACATGGCCATTTGCCATTTTAAGTCGGTTTCTTCCAAATCATCTGGGTAAACTTGGTACATATCCTCAGCGGTCAGAGTCGAACCTTGAAGTTCTCCAGCAGCGAAAGCTTGATAACTGTTGGCAAACAATGAGAACAATCCCATGAATTCGGGTGAGATCTGGGGTGTTTGCTGAGCAGAGGTTCTTTGAGCAGCGGCAGAAGCAGTTGAGGATGAACCAGACCCAAGATGAGCACATTGAATTTGAGATGAGGCTCCTTTGGGTGTAACAGTTGAGATGAGAGCCGAATTTGGAGAATAAACTTTAGCAGGACCCATGGCTTGATTGTACTCTCTCCTTTGAACATCCAGCTCAAATGACTTAAGCTTTTTAATTACGTCCATAAGCTTGTATTCAGAGAAACCCCTCTCTTGTTTCAACATACGAACCTGGATGCTCCACTCGGGTGGAAGAGCATCCAGCAGCTTCTTGATTTGTTCAGAGTTGGTGAGTCCTGAATCATACTTCTTCAGATTGCTTGACACGGTCAGAAAACGGTTAGTCAAATCAATTAACTTTTCATTCTTCATGCTGGTGAACAAATTGAATTCTTTAGTTGCTTGGGCTTCTTTGTCCTTCACAAGATCTTCATTACCATCATAAAACTCACAAAGAGCATCAAACAAACCTTTTGCATCAGAGTGCTCAGCGAAACGATTGTAGATTTCTTGCGACAAGCAGAGAGAGAGCACCAAGAGCCTTTTGATCTCGATCAATAAGTTTCAAATCCTTCTCAGTAAAGGTAGACGGATTTCTGTTGATCTGGGTTACTTCACCAGTAGTGGTGGTTGGAACATGAGGTCCGTCGACGATCGACAACCATTGATTGTGATCGGTGTACAGAAAGAACGATTTCAGACATCGTTTCCAGTCTTCAAAATTGTCTCCGTTGATCAGCCTCGGTGGTCGGTTTGGAGCAATGCTTTCAGTGTCAGCAACATTGGCACCTAAAGCCATCTCAAATCAGCCTGAAATAAGAAAGACACAAACAAACAAAGAACAAGACAATTTGGTTAGTTTCGCTGGGAGAATTAGTTTCGCCGGTAATTTCGCTCGAAAATCCTGATCAGTTGAATAATTTCGCTGGAACTTATAGTTTTGCCAGCAGTTTCGCTTGGGAACACTGAACCAATTCAGCAATTTCGCCAACTAGTTTCGCTGTATGCACGGGCAGTACTTTCGCTAGGAAATACCCGATGACACACAGTTTCGCTAGCTAGATTCGCTGGAAACTGGTTTGAACTTTCGTTCAAAAAAAAAATCAATGCTTGTTTCGCCAGTAGTTTTGTCCAAATCAAATATATGAAATTTCATAGCGACACTACAGTTTCGCTGTATAGTATCGCTGGAAGAACATCAGTTTCGCCCAGAACAGAAAACCCTCTTTTTGAAGAAGAAATGATCAAAAACCAATCCAAATCACTATGGAGTAATGATCAGTTGATTGCATAGGCTTCAGGACATCAAAACATACAATATTCAACCAATTTTCAATCCAAAACAATCAGATTATAGATCGAAATAGATTTTCAAAAGTTTTACCAAAAACACTCAAAAAACACCAAAAATTAGGAGCACAAAGGCTCTGATACCATATTGTAGGTCCTCACTAATCTTAATCAGTGCTAATGAAGGTGTTTTGAGAAGAAAACCAATCAAATATCAATAAAGGATGATTTCCAATAGCTAAAATGGTTTTTTTAGTATTGAACAATCACAACTACAACCAAATGGATGATAAGAGATGAACAATAGCAGCAAAGGTTGAATAGAATGCTCCTAGCCATCACCAAACTTACCAAAATCCAGAAATCTTGTATTAGGGTTGATAAAGTTGCCAAAGTTACAAAAGAGTGCACAAAGGCGACTATTTATACAGAATAGTAGACAGTTTCGCTGGCGTCCTGGACAAGCGAAACTGTCACTGAGACCAGACTAAACTAGTTACCGAGCGAAACAACAGTTTCGCTCGGTAGTTTCGCTAGCTACCAAAAGGAAAAAATTACAATTGAAACTAATCTAAACAAGCAAACTTAACAAAACTATGAATTCCTCCCTACATTGATCTTCAACAGGAGACACAACAGCATGTGAAATTCTGTCAGTTATGTGCTGGTCCCCATGATATTACGAGTTGTCCCATTATTGGTAGCATCGAGATACGAGAGCAGGTCGATTACATGGCTAGCCAGGCCCGCCGACCACCCAACCAGTATAACTACAATCTGGCTTGGAGACCAAACCAGAATTCGGGGTGGAGACAGGAGCCGAGCAGTTCGAACCCACCGGGGTTTCAGCCACGACCGACACAGAGACAGCAGGGTTTCTACAACACTAACCCCGAGAGCACTAGACAGAACACGATTCAGACAGAGAATTCAGGTATGAAGAACCTAACCAACATGGTTTCTCAGTTGCTTCAGCAGAATCAGAAAGCAGCCCTTGACACTCAGAAGTTTGCTCAGCAGAATGAGTTGTGTTTTTCGAGAAATGAGCAGGAGATGAGTAACATGGGCACTCATATCCAGAATTTGGAGAGACAGATGGGTCAGCTTGCCAAGTCTATGTCAGAGCGTTAGCAGGGAGGTTTGCCGGGTAATACCGAGAGAAATCCACGCCAAACAGCTAAGGCGATCACGACTAGGAGTGGCAGAACCACTCGAGATCTAGAACCGGCAGTCACAGCTGAGCCGTTACTAAGGAGAGAGAAGTTGAGGTTGAGACTGATGTTCCTGGGCAGGTGCACCCTACTAGGCTATGCCCAGCAAGTACAGCACGCCCCAAGGAGCCCGCGAGAGTCTACACACCTCCTATTCCATATCCTGCATGTTTGAGACAGGATAGAGCTGAGGAGAATTATAGCAAATTTCTTGCCCTGTTCAAACAGCTTCACATAAATCTCTTGTTTGTCGAGGCATTAGCACAAGTTCCTAAGTATGCCAGGTTTCTTAAGGATTTACTGAGTAACAAAAAGAAACTTGAGGATTTGTCGACAATTACACTGAATGAGGAGTGTTCAGCAGTTCTTCAGAACAAGTTGCCACAGAAGATGAAGGATCCTGGGAGTTTTACGATTCCATGTTTGATTGGTAGCTTGTCTGTCAGCAATGCTCTTGCTGATCTAGGTGCTAGCATCAATTTGATGCCCTATTCTGTTTTTGCTAGACTAGATCTTGGTGAGCCAACACCCACGCGCATGAGCATTCAGCTTGCTGACCATTCGGTCAAATATGCGAGGGGTATTATGGAGAACATGTTGGTTGAAGTGGATAAATTTGTGTTCCCGGTTGATTTTCTTATCCTGGATATGGATGAGGACGAGCACGTGCCTCTTATCTTAGGTCGCCCATTTCTAGCTACCGCACGTGCTTTGGTTGATGTTTTCAGCGGTACACTTACTTTACGCGTCAAGGACGAGAAAGTGACCTTTGACATTCGTTATTCAATGAGACATCCTCATGGTCAAGATGATACCCTCTACTTTGTTGACACCATTACGCCACACGTGAGTGATCATTTGGAGGACATTTGTGATTTAGGTATTTCGGATACGCAGCTTTGGGGAGGAGTTGACCCGCAGCTTAGTGTGTATGCTGCTGCTGCATGTGAGGTGACTAGTGAGGAAACTAGTGTATTAGACACTAGCCCAGAGGTGTTTGAGGTTATTGACACCATGAGGGCCAAATCTAGACCATCCGTTGAGGATCCGCCGACATTAGAGCTTAAGGAGTTACCATCCCACTTGGAGTATGCGTTTTTAGAGACGGATTCAAGACTTCCTGTGATCATTGCATTAGATTTGACGGTTCATGAGAAATCTAGGTTGTTAAATGTGTTGCGAGAGCACAAACAGGCTATTGCGTGGAAGATTATGGACATTAAGGGGATTAGCCCTTCTTTTTGCACACATAAGATTCTGATGGAGGATGAGTTTAAGCCTGTTTTGCAGAGGCAGAGACGACTGAACCCGAACATGTAGGATGTGGTGAAAAAAGAGGTTTTGAAGCTTTTGGATGCTGGATTGCTTTATCCTATCTCTGATTCACCATGGGTTAGTCCGGTTCAGGTTGTGCCCAAAAAAGGGGGCATGACAGTTGTCGTGAATGAGAGGAACGAAATGATTCCTACGCGCACGGTTACGGGGTGGAGAGTTTGCATTGACTATCGCAAACTCAACGATGCTACTAGGAAAGATCATTTCCCCCTACCGTTCATTAATCAGATGTTGGAGCGTTTAGCCGGTCACATTTATTATTGTTTTCTTGATGGCTTTTCAGGTTATTTCCAGATCCCCATCGCACCTGAGGATCAGGAGAAAACCACATTTACATGTCCTTATGGCACATTCACGTACCGACGCATGCCATTTGGATAATGTAACGCTCCAGTGACATTTCAGCGCTGTATGGTCACGATTTTTCATGATATGATCGAGGACTCCATGGAGGTTTTCATGGATGATTTTTCTGTTTTTGGGAGTTCCTTTGATCAGTGTTTGACGACCCTATCGCGGATGTTAGCTCGATGTGAGGAGACGAACCTGGTGCTTAATTGGGAGAAGTGCCATTTCATAGTTCGCGAGGGTATTGTGCTTGGGCACAAGATTTCACATGCAGGGCTTGAGGTTGATCGAGCCAAAGTTGATACTATTTCCAGACTTCTGCCTCCCACTTCTGTTAGAGCGATTAGGAGTTTCTTAGGCCACGCGGGATTTTACTGCCAATTCATACGCGATTTTTCAAAAATCACTAGGCCGATGACACAGCTCCTAGAGAAAGATGCTCCATTTGTGTTTTCTAATGAGTGTCTGACAGCATTTAACTTGATCAATGACAAGTTGGTGAACGCCCCGATTATGGTTGCACCCGATTGGTCAGAACCCTTTGAGTTGATGTGTGATGCGAGCAATTTCGCAGTTGGAGCAGTCTTGGGACAGAGGAGGGACAAACACTTCCACCCGATTTACTATGCTAGCGGGACTCTTAATGATGCGCAGGAGAATTACACTACTACCGAGAAAGAGTTGCTTCCCGTTGTGTTTGCCTTTGATAAATTTCGATCATATCTTGTCCTGTCCAAGACCATTGTATATACGAAGCATTCAGCAAACAGGATGCTAACCCGAGACTCATTCGATGGATCCTGTTGTTGCATGAATTTGATATTGAGATCCGTGAGAAGAAAGGAGCCGAGAATGTGGCGGCCGATCATCTCTCGCGTTTGGAGAACGCGGATGATGAGAAAACTGAGGGGATGCCCATAAATGACTATTTCCCCCATGAGTTACTCGATTATGTACGCGTGAGAGATGACGATGAGAGTCCATGGTTTGCGGATCTTGCGAACTATTTGTCGATTGGGATCATGAAGAAAGGGTGCGGGTTTCAGTAGAAGAAGAAGTTTTATTCTGACTTGAAACATTACATTTGGGAGGATCCTTTTCTTTATAGGATCGGTGCTGATTCGGTGATTCGGAGATGCGTGCATGGGCGTGAGGCACGACAGATTTTGAGACATTGTCACGAGGGTCCGACTGGTGGACACTACGCAACCCTCTTCACCGCGAAGAAGGTGTTCGAGTCGGGATTTTACTGGCCGACTATTTTCAGGGATGCGTTTGAGATGATCAACAAATGTGACAATTTTCAGCGTGCATGTAATTTGTCGCGGAGAGATGAGATGCCTCAATCTAAGATTCAGGTTTGCGAGATTTTCGATATTTAACGTATCAACTTCATGGGGCCGTTTCCACCATCTCGCGGGAAGAAGTACATTCTGGTTGCAGTTGATTATGTTTCCAAGTGGGTCGAGGCACAAGCCCTCCCCACTAATGATGCCAGAGTTGTTGTCAGGTTCCTTCGTAAGCTGTTCACGAGGTTTGGAGTGCCGAATGCACTAATTAGCGATCGTGACACCCACTTTTGCAACGCGCAAATGGAGAAGGCGCTGCAGCGTTACGGGGTTACGCATAGACTTGCTACACCATATCATCCCCAGACGAGTGGACAGGTTCAGGTCACGAATCGCGGGATTAAGCGGATTTTGGAGAAAACGGTTGGTAAGAGCCATAAGGATTGTTCAGTGAAACTGGATGACTCATTGTGGGCCTTTCCCACGGCTTACAAGACACCTACGAGTACTACACCGTTTAGTATGATTTATGGGAAGGCGTTTCATTTACCAGTTGAGGTCGAGCATCGCGCGTATTGGGCCATGAAGGCCGTCAATCTAGATCTGGATGAGGCGACTAGAGGACGGTTCTTTCAGTTGCATGAGTTAGAGGAGTTGCGCGATTATGCGTACGAGAGTTCGGGTTTGTACAAAGAAAGGACCGGGAGGATTCATGATAGTCAAATCAAGAAAAAAGACTTCAAACCGGGAGATCGAGTGCTTATCTTTAATTCGAGGTTGAAATTATTCCCGGGTAAGTTGAAGTCTAGATGGTCCGGTCCCCACGTGGTGAAACAGGTATTTCCTTATGGGACAGTTGAGATTGAGGGCGTTGATGGTAGCTCGTTTAAGGTTAACGGACATAGGTTGAAGCATTACTTGTCAGATCCGGTTGACGCGAGCGAGGAGGTTGTTATGTTGTTCGACGTTCTGCCGCCCCGATCGCGGGGCCGTGTCCGGCTGACGACTCGTAAATAAATTCAGCGCTTCCGGGAGGCAACCCGGGTACTTGTTTACTTTATTTTGCTTGTTTCATGTTTTGTTTGAACTTTTAGTAGTTTAATTTCCTTTTTGTTATTTTTCATAGATTAGTTATATTTTATTTCTCCTTGTTCCGTTTTATGTTTTTGTTTTAAGTTTTGTAGGTTTTTTTAGAAGCATGCCACTGTTGGAATAACTTATCATATTGGTATTGCTTCGTGGGGTTGGTAGGTAACTCACAGTTTGTGAACCTTCGGGTACTCAATCTCCATTCCCACGGTTCACAAAGTGTGCTTTCATGAATTTATTCAGGTTTGGATGATACGAGGCCGTCACTTCATAAATGACAATCAAGGTTCGTATCAGGATTTTTCGGGCATGTGACTTTTGGTCAAAGCGTACCGTTCACTTCATAAATGACAAACAAACGGTTCGTTTTGATCAATTGTTACTTTTCTGGGCCGGGTAGGTATATTGATGATGGTTGCTTAGCGATTTGGTTGCAAAATGTTGTTTTGGCATAACAGGTCTACTGATGCACACATTGTGAATCATCTGGTACTCAATCTCCATTCCGGGCGGTTTGCATGTTTGTGTTGTAGGCTCTGTTCACTTTTGGTTAAATGTCAGTCGTTCACTTCATAAATGACAAACAAACGGCCCGCATTTGATAAATCGTCCAAGAACTCAAATTTTCAAATATCTTTTAAAAGTGCCAAATTTTGCAATCCGATCATTTTTGTTTCATTTTGGGTTTTGTTTTCTTCCAGTTTCACCACGGACCGCCAACTACCTTGATTCACCGGTTTAGTTATTATCCGAGTTGTATTTTTCATTTTGCAATCATTTGTTGACACACAACTCGAGATATTTGTGCTTTATTGATTTATAGTTGTGATTGATATGATTTGGTTGTGTTTGGATGATAGTTTGTACTGGCGAGACGGTTCTGGCATGTTCGTCGAGAGTTGTTTCATGATGTATACTTTGATTGTGGAGGACTTTTGGCATTTGTGGATTCAGCTCTGGCACCTGTTCATTCAAGAGCTGGTTCGATTCATTTTTCTGCATCCAGACACTAGCACATGATAGTGATAGGGGAGTATTTCAGTTCCCTTTCCCCTTTATTTTGTTTTGTTTAGCGTACATTGGGGACAATGTACGAATTAAGTGTGGGGATGGGGGTCAATTGTACTTAAATTGCTTAATATTGTCAAAAATTTTCAAATTTTCTTATCATACCCCCTGTTTTTAGTTGAAATTGTGATTTTTGCCTGTCTTATTGCACATGGAAGTGGGCCCGTTGATCTAATTCGTGACGTTTTGCTCGCCTGTGTATACGATGCTTGTCTCTAGTCAAAACATTTTCTTTGAGTATCTTGAAAAAGTATTTCCAAGCAAGTGTTTTTCAAATAAAATCAATAAATGGAATGCTTTACTTAGTGAAACTATCGGTTGGGGGATAGATTGCTTGCATCATATCGGTAGCCCTTTTCCATCCGTTTCCATGAGTTATTTGAGCCTAAAGTGCATTATATGCTACAATATTTACTCACTTTCGTTTGGTTGAGTGTTATGCCATCATGCGCTTTTATTTTAGAACTTGTGTTCCTTATACGCGTCGAGATCATGAACTAAAATTAATTAGGCATAGAAATGATAGAGGCACTAGGACTAAGCCCCTTTAATTTAGCCTTTTTTTTCTTTGATTTTTTCATTTTTCCTACCCTAAAACATCATCCCTTAGAAAAACCCATTGATCCTTTTTCCTTCTCGTTCAATTTTCCCACTTTTTGACCCATTTAGCTTTTGTTTAGCCTTTATTTTTGTTCTTAAACCCTTGTGTGAAGAATCCGGATTAGTTTAGGACTTTGTGTGTGTATATATATATATATATATATATATATATATATATATATATATATGGGAAGGATCCTGCGAAAACCCTTTATATTGCGAAAACGCGAAAACCAATATTAAAACCTACATAACTTCTTCATACATTAATGTTTTTTTATAAAATTGGCGCCAAATGTCTTAGAATTACGTTATCTTCAATTCTGGAAACAAATATTTAAAAAAATTAATGGTTTTTTTCCGTGTGATACACTTGTGTATCATCATCATTACTACTGCACAAAAACAAATTATCATGTGTAAAAACACTCCTTATGTTAAAAACATATAAAAACACTAAAACATTTATGGTACTAATGATGATGAAACATAGTGCACATGTGCAAATATAATTAAAAAAGTTAGAAAGTGTTATTTTTTTCATTAGATATAAAGATAACATAACTATAAGACTTATGGTGCAATTTCCTTTTAAAACTAGTAATGTATACCACATATATGAGGTTTTTTTGGTGTGGTACACATGTGTATCATTAAAAAAAACACAAAAAAATGACAGAAATATAACACATATGGTGCGTCTTAGAGAAAACAAATATTAACTCATACTAAAGTATGAGTTTTTTTTGTGGTACACATGTGTATCACAGAAAAAAATAAAAAATAAAAAAATGTTAACTTTTTATTTTTTGTTTTTATAGAATTAAAGATAACATAGTTATAAGACTTTTTGTGAAAATTTTTAAAAAATATATTAACGTATGAAAAAAGTTATGTTGGTTTTAAGATGGTTTTCGCGTTTTCGCAAAATATATGTGTTTTCGCATGATCCTTTCCCTATATATATATATATATATATACATATATATATATATATATTTGGTTACTTACATCAAGTATTGTTTTTAGTTTAAAAGAAAAAAAATAGTGATTAAGTGTGATTCTCCTAGTACTCAATCTCCATTCTAGGAATTCATATGAGATTGCAAAAAAATATAAAAAAAAAGAATATAAAAAGAATAAAATAAGAAAAAAAATGAAAAAGAAAAAAAAAGAAGAAAAAATGAAAAGAAAATTGCAGAAAATTCTAGCTCATTATGGGATGTCATAGTCCTAAGAAAAAAAATAGAGTGTTGTTTAGCTTATGTGTTCGGGTCAAAATTACCCGATTTTAGTTTAGTTTTGTTTTATTTGTAAAAAGTTTCATAGTTTAGTTCTTTTGTTCCTAGTCCGGATTTCTTTGCACTTCGCCAATTTCACATTCCCATTCCATACCCTAAACCCTAGCCTAACATTACAACCCGTGAAAGTCCTCTTGATTTATGTTCGGTTTATTGTTATTTGGTGGAGATGCGATTTCGATACAAGCCTATGATAATGGGATGCATGTTTGGCCTTGAGTGATCCACTTAAATCGATGATCTTTTTAATCATCTATCCACAAAATTTCACCGAGTTGAATGATCATTGTGAGGGGTGTGAAGCTTGTTTGATTGAACCTTGATGTGTGTCTAGCTAGTAGGCATTTCCATGTTTTTAAATAAATGTCATAATTCCTTGTTGGATTATAAATCTTTTGAAAAGTGTAAATCTTGAGAATTGGTGATGCTTGTGGGCTTGAGTAGTTGTATTGGGTTGGGTAGGATGTCACGTTTTTTATTGACTTGTGGAAGTGTTGCATGAGATTTTTGCTTTAGGGCAAGCAAAGTTTAAGTGTGGGGATATTTGATGCGTAGCATCATGTATATAAATAAATAAATAAAATTCCCTCATTTAAATGTTTTTTAATTGGAAAATATTGAATATGTTGCTTGTTCGGGCTTACAATTAAAATACCTTAAATTTAGTGCTTCAATGTTTAATATATAAATTCTATTGTTATTTGGTGGGTTTTTAACTTAAAATTGATAAATATTTAAATTCCCCATTTTAATTAGTTTTTAATATTGTTTTATGGTGATTTCTATGAATTTGGTGCTTAATGGTATTTATATATGAATTTTAGGTAATCAGTGCGTCCGCGGTGATTTTAGAAGAAGTCTGGAAAAAACGAGAGCGGAAACGGAGTCCGGATGCAAAAGTTATGGAGAAAAAAAGAAAAATAAATAAATAAATAATAACATTCAGCAGCAGCCCAGCTCACCCCAGCAGGCCCAGATGTAGGCAGCAGCCTAGCAGAAGCAATCCCAGGCCCAGTCTCCACCCCAGCAGACCCAGATCAAGAGTAAAAGCAGCCCTAACAACGAAAAAGGAAAAATTCGCTGGAGGCCCAGATCAAGAGTAGAAGCAGCCCTAGCAGCGAAAAAGGAAAAATTCGCTGGAGGCAGGGATCGAACCCCTGATCTCCAGCTTAACCAGCGAGATTCCCTACCACTCGCCCAGGAGCTCCTTGTTGTTGATACCCAGTTTAGTATACTTTTATCTTGCGCCTCAGTCCGACCGAGTTTTCAAAAGAACCCACCTGATGCTGAAATTTCGAGACAGACCTAATTTTTTTCATCTAAATTCGTACAGGAGCCATCATTTGCAGAGGAGAACACCCCATAAACCTCAGAAAAACCCTAAAAAAATCATTTCTAAGATCTACACCTTGAAAGGGAGATTTAGAACTCAAGATTGAAGCTTTTGGATGAAGAAATTGAAGATCTACACATTCTTGGTTCCCAAATTCATCTAGAGGCTTGATTTTCTTCCCTTTTCTTTGTAAATCTCAGATTATGAACATGCTAAAGATTGGATTTTTAGTTGTTTTGATGATGTTTAGTGGCTAGATCTTCTTTTATCACTTGGGTTTGATGAATTTAAGCATGATTTGACTTCTTTGTTTGACTTTTCAATATGACTTGATGTAATTGTATTTTAATTCTGTTTTGGATCCTTTGAATGATCATATTTGCTTTGTTAGCTTTTGTTGGAATCATATGATGTGGGTAATTTGATGTGGATTGAAGAACTTCAACCAATTTGTTAAATTCCTCATTGTTGATCTTTGACTTTTATAGTTTTAGGTTAATGCATGATCCGATGACCATCTACATGATTGTATGATTCAGATTTGGGGCTGATCTTGTATGTATTTGTGTTGAAACTGAGTTGACCGACTTGATTTTGCATATTAGGTGGTTGTTAGACATTGTTTGGTAAGTTAGAACACTTATGACCGTAAGGTTTCAACTTATTGTTTCGTGTTTAGTTAGGTTTTCAAGTCAGAATTATTCACATTATAGGGCCTACTTAGGAAGACCTTCCTTGTGTAATTCTTGTTGCGTGTGTGTTTGGTTAGCTTTGACCGAAGCAACTAGGCAATTAGGCAGTTTCTTTCAGTTTTCTACCTGGACTTTTAAATGAGATTACCTTGGTAACTAGGATGTGTCTATAGTCTAGGTTGCCTTGGTAGTTATCATCTGCGGGGTAGTTGTCATATTGATTAGTCAGATTGGAGGTCAAGGTCATGCTTAGAGGATTCTTATCCGAGTGATATCTGTCTCATTACTGATTTTCATTCTTAGATTATGTTGCTTTGTTCCTTAGTTGTTTCTAGTTACTTGCTTATCTGTTTCTTTGTTTATCTGAAATTCAAAAGATTTTCGGTTAAATATTAGCAAAGTTCGCATATCAAGAGCCTGCATTGCGTCCTTGGATTTGACATCCGGGTATTTACCGATACTATTATGCATACGATGGGTACACTGCCCTACGCGTGTGTTTAGTCACTCGGGATTTCCCTTTTTGACTTGACCGATTTTTGATAGACACTTCAGCACACGTCAGTAAGTTCTACCAGTTCTTTTGTAGAATCTTTGGGCTCTAACAGAACTATAGCAATTTGGGTCAAAATATCCATTTCTTCTAAGTCATCAGCACCTATACATTCTAAGTCTTCACAAATGAAGCCTTGGTATGAGTCAGTTGCTACATAAGCATTGTGAGAGTTGTCAAACGAGTTTGAAAAGCTCTCTTGACACCTTGGTGTCTTAGGGAAACTGACTATAGGTGACTGATAAGAAGATGAATTTGAAGATCTTTGGTTATGAAAATCAGTAGTTACTAGAGCAGTTGAAAACAACTGAGTTGATTCAGAAGGTGAGTTTTGCTTAAGATTTAATTCCATTTCATAAGCACTGAGTATGCCATGAAGTTCACTAAGCCTCATCTTTTTCAAAATTTTACATTCTCTGATGATTACAATGTAAATTGTCCACACAGAAGGCAGGGAACGTAAAAACTTTCTGTTTACATCAACCTGATCTAGTTTTACATCTACTTTTTGCATATCACTAAGTAAAAAAACAAATCTTAGGTACTGGTTAGTCATAGATTCACCAGATTTGTAAGTAAAGTTCTCATATTTCTGTTTCGAAACATCTTTCTTGTTTTCCTTAACTTCACTGGTTCCTTTATACATTTCACTCAAAGCATTCCACAGGCTATGTGCACTTTTGTAACCCTTAAACCCACTTAAAATGGAGTTGGGAAGTGCAGCCTATAGAGTTCAATATGCTTTATACTCAAATTCGAGAGCAGCATAGTCAGATTCAACATATTTTTCTAAAGGTTTTGGTATCTTGACTTTAGGATTATCAGCTGATGGAACTGTGGGCGAATAGGGACCTTCAGTCAAGGACTTCCATAAACGGCGATCTAAGATCCTAACAAAACCTTCCATCCTGAGTTTCCAGGTACGAAAGTCATCAGGAGTGAACATTGGCGGTTTGTTAGCACCACCGTTTGAAGATCCTAAACTGAGTTCATTCATTTTGAAAACTTTTGAAAGATAAAAACAACAAAGCTTGTAAAGTAAACAAGTAGAGTATTAACTTTGAAGCACTAAAAGTCTTCAAAGTAGGGGCCAAAGCTCTTATACCACTTGTAGAATCAGTGTTAATTAGTATTTAACTTAATAAGAAACCCTCTACTTGTAAATATAACCCTGCGGAATTAAAGTTATATTTCACTTTACTTAAGCAAGTTTTAGTTCTCTTGTGTAATGTAAGTGTCTGATTGCATAGGAATAGTAACAGCGAATTAGAAAATACTCGGCACTATTTGCATTAACTCAAGTTTACACTATTACAAGTTGATAGAGAACTGTGTGTAAAACTAAGAGCGAACTACGCTATATATAGTGCTGATGAGATCAATGACAGCCATTGATCTCAAACAATTTAATCTAAACCGTTAAACAAAAGTCAAATACAAACTACCAAAAGAATAAACTTCGACATATGAAATATCTTGCGTGTGATCAGCAACATTCTACTTTGGGAGAGCGGCTTTGATAGATTTGGAAGCAACCGAGAAGCTTTTGCAGGATTGGACGACTGAAAAGACTTCTCAGGAAAAGTCCGGTTGAACTCATTATCTGGTGGATAATCGAGTTCACCCGGAATATTCGCTATAAGAAAAAATTGCTTCTTCCGGTTGAACCGCCAGTTCCACTTGAACTTGTGACTTCCGCTCGAACTCAACTTCAGCCGGAACTGCTCAAAATTGGCTTTCAGCCGGAAATCTTCAATGTGATATTCCTTACAACTATACATATTTTTATACTAAAATATTCCCATATTTCGGGAGAAAACCGAGTTACTAACATCAAAACAAAGGGATTTTGTTCTCTTCTTAGTTTTTTCAAGTTTTTTAAAGCCAAAATACCAAAAGGAGCATAATCTACCAAAAAAGTGAAGAAAAATGCAAGTTTTGGGAAAATTGACTTTAGCACGGCCCGTGCCCAACCGGCACGCCCCGTCCCTACCCGGATCTACAGAAATCTTCCTCTGCTTCAGCACACCCCGTGTCTCTGAACCAGCACATCCCATGTTGAAGCCTCCTAATATGGCACGACCTACGCTCTAACGAACATGGCCCGTGCCTCTTAAGACAGAAGATTTCAAATCCTCTATCTGACATGGCACGGCCCGTCCCACTCTAGGAAAGGCCCGTGCCAAACTCCAGACTTTGCCTATAAAAGCCAACCTTCTCCCACTTCACAACTCGCTCAATTCTTCTCTCTCTTCCCCTACTTTTAGATTAGTTAGTCGAGCCACTGGGCGTTTTCGTGTCTTTAAGTAAGAACTTTAACAAGTTTTAGTAATTGAAAGTATTTTGTCTATGAAATCTTCCTTTACTTGCTGGGAAACCTTTAAGTTATGATTAGCTAAATTCTTACACTTGATTGGAAATAATAAACCTTTAACAAGTTTTCAAAGTTTTCTTTATAAAGTTGGTTTAAAGTGTGTCAAATGACTTTGTGAAAACCCTTTTTATTGAAAGTGCATTATAGATTTTCTGAACCAAACATGCTCTACGTATCACACACCATTTGGGGAGTTGAAATCCCGAAGGCTAGACCTATGACACCCGGTCGAGGGACGATGCATTATCCGATAGGTGACTCCGCCCCATGCAACATGATACGTTCGGGGTCCATATGTCTACATAAGCAAACTCGGTTGACCAGGCAAGTGCGGGCTGAAAGTATTTGGTTAGGAATGGGGGTTGGTAATATTTTGTCACTTCACGGAAGTTGAGATGGTAATGTGTTTGTGAACTTGGCTCTGGTTACGCCGGACGAAGAAACGGACATTAGTCCCTCAAAAAGATCATTTTCACAATAATATAATCTGGCACGCTGGGTTGTTTCCCTGCTGGTTCATGACGGCGTGTCGAGTAAGGTAAGTCGGCCGGTTTGAGGGACCCCGTAAATAAGTGGCATTATACCACTATTTTGTCTATTGGCAGCACAGTTCACCGGGGTTCGTAATCCTCATAAACAATCGCCTGGAGAGTAGTGATAATAGATTTGAGGTTGAGAGGCGGTCTAGTTTCCTGCCAATAGACAATCTTAACCCAAAGTTATAAATAAACAACTTGTCTATGAGTTACTAGTATGATTATTCCAATCAATATTGACTATGACTGCTTGAGTCCGAAAACCCATTATATATATATATATATATATATATATATATATATATATATATAGGGTAAGGATCCTGCGAAAACACCTTTTTTTGCGAAAACGCGAAAACACCTTATTTTTTTTAAAGGAGGGACTAAATCTGTAATTATGATATTCTTAAATCTAAAAACAGTGGAGGGGCTAAATCGGAATAAACAAAATTTTAGAAAACCCAGCGTTCATAACTCAATTACGCTAACACACAGTTACGAGCCCTAAATCGATCTACCACTGCCGGTCACCAACAGCGCCACCACCGTACCGTCAAATCACCGCCACCACCACCGATTGCGCCACCACCACCGATTGCGCCAACACCGTCCACTCATCGCGCCTCCTCTCGACCAAAAATCGAATTCAATGACTCGAAAGGTAAGTGTAACTTCTCTCACTCGTATTCTAGTTTACTTGTTCGTCGATTTTGCCAATTTAATCGGGGATAACCGTCGATCAAAACTCAATTAAACAGTCAAGAACCCTAACCTAACAATAATTTCTCCAAATTGAGACCGGCATTGATTAATACACAGTTACAGTCAATGATGCACACGTGCATCAGAGTCGTGTTCAGTTATTGTTTTAGAGTACTGATTACATTTACACAAAACATAAGAACACAAAATTACCTAGGATATGTAGGAACAGTTGTCCATGCATAATTGACCGACCCTTTAAAAACCTGGCGGCAATTTGCAACCATATCTTCAATTATGTGCATATGAACATTATTTTTATTACACGTGTGTATTATATATATATATTAGTTTTGATTAAAGTCACTCCACACATGTACATTACATATGAACTGATACAATAATGATATTGTTTAGTTGGATGTTGTGCAGAACACTTGAAGTTTGATTAAAGCTAGACCATATGTGTGCATTTTGGTCGAAATGAGCACGTCAAGGTATTGTCTCGGCCTGATTGTAGACGAAAAGACGCAGTTGGGAAGAAGCGAAAAGACAGAATACACGAAAGTGCTACATGTTTTCAGCAGAATAATGAAGAAAGTGAGCAGTCACAATTAGTGCACGTGTGTATTATAAAAATAGTTTTGAAAAAATACACAAACATTTTTCAGTACACATGTGTAACACGTAAATGCACCTATGTAACAATTTAATTGTTTATGTGAATGACGAATATATGATTTTGTATGATGAGTATTTTATTGACGCATGTGTTGTATGAGAACAAGTGCACATGTGTACGGATTATGGCCAAGTATGGGAACGCATGTACTTACATACCCGTTTGACTTGAAAAGTCTTTAACACACATACATTGTTGTGTAAAATATGGTTGGGGTTAATAACAGTATGGTAAAATGTTATCTTTAATGAAATTATGGATATTAGTGCACATGTGCACTATATAAAAAAAATAACACAACATATCAGAATGTTTGCATACCAAACAAATTAATATACAACTACAACCCAAAGTAACCCAGTAATCATATAAGCATTCAACAAAAGTATTATCAAAATGTATAGGAAAGACATTTCAGAATTAAAAAAAAAATGTGTTCCGAAATCAAATGAAAATTGTCCAGCAGCAGATTGTCCAGCAGCAGCAGCCAGCTCATCAGCACGTTGAGCCTTATCACAATTTCGCGCATCATGGCCTTTAAACACAAACAACATACAAATATGATGAGTGTTAGATGTAACATATAATATGCATACAGTGTTTAACACAAACAACACACAAAATATTTATGTATCATGGTGTTTAAAACCAAATAAGTTCAAAGTTATATATTATGCATACAGTACGGGTTATGAAAAATAAAACAAATACAACACAATACTAATATGCATGTGCAATATTATGCGACCATATAGAAAAAACACATGTTTACCATGGTGTTTAACACCAAATAAGTTATATGTTATGCATAAAGTGCAAATTATGGAAGATAAGAAGAAAACAGATACAATAGAATATTAATACACATGTGCACTATTATGTGAACATATAGAAAAATATTTGTGCATCATGATGTTTAGCACCAAATAAGTTCAAAGTTAAATATTATGCATACACTTGCAGGTTATGGAAAATAGAAAAGGAAAACAAATACAACAGAATAATAATACACATGTGCACTGTTACGCAAGTATACCGGAAAATATATGTGCATCATGGAGTTTAGCACCAAATAAGTTCAAATAACATGTTTTATATAAAAGTGAATAATGACATAACAAGTTTTTGTTCAGGTGAGGTATTACCGGACATATGCGGACATTAATACACATGTGTACTATTACTCGACCATACTGAAAAATATATGTGCATCATGGTTTTTAGCACCAAATAAGCTCAAATAACAGGTTGTATATAACAGTGAATAATAACATAACAAGTTTTGGTTCAGGTGAAGTATTATCGGACGTATGCGGACATAAGTGCACATGTGCACCATTCCCGTTGGTAGGAGTAGAACCACCGATTGAAACCATGTTTCGTTAATCAGACACCTAATATAACAAAAAATCATCAAAATTTATAAAGATAACATAACTACGATACTTAATTCTCTCATGGGCATTTCATCAAACACCTTGTGTGCGTTATTGACAATGAACACTATGATAGCGATTTAGGTGTACTCTAAATGCTATTTCAGATTTGAAATCAAAACATTACACACACATGACATAGAAAATTGAAAATAGAGATGAACATTTGGATTTAGAAGTGATGGAGTCATCAGGTAGTTCGATCAGATCAAATAGAATAGCGGGTTACCGTGATTGTGAATGTAATCGTATTGTATTTGTGTTGCGACTGTAGAGTTTGAGAGCTCAGATCAAATCGCCGGAGACGGTGACATCGATTTCGTCGGAGGCATAATTCAAATCGCCGGAGCCAGATTCATCGATTTCGCCGGAAGGGGGAGGATGATGAGACGGGAAGGATATGATGGATAATAACTGCATCAGAGGAGAAATTCCACCGGAGCTGGTTTGGTGGTGCATCTTCTTCAGCGCGGCGATAGCTCTGATGGCGGTGGTGGTTCATGAGGACGAAGAAAGTATGATGGTGGGTGGGGAATCAGAAGGGGAAGGATGATGCGACAGGAGAGATATGAAGGATAATGAATTGATTTTAAAAGATGTGGTCTTCCAATTATACCCCTTATTTAAGTTGTTTTCGCGTTTTCACAAAATAAAGGTGTTTTCGCTGGATCCTTCCCCATATATATATATATATATATATATATATATATATATATATATATATATATATCAAACTTATTTTCCCTTAACAACCAAAGATAGAGTTTGGTTAAACGTTGGCAAAGATTGAGTATTGGGAGCTTTCATTTTCCATTGTGTCCTAATCAACCCCGATTCAACTTACCACTACTATATTGCCCACGATGGGTATACTTGCCCGTGTAATGTGGTGAAAATATAGTTGTCAAGTAAATCAGGTATTATAAATTTAAAAGCTTAAAGCTGCTAAAAAGGTTTGACAAATTGCCATATTTTCCTATTTATTTCTATCCTATTTATTAATATTTTTATTAACCTAATATGTAGTGTATATATTACTAAAAAAAAACCTTTCACTTTTGATCACCTACCGACACTGCACCTTCAGAAGAATATGTCTGGCCAACAATCATTCCTCTTAGGCACAGGAAGGATCCACGGGAAGGAACGGGCAATCGAGAAGGAAAGAAGAAATCATTAGAGGCCAGGGAAGTTATCGTCGTAAATTTTATGAAAGTAATAACCCTCAGCCCAGGTAAGTGTTTTGATCCATTTCAACTTATTTTGAAAAATCTGAAAATCTTTTAAAAACATACTATCAGAATTTCCCGTCTGTTAGAATTAAATAAGATTTTATCAAAACTAAGTCTCTGAAATAAACGTTAATAAGCCAGGTCTAACTTCGAAACTGTAAATAAACCAAGCTGGTTTTAGAATTAATAATTTTGAAGAAAAATTTGAAGTTTTAAGCTATTTGCTTACTACCACATCACTAGGGATTCCCGCAACACCAACACGTTCTAAATGACATCTAAAAAAAACGGCTGAAAAATAGTTCAACACGCTCCGTGCCAAACCAAGCACGGGTCGTGCTAAACTCGGCAGAAGCCGGACAAAAGGGTGAAACACCCCCTTTGTAATGTCATTTAGCACGCGTCATGTTACAAGATTCTCTCTGGGCGAAAAAGTCTCACGTGGTCATGATTTCTCATCAATCCTCACTACATTACCATATAAGTAACCAGAAACCTCCAAATCTTCTTCACTCTTTCACTTAGGTTAGACTTTTACCCAATTTGGGGCTAAATCCGAATCTTCGATTTCTAGCCCGAATTGGATGAAATTAACTGTAGGATTGTGTTTAATAGGTCTCATATAATCATCCATGTCAAAAACACACAAATTAGAGCAGTTTTTGATTATTTTCTCCAAAAACTATAGTTTAGAAAAATCTAGATCTTGGATAAACGGATTGATTTTTGGAAAAATTATTAGTAGGGTGGTTAAAATCGGAGGATTGCGAACCTATACAAATAAAAATCTTTAATTTCCGTAAAAATCTTGATTTTTCTGGATTAACGGGGATGAACACCAAGAACAAGACAGTCGTGCCAAGTTTAGCATGCCCCCGTGATGTTCTTTCGATGAACAACACAGGCCGTGCCCTCAAAGCACGCCCCGTGCTGTTCTTCAGGGGTAAAGAAAAGACGATTATGAACAACACTACACGTGTTGTGTTAAGCACGCCCCATGCTATTCTTCATCGTTGATTCCAGCCCAGGTAAGAACAGCACATGCCGTGCGAAACTCTGCACGACCCTGTGCTGTTGTTCGGTAATAAACTTGTTCGTTCCCAGCCAACACGGGTCGTGCCATACTTGGCACGCCCCCATGTGCCAAACCTAATGATCATCAAAAATTGCAATTTCTTCATGTGATTTGCACTAATATCTTTGTGTTTTCCATTTTAGGGCAGATTAGACCACATTCAGTTCAAGGAACTAAAAATACTGCCACAAACGACTTCGAAGGCTCATCCCTCGGGGTGATAGCCAGGCCAGGATTCCCCATCCTAATACACTGGAACAGTTGAACCAGCTCCACCGCTACATGGAGCTCGTCTCGGCTCCGATGCGGAGGCTCTTTGACTTGTTCATGCCAGTCGGAGTCAGGGACTGCACCATTAAGTTCCTGGCTTCATTTATGTTTGTAACTACCTGGAAGGATCTTAGTACTGCATGATTCGGTCACAACGATAACAACAAGGTAAATAAAGCTTGGCTTTATTGATTCACAAAGAAGTTACACAAAGTCTAGAGAGAGAAACACACAGTTAAGAAGATAGAAAAATGACAGAACTAACTGAGCTCTCTCTAACATGGACTATTTATACTTATCATTAAGTGCAGCGTACCAATCAACGTACCATTGGTACGTTGGCTCCGTACCAACTGGTACGGACCTTGGTACGTACACCCTAAGACTCACTCAAGCAGCTCTGATTTAGATACAATACACGAGACACAAGGTAACATAGGAATATGCTCTAACAAACTCCCCCTTAACGTGTAGTGTCCTATCTATCTATCCAACTAAACTTCAGTCTTCAATCTTCAACATTACTACATCTAATCTTCAACTTGAAATCTTGCCAGAAATAGAGCTTGGATGGCTGGATCATTCTTGAACAATCTTTAAGCTTCAAGATCCACTTGTGAAAGATATTACAAACTCCTCATTTCACCATGCTTGAGTCTGGTCACACAGAACCTGCAATTTTAGAAGACAGAAACGCGGCTTTCCTTTTCTTTTGAAAATTAATTTAATCTTGGCGCAAAAATTCTCTTTGAGAATCCAAAATATAGATTTGAAATCATAATTTTGTATCGTGTATCTATCGATCGAAAACAAATAAGAAACAAAATAATTTTGGCTTTTTGAAACTTTACATCAAAACACACCGAAAATCTTTTTGACTTTTCTAAAATTATGCTAAAACACACCTAAAATCTATTTGGAATTTTAAGATATGAAACATAAATGCAATACTGAATCAGACACTATTTTTGTCTTTTATGAGAAAGTCACAACTTGAGATCATATTGGACATAACATGCAGAACTACACTTCAATTTCAATTACTTCGGCACACAAGTCATGTCGATTGCTGGTATAATTTATCCATCTTAAACTCAGGCACAATCATACTCATAACATCTGGATATGGTATTGTATTGATTAAGTTTGCTTTGACCAGTGTACCCTACACTATCAGACATACTTAGATATGTATTTGCTTAACACACTTTGTGATTTCACTTGTGATTTAACACATAGTGATTGTATTCATGATATCGTCAACTGTGTTTCATGCAAAAAGAAATAAGAACGTTAAATCGCCTACCTTCAATCTTTCGATACGCAGATAAGGCCTCGGATTTAACAAAATAAGAAAATAAAAACAAGTTGAAATTGTTTAACCCAACAACAATCAGGTCAGTACTCCCATACACGCAGAGAAAGTCCGATGAGTTATATGGAGCACCAAAGAAAACAAAGCAGAACCTCAAACGAACAAAAATCAGGTCGATCTTTCGATACGCAGAGAAAGTCCGATCGTTTGACAAAAAAAATCCAACAAGTTTAAATCTTTGTAAAATGAACACATGTATACACAGTGACTTCTCATTTTTCTTTTTCACATATCTTTTTTAATATCTTGAGATATATGCTTTAAGATGTTGTCCACTTGGTCAAGCATTAATATTTAGTGTGTTTATCACATCTGAATACTTTCTGATTTAATGCCGAGCCTACCAAGCACATCAAGCAATGATCTTATGGATTTCTCATCTATTTTATCCATGAGTCAGACACGTAAGCCAATGTACAATCATTTCCCAATTATGTCGGATACAATTTCTCATTTTTCAATGTTTTTGTATTTTCTTATTTTTCAATGTTTTTGAATTTTCTGTTTTTAATGTTTTTGTATTTTTCCATTTTCTCCCCCTTAAAATGAAAACTCTATTTTTGGATTTTCATTTTTACAAAAACACAAAGACACTATTTTTGGTTTTTCAATTTTCTCCCCCTAAACTACATACGGAATGTAAACGAAAGAAAATTGACCAATCGATACCTTTCAGTTTTTAGTTTTCAGAAAACTTTCAGTTTTGTAATATGAAGCATTCAATTTAAGTTACGCAGGAAACTCCACTATCAGCACTTGCTTGAAGCTTTGAACTTCACAATCACCGACTGGTCTTCTTGAAGTAACATCTACACTGGATTTAAATGGTTAGTATTCAAATGACCTGAAGCACATAGCTTCTGGTCGACCAGTGTCTTCAACAAAATCAGTTGCAGCCATGCGGACTACCTTAGGTCGCCACTGCCTTTTTGCTTTTTCAGTTTTAATTGAGTCATCATCTTATGATGAACCACCAACACTTGAATCAAATTTAAAAAATTGTTTCATTTTAGATTTAGATTTGGATGGTGTTGACTCAGTAAAAATTATGCCTGAATCATCAATAAATGTGGCAGATTTGTTAGAAAATATCTTTTGACAATTTCAGGACAATCCTGTGCCATGTGTCCCTTTCAGCGACATTGATAGCACAAACGATATGATCGTTTAGATTGTGGTTTGCCCTGAAATGTATGGCATCTATCGTCAGATTCACACCCATTAGAATAATCATCAAAAATTTTAAACCTATTGGCATGCACCCATTTGGAAGTAGGATTTCTAGGTGTAGAATTAGATCCAAATGATGAAAATTCTTTCGGAGAACTTTCAGATGAATCTTTCTTCTTTTTCTTTCCCCGAATCCTTTCTCCATGGTTGAAATGAATACCTGAGCCACATGATATATTTGTTCGAGGCTGGTATCTTTCTTCTCCTTTGAAGTCTTCGTTCGCACATTCTTCTTGACATTCTTCTCAAATCTCTGATTATTATTACCCAAACCTGATCGTTTGTAACCGGGTAATTTTGACAATTCAACTTGAGATTTTGAAGATCCAGCTTGAGAAACTTGAGTAAATTTAGCCTTAATACCCTTCAAGTTGTTGGTTTCTACCAATTCAGCAACAACTTTTTCTTCAGAAAACTTCACTTCATCTTTCTCACTTTCAACTTTCTTATCAGATGACTTTGATTTTTTCTTTTCAGAGTTTTCAGTAGCAAATTCAGAATAATCACCAGTTACGTCAGAAGAATTAAGATCAACAAGAGGATCAGATTGAATAACTGGATGTGGAATCTAATTATATTCTTTGTTTCCAAATACCTGTTTGAAATTCTCATCATTACACAAGTAGCTTATGAATGAATGTGAATTTTTTAGGTTATTCAACTGTCTTTTAAGATCCAAAACTTCAACATTCAAATCTGATATCTTTTTCTGAGCTTCACCCAAAGCCTTCTCTGAATCAATTAATTGTTCTGAAGCTCTGTTGAACAAAAACCTTTTTGTCTCATATGATCATGGGCATCATACACCTCTTGTGTCACTTTGTCCACCTGCCCTTTATAAATTTCAACATTCCTTGTCAACAATTTGTTATCGTTTGTCAAATTTTTGACTTTATCTAGTAATTTAGAATGCTCCACTTGACGATCATTCTCTTTAACAATAACTTCATTATAAGCTTTCTGAAGTTCATCATTAGATTTCTGAAGTAAATCCAACTTTGCTTTTGATTTGGTAAACAACGCGTCAAAAACTTCAGTGACCTCTTTTGCTTCCGTCTCCCACTTTTCAGCATTTGTAACCAAGTCTTCATTCTCAACTTGTAATTTCAAAATTTGTTCTTTATCTGCACCAACCATTTCATCCAACTTTTCCTGAAGCTCAACAAACTCTTCCATCAAAACATTTTTTTTCCTTGACTAACTTCTCATTTACCTTGAGAATTTCATCAGAATCTTCAAACTTCTTCTTGAAACTTTCTAATTCTTCTTCCTTCTTTGTTCTTTTAACAATCAACCCTTCTATTTCTTGAACCAATGTCTGAATCTTTCTATCTTTATGAGCACAAAATTCACAAGTTGATTCGTAACCACTAACAGTTGAATCAGAATCACTTGATTCAACTTGCACAGCTGCTATAAATGCAGATTCATCGGAAAATATTTAGACCAATCATAACCTTCTTCAGGTTTGAGATATCATAGCTTTAACTTCTTTATTGTGGTCATGCTTATTCGAAGTACTTGATTCAGATGAGGATTGATAGCATTAACGAGCAAAATGTCTGAATTTGGAACATTTGAAACATTTAAGGTTTGACTTATCTAATCCAAGTTTGTCTCCATGAATAATAGACTTCTTGCCATGTTTCTTCAGATACCTTCTTCCTCTTTCAACTAGCATAGCAAACTGCCAATCCAAATCTAACTTATGTAACTGATCATCATCCATCTGAGATAAATCATAAGGAAACAAACCAGATTTACCATTTTGTATAAAAATTGACCTAGAAGAGGATGATATGAAAGCAGAGAACAATGCAGCTAAATCTTCTGCTGTTTGAACAGGAATAGAATTGTTGGTTGATTTATCATGAATAGTGAAACTGCAACCTGGTGGATAACCAGAATTTTCAGATTTTCCAGCAAGAAGAGCTGTTGGAGCAGGATTTAGAATTGTGCTAACACTTGACTTGGCTTTAGCATTTACTATGGCAGAATTCTCTCCAAAGTATAATTCATGATTTTGAATAGAAGGACTTGCTGACCTTTTCACAATCATTTCCATTTCTCGAGCCTGTAATTTGCTTGTCAATTGATTGAATGTCCATCATGAGTAGCTTGGATCATTTGTCAACATCATAACATAATTCTCCTATTTATCAGGTAAAGCTTCCAGAAACTTCTCTTTTAATTTATTATTCTCTTTTGTAACTTGCACAACTTCAAGTTCGTTTATTAATGTGAAAATCTTGCAATCAAGTCTGAAATTTTCACATTCTCGCAATGTCCAAAATTATCATATTCCTTCTTTAAAACTTTCTTTCGGGTCTTCTTATATGTCTCATTACCCTCACATCTTTTAGCAATAGCATCCCACAATTCCTTAGAAGTTGTGTAATTTTTAAATTGATGCATCAAATCCTTGGGTAAAGCCATTGTAAGAAAGCTATAAGTTTTCTTCTCTCTTGCAAACAATTTCCTTTCATCAGAATCAAAATCACTAATCATCTTTGGCTTTCTAGGACTTATCATCAAATACTCATATTCTTTTTTCAATCCAAATCCAACAATCTACATCTTGAGAAAAGATGTATGATTCAAATCGTTTCTTCCTATTGTGATAATCCTCCAATCTTAACAAATTAGGAACCTTCTGAGTTGTTCATATCTCATTATCATAGTTCATCATGGTTTGCATTGAAATTTGAGCAGCTGAAAATGCTTGAAAATCGCTCATTTTGAAATTAAAAATCGAACGTCAAAACTTCGAACTCAAAAACAAAGGTCTTAGAAGCGGATTTTGGGGGTCAAACCGGAGGGTACTTGCCGTTAGGCCAGTAAAAGTGTAGATCTCGTTGAGATGGTCTTTTTGGCTAGTATTAGCTCCCATAAATCTTATCAGTTCTCAAGTTACGTCAGTTTTAGTGAACGCAACTATTCTGCCAGCGTACCAAAACCACCCTCAGCATACCAAAGTGTCGACTTCCGTACCAACAAAGGTCAACGTACCACCAACGTACCAATCCTTCAATGTACCAATAACCAATCGACGTACCAATGAACAGTAGCGTACCAACTTTGGTACGGCGTAATTGCCTCCGGACCAGAAAGTAACCGTTGCGTACCACTATTGAAGATTATCTTCCGTACCAACACTCAGCGTACCAGACACTCTATGAAGATTGCCTTGCATACCAGAATATTAAACTGGCGTACCAAAATCTTCAACCAGCGTACCAGCAGTGTACTATCATGAAATCGACTATTTTTTTCGAATTTTGGACTTTTCGAACTGGAATTTGCAACAGTGATGTGCGAAAAACACTCAAGGAACATTTAGAAATCAGTTTTAGCACCAGAAACACTCAGATTTGAGAAAAAATTGATGAAAAACAAAGACACCCCAACCTTCTCTCACTAGAAAATTTGAATTTAACCAAATCAAAGCAGTAGAGCAACCTGGATTGCTCTAATACCACTTGTAAGTACCTGGAAGGATCTTACTACTGCATGATTCGGTCACAAAGATAACAACGAGGTAAATAAAGCTTGGCTCTAGAGAGAGAAACACATAGTTAAGAATATATCAAAATGACAGGGCTAACTGAGCTCTCTCTCTTACACGGACTATTTATACTTATCATTAAGTGCAGCGTACCAATCAATGTACCATTGGTATGTTGGCTCTGTACCAACTGTTACGGACCTTGGTACGTACACCCTAAGACTCACTCAAGCAGCTCTGATTTAGGTACAATACACGAGACACAAGGTAGCATAGGAATATGCTCT
This sequence comes from Deinandra increscens subsp. villosa, assembly GCA_039602395.1. Lineage (NCBI taxonomy): Eukaryota > Viridiplantae > Streptophyta > Magnoliopsida > Asterales > Asteraceae > Deinandra > Deinandra increscens. The sequence goes on from JBCNJP010000025.1 coordinate 26,434,328, forward strand.
AACAATGTTCCACCTAGAGGTCATAGACATAAACGAGCCTAGAGCTGTTCAGTTCAGACTAGGGAGGCATTGGTATTCGAGTTCGTTAGTGGAATTTATGACGGAGATAGGAGTCTACCAGCAGCACGAGCTGCCTGATTTGGCCACATCTTGTCCATGCTTTCAACACGAGGAGACTAGATCGAACTCAGCCCACGGGATAGCCCGTCAGGCTCTCTGGTAGAGGTTTGGCTCCGGATCCATCAGGTACAACCTGAGCGCCGCGAAGAGCACCAGGCTGAGGGACCCGCTACATCCACCGCTGCTTTGCTAAATCAGTGTTTGTCAGAGGCGAGTCGGGTGGCATGGCCAACCTAAAGGATATGTTGTCATTTTACTTCTTCACCGTGGGGGAACCCATGAACCTCTCCCACGGCTTATGCAGCCACCTCCTGCACGTTGCCAACGCCGACGACCTTAGCCCGCTGCTTTTTGGAGGCCTCATTCTTAGTATCTATAAGGCCTACAAAACTGCCATCCCTCCAGAGCTCATCATATCCCCCGCGACTCTCTACGCAGACATGGACTATACCCGCTGCCTCGTCACAGTCACTCATCATCCTCCTTTCAGGATGATGGATAGCTTACACCGGGTATGGGCTCCTCTTCCGATCAAGCCGATGGACGCAGAGCAGCAGCAGGACCACCAGCCAGATCCGCATGCCCCAGGATTTCCCACTATGATGGACCTCTACCACTTCCTCCAGCTGACCCACACTACCGTCCAGGAAATCGACGACCGCACCCAGAACATGCAGACGGAGTTGTGGAGGCTGCATGAGGAGGTCGCCGACCTCCAGGAGAATTTTGACTGGCGATATGGTAGGCCAGGTGAGGGACCTTCAGGGAACGGTGGTAGCTATGGTGGTAGTGGCTCATCTTTCGATCATGACTCCGATTAGCAGGTATGACTTTCTGACCCATAGGTGCACGATGATGTTTTCCGTGCATTTGACACTTGACATTTGGATTTGATACATTTTATTTTTATGTTTGTGATGGTGGATACATTTTTATTTTGTTTATGGATGATGACACCGTATTTAGTTAGTTAGTTTTTTTGTTTCGTTTATTTTGACTGTGTTGTGGCTTGAGTAGTTTAGAAGCAGGTACATGGCTAGCTTTATAACTGACTGGACCGCGAGGTCAAAACAGCATGGCGTGGTAACCATCCCACGGGTAAGACGCCCTATTTACATGGGAAACTCTGTCAAATTTTTCCTAACCCTTTACTTTTCTTTTACATTTTCCTTAATATGAATACGTTTTCACACATTGAGGACAATGTGCAATTTGAGTGTGGGGATGGGAACACTTTGGGTAAATCCGGGAACCAAAAACAACTGCTCCGTCCAATTCAAGCCTTACACAAAATTTCTTGGAAAACCAGCTTCTGTACTGCCCAAAATTTTTCAAAAATTTGTTGTTTTTAAAAGAATGTGTCTAAAAAGTTTTTCCTCCTCCCGTTTATCAACTTATTATCCATTAATTTGTAAATACCTCAAAGTTTTGAAGTAAAATTTTTATTGACAAGAGGAAACCAAAATTTATTTAATTATGAACTTACACTTTCCCTTGACAGTGAGAATTTGAGCCCTTTTCATATTTGCAGAATAAACCCCCTCTGCAAAATACCAAAAACCCCTAAACTTTTTCTTTTTACACCCATTTGTTTTAGTAAATAAATGGTTATTTCAAAAAAGTTTGCAAAAACAGATTTTCACTATTTTCTCTAAAGCTAATAACAAGGCATAAAGTCAAGACAAACCATAGAGTTTATACCCGTTGTAAAAAAAATGGTGGTCGAATAAAGGGAAACCCCCCCCCCTTAGAGGCAAAAGCAAAAAGTGCATCTAGAAGATTTGTTCAGAAAATCAGAGAAAACCTAAACATTTTGAAAATCAATAGACCGTTTTATTTACGCCTTTTTACACTTTTCAAATAAAACTATCCTACCCCTACCCCAAGCGTACCTCTTCAAAGACCTCATGATGATCCAGTGACTTTTTATGAGATCGGTGGAGGCTCAATTCCATGTCAAGCATATGCTCTCTATTTCATTCTACTTTGGTACGAGTGTCCACCCTGAAAATGAAAATATCTAACCCGAGTGACGAGTGACCACTTGTGAGGTGCGTAAGTACATAGTTAAATAAATTTCCAAGTATGCTTGTCATAAACGACTTACTTCAGTAAAAAAGGTAAAAATAAATTAATGAAATAAAAAATGAAAAATGGAGGAGGTATAGCTTTCAACGACGCAAGTCTTGGCAAAAACACAAAAATAAAAATTTGGGATGTGTCAAGGCCCCTAATTATGGAGTTTTGCTTGAGGACAAACAAATGTTTGAGTGTGGGGTAATTTGATGTACACATAACTATACATATTTTTATACTAAAATATTCCCACATTTCGGGAGAAAACCGAGTTACTAACATCAAAACAAAGCGATTTTGTTTTTCTTTTTAGTTTTTCCGGTTTTATAAAGCCAAAATACCAAAAGGAGCATAATCTACCAAAAAAGTGAAGAAAAGTGCAAGTTTTGGGAAAATCAACTTTAGCACGGCGCCTTGCTCAACCGGCACTCCCCGTGTCTCTGAACCAGCACACCCCATGTTGAAGCCTCCTGACATGGCACGGCCCGTGCTCTGACGAACACGACCCGTGCCTCTGAAGACAGAAGATTTCAATTCCTCTATCTGACATGGCATGGCCCGTGCCACTCTAGGCACGGCACGTGCCACTCTAGGCACGACCCGTGCCAAACTCCAGACTTTGCCTATAAAAGCCAGTCCTCTCCCACTTCACAACTCGCTTAATTCTACTCTCTTCCCCTACTTTTAGATTAGTTAGTCAAGCCACTTGGCATTTTCGTGTCTTTAAGTATGTCAGAGTCTGTAAGAACTTCAACCAATTTTAGTAATTGAAGGTATTTTGTCTATGAAATCTTCCTTTACTTGTTGGCAAACCTTTAAGCTATGATTAACTAAATTGCTACACTTGATTGGAAATAATAAACCTTTAACAAGTTTTCAACGTTGTCTTTATAAAGCTGATTTAAGGTGTGTCAAATGACTTTGTGAAAACCCTTTTCTATTGAAAGTGTATTATTGATTTTCTGAACCAAACGTGCTCTACGTATCATAGACCATTTGGGGAGTCGAAATCCCAAAGGCCTGACCTGTGACACTCGGTCGGGGGATGATGCATGATCCGAAAGGTGACTCGCGTCCCATGCTACATGATACGTTCGTGGTCCTTATATCTATGTAAGCAAACTCGGCTGACCACGCAAGTGCGAGCTGAAAGTAATTGGTTGGGAATGGGAGTTGGTAATATTTTGTCACTTCACGGAAGCTGAGATGGTACGTATTTGTGAACTTGGCTCTGGTTACGCCGGACGTGTATGCGCGAGAGCAGTCTATGGAAGAAACAGACCTTAGTTCCTTAAAAAGCTCATTTTCACAATAATATAATATGGCACGCATGGTTGTTCCTCTGCTGGTTCATGACGGCGTGTCGAGTACGGTAAGTCGGCCGATTTGAGGGACCCCGTAATTAAGTTGCATTATACCACTATATTTGTATATTGGCAGCACAGTTCCCCGGGGTTCGTACTCCTCATAGACGATCGCCTGGGAGAGTAGTGATACTAGATTTGACGCTGAGAGGCGGTATATTTGCCTGCCAATAGACAATCTTAGCCAAAGTTATAAATAAACAACTTGTCTATGAGTTAATGGTATGATTATTCCAATCAATATTGACTACGACTGCTTTAGTCCGAAAACCCATTTTATCTATTACTATATATAATACATATTGTCCTAAAGGGCATTTTCGTCATAAAAAATGCTTAATCCTTAAGACACGTACAAGAAATCTAACACTATGTACAATCCTTAAAGCCACACATGTAAAGAGCAACTATACCTTTTACAACCATGATGCGTTAGGGTATTTTCGTCTCAGCAGCCATCCAACCCCTTGACCGTCCTACTGCTCTCGATTGTCGCAATTCATGCGGTCTCTCTCCCCTCTGTTGGGTAATTCCTGCCTATCCCTTCGAATACCACAATTTAGGGCATCTCAAACATCCTTTCCAATGATCACGCCTACTGTTATTCAATTTAATTGAGTCGCGCGACATCTCCTACTCGATTCAAATTGGAAGGCCCTCGATTGCAAGACTCTACAAAATCGTAGCCCCCTATCCATTTCGTATTACCATCTTCGTCTGCAAGATTCCAGATAGCATCGGCGACCTCCGACCGTTGTCCGGTGGTTACGAGTAGCTGATTTTTTAGGTCAGTTGATTTTTTAAGAATCAGACAATTTAAATCTGATATATCTTGTAATCTGTTATATGGCCTTGATTATGTTGATTTGTTATTCTGTTCACAAAGCCGAGACAGGTGGAATCGGAGATAAACCAGACGCCTAATGCAACCAATATGCTGCCCTAAACCCATTCAAGATCTTGAAGGTTCGGAGGTCAGAGTCAAGGTAACGAGCCCATTAGACTAAAATTTATATGGCTGTATGCTATTTCTCTTGATTTATTAATTTTATTTGAGTTCTGAATCAGTAATTAGCTTCATCCTGGACTCTTATTAGTATTTAGGGGTTTTCAGTGCCCTAAATAGGCAACTGAGATTATCAGGTTTTAGAACATGTAAACCTTTTGATCATAGCACAACGAAAGAAAATGATTTGAAGTTGTTCATATTTGGTATGCAAATATTTTCTGTTAATGCTGTAGGCCTATAGCCCAATTCTTGATTCCCCCTTTTGCCTTTGCCTATTGCAGGTTGTTTGTTTCCAGATAGCATACAATCAGGTTTGATTTCTTTGTTGTAATTCAACTACTTTTTGTTCTTTGCTTACTGTTTTAGAAACTTTAAATCGGACAACTCCCTTCCAAGGGGATACCTTAAGGAGTACCAAGTCGCCGACTTCGAATTCTAGGGGTTTGCGTCGTTTATCAGCGTAGCTCTTTTGACGACTCCTAGCAGCGAGTAGATTATCACGGATTTGAAGGATTTTGTCGGTAGTTTCTTGAATTAACTCAGGACCAGTGATTTGGGCTTCACCAATCTCGTTCCAACAAATAGGTGAGCGACACTTACGACCATAGAGTGCCTCGAAAGGTGCCATGCCGATACTTGTATGATAACTGTTATTATACGAGAACTCAATCAAAGGTAAGGGTGAATCCCAATTACCACCGAAATCGATGACACAAGACCTAAGCATATCCTCGAGTGTCTGAATAGTTCGTTCAGATTGACCATCAGTTTGAGGATGATAAGAGGTGCTGAGGTCTAAACGAGTACCAAACGCTGCTTGAAGAGATTTCTAAAAGCGGGAGATAAAGCGACCATCACGATCAGAGATAATGCTCAAAGGCACACCATTACGACACGCAATTTCTTTGATGTAGATTCGAGATAATTTCTCAACTCGATACTTTTCTCGAATAGGAATGAAGTGAGCTGATTGTCAACCGGTCAATGATTACCCAAATGCTATCGTGACCATCTGAAGTGCGTGGAAGTTTAGTGATGAAATCCATGGCTATGTTTTCCCACTTCCACACCGGAATCTCTGGTTGTACAAGCAAGCCAGAAGGTCGTTGATGTTCAGCTTTGACTTTAGAGCAAGTGAGACATTTAGCCACGAAGAGGGAAATGTCCTTTTTCATGTCGGGCCACCAATAATGACAACGAAGATCCTGATACATTTTGTCTGCACCGGGATGGACAGAATAACGGGACTTGTGAGCCTCGCTCATGATGAAAGTACGAAGATTGGTGCGATTAGGAATCCAAAGACGATTTAAGAAATATAGGAGACCATTGGGTTTGGTTTCCAATTGGAGTTCAACACCACATGACATTTCTTCATACATGTTACCCTCGGTGACTGAGGCATTTTGTGCTTCAAAGATACGCATCTGAATATCGGTTTGAATATGAATGCTTTGAAGTAGAATAGACTTGACGTGGTCCTTTCGACTAAGAGCGTCGGCTACAACAGTTGCTTTGCCAGGATGGTAGCGAATTTCGCAGTCATAGTCATTTAGTAGTTCGACCCAACGTCGTTGTCTCATGTTGAGTTCCTTTTGATCGAAGATGTGTTGAAGGCTCTTGTGGTCGGTGAAAATCAAACATTTAGTACCGTATAGGTAATGCCTCCAAATTTTCAAAGCAAATACGACCGCACCAAGCTCGAGATCGTGCGTCGTGTAGTTCTTCTCATGGATTTTGAGTTGTCTTGATGCATAAGCGATAACCTTGCCTCGTTGCATGAGAACACAACCAAGACCTTGGTTTGATGCATCGCAGTAGACGACAAAGTCGTCGTTACCATTAGGAAGAGTCAGGATAGGAGCGTCGCATAACATTTGTTTAAGTGTCTGAAATGCTTGCTCTTGCTTAGGACCCCACTCGTAGGGTTTGCCTTTATGAGTCAATGTGGTGAGTGGTAAAGCAATCCTGGAGAAATTAGAAATGAAACGCCGATAGTAGCCTGCTAACCCCAGAAAAGAACGAATTTCAGTAGGAGTAGTAGGGGTACTCCAATTCTTAACGGTTTCGATCTTAGCGGGATCTACATGGATACCCTTGTCATTGACGATGTGTCACAAAAATTGAACTTCCTTAAGCCAAAATTCACATTTCGAGAATTTAGCGTATAGTTGTTCTTTCTTCAAGAGTTCCAAAATCAGACGTAGGTGTTGTTCATGATCAGATTTCGATTTGGAGTAGATTAAAATTTCGTCAATGAAGACGATCACGAACTTATCCAAGTAGGGCTTGCAAACGCGATTCATCAGATCCATGAATACTGTAGGTGCGTTTGTTAAGCCAAAAGGCATAACTGTGAACTCGAAGTGACCATACCTCGTACGAAAGGCGGTCTTTGGAATATCATCATCATGAACACGGAGTTGGTGATATCCAGAACGAAGGTCGATTTTAGAGAAACATTTGGCACCTTGAAGTTGATCAAAGAGATCGTCGATTCGAGGCAAGGGATAACGGTTCTTGATGGTAAGCTTGTTGAGCTCACGATAGTCGATGCACATTCGAAATGATCCATCCTTCTTCTTTACGAATAGAACAGGTGCTCCCCAAGGTGAGGAACTTGGACGAATAAAGCCTTTGTCAGCAAGCTCTTGGAGTTGATTAGACAACTCTTGCATCTCGGAAGGTGCAAGACGGTATGGAGACTTAGCCACAGGAGTTGCACCAGGTACAAGATCGATACAAAAATCGATTTTTCGAACGGGAGGAAGGCCAAATACATCTTCAGGGAAGACTTCAGGAAAATCCCGAGCGATTGGAATGTCTTGTATCTTCTTCTCCTTAGCATATGTCTTCACAATATGGGCCAAGAACGCCATGTAATCCTTGCGTAAGTACTTGCGGGCTTTGGTGCATGACATGAGTTTAAGGCCTTTAGAGGGTGTCTCGCCATAGATCATCAAAAATTTACCATCTATACGAGGAATTCGGATAGCCTTCTCGAAACAAATGATTTCAGCACGATTTTGAGTTAGCCAATCCATGCCTACTATGATATCAAAACTACCTAGTTGCATAGGTATAAGGTCGATAGAGAAGTTATGCTCGTTGAAGTTAAGTGTACAGTTGCAAATAACGGAGTCAATGGTGATGGGTTTTCCATCCGCCACTTCAACTGTGATAGGACTTTCTAAGGTGGTACGAGGGGTAGCAAGTAAAGGCTCGAACTTAATGGAAACAAAGCTCTTATCGGCACCAGTATCAAATAAAACTGAAGCATAGTGGTTATTAACAAGAAACGTACCGTTCATCACTTCGTTGTTGGCTTGAGCTTGGTTAGCATTAAGGTTGTATGCACGACCACGTGCACCCTGGTTGACTGGATTAGCTTGAGCATTGTTCACAATAGTCAACATGGGACATGTATTGCGGAAATGAGTTGGATCACCGCATTGGAAACAAGCACGCCCATTAATTGCTGGTGGAGCATTGGGTAGTGCCATGGGTCGAGCAAAAGTTTGCTGAGCTTGAGCTCGAATGGGTTGCTGAACAGACGTTGACAGTATGTCCCATACGACCACAATTAAGGCATTGGCGACATGGGGTAGCCGCAAGATGATGGTATTTGCAGATGTTACACTGAGGTAAGGGTCCAGCGTATGGCTTCTTGATTGGCTGAGTAATAGGAGCAACTTGGGCTATGGGTGTGGCTGGTGTGATAACGGCATAGTTACGATTGTTAAACTTCCGCTTCTTCTTGTTAGCACCAGATGACTCAGCCTTAACCTCTTTAGGTTCATCGGTTGAGGCTTTTGTCAGATGATTTCTTAGTGCCCTTCCGAAATAAAGTTCCTGCTTCAACGTGATTGATGAGGATGGGTCAAGACCAGACACGCAAATGGCCCAACATCAACATTTTCGATGGTGAAAACTTCGAGAGCAAGTGTCGCACAGAAAACGAGTTGGAAGCAATGCAGTTGCAGATGAACAAGATGCAAGTGCATCTGACCAACTTACGAAGATGCGACCTCGGAGGCTCTATAAATAGTTCTTTCATTTACTTGCAATGTAACTTCTGATTCCGAAAACCACACATTTACTGTGTGTTTTCCTTGTTTGTGCCCAAATAATAGAGATATTAATAAATCCATTGATTCATCGGTTATTCTTCTTAGATTAGCTCATTCCTAGTTGAATTATAATCTCTCATTTACATACAGTGGGATTTTGTGGTTCATCAATTAGCGCCATCCGTATTCTCAGGAATTGGTGAAAAATGGAGAAGCAATCGGATGAGTCAGTGAAGAAGAAGTCCATTTTTGATCTAGAAGGAACACCAAAGAACATTCATAGCTCGAAAGGATCAGCTGGAAAACCTAGTGAAAAAGTTTCGGTGTTTCAATTACCGAATCATTCTAATGATGATCCATATTTGGATCATGATGACGAGGATGATAATGTGGATCCGAATAAAGCTGTAGAGATTTTGCAGAGCTTTGATCGAGATTTCCTGATGAGAAATTTGCAGATTCTGAAGCAGTTAAAGGATAAGGAGAAGCGTGAACAATGGTTGCAGGAAGTTCGCGCCACTCTGAAATTTACTCCAGAAAAGGATGCTGCAAAAACTACTGAATTGAAGGATCTAGATGATCTTCTAAATGAAGATCGTACAATTATCAAACAGTCAAAATCATCAGGTATCGATTTTAATGCTTTGAATGAATAGCGAATTTAGTTTTTGAAAGCAATTGACCGATACGCATATTTTGGATCGGTAAAATTAATCTGAATTTGTTTAAATCAAAAGTTCATGATCAATTGTTGATTTGGTAATTTGATACATTTTGATCCTTATGGTATGATAATGGTTTAATGATAATGTGAAAATCCTTATGAATGGATACACAATTGAGAATCATATGGTGAAATACGAAAACCTGGAAATTCGTTGAATGAATACCGGATGAAGATTTGAAGATTCAAATAGGCTCTTATGAAGATTGCCTAAAAAATCTGGAAAATTATAAGAACAGCAGTTAAGACGGGAGAACCTTCTTCAAATTTGAATTTTAGAAAATTCAAATGCACACTCACCAGTTGAGTTGTAAAAAAAAAAACAAAAAAAAAAAACAAATATACACTTCCGAGTAAGCCACATGTGCATCGGAAGTAATGTTGATATGATCATTCAAAAAATTGATATTACGATTGAAGACTTCCGAGTAAGACGTATGCGCGTCGGAAGTGGTTATGATAGCAAGTGAAGACTTCCGAGTAAGACGTACGCGCGTCGGAAGTGATTACAATAAGATCTCTTGCGAAGTTAATATTGTATGACACTTCCGAACCAATTACACTTGTGTTGGAAGTGTCGCCCTGAAAGACCTCATATAAGAGGCAGCTATGATCAATTCTAAATAAGCTATAATTGTTATGATTCAATTGTAACATTAAGACCTTAATCTTTGAAAAAGGCATTGATCTTATTCTGACCTATGGATTTTGTGATATCAGGCGCAAAGGATTTATTTGTCCCTTACTTTCCTGCTTCAATGCAAGAGCACTCTAAATTTCAAAATTGGATCGCAAATGCTAAGTTTCCAGCAAAGCTAAAGATGCCAACTTCTATAAAGAAGTATGGTGGGCTAACAGATCCAGATGATCATATATTTGACTTTATTACTGCTGGGAGGCTTGAACGATGGTCATAAGAAACATGGTGCCACATGCTGGTACAGACCTTTACTGGACCTGCAAGAGTATGGTTTGATGCACTACCAAATGCACAGATAAGTGGCTTTGAAGACCTAAGGACGAAATTCCTAAGGCAATTTAGCCAACAGCGGAAGTGCACAAAGGAGGTGACGGAAGTGCATAATATCCGTAGAAGGAATGATGAAAGCCTTGAAAGTTTTGTTATGCGCTTCAACAATGAAACTATGAAAATATCTGGGGCGCAGGATCAATTGCGCATATCTGGCTTTTGCCATGGTGTTCGACATACACACTTGGTGGAAAAATTGCATGAGGATTTGCCTCAAACAATGGAGGTGCTCATGGATCGTGTTAGGACCTATGTAAAAGGGAGGAGTGCTTCCTGAAACATCCAAGGTATCAACACCCAAAAACCGTCTCAGAAAAGTGGTAATTACCGGAATGCAAATGCAAGTGTCGCCACTGCACCAACAAGAAATCAACCCTGGAAAAAATTTAGATCTCAACCCTATGATCGTAGGGGAGAGGGTAATTATGGGGGATACAAGAAGACCTGGGAGCCCAGATATAATGATTTATCGTCGCTTACGAAAACTTCAAGTGAAATCCTAGCGACAGAGAACGTTCAATTTTCAAAACCTCAAAGGACTTATAATCCTTTAGGAAGTGACATGGGTAAATATTGTGATTATCATAAGGATCATGGTCATGATACAGACAATTGTAGACACTTGCGAGGCGAGATTGAAAAAGCCATTAAGTCCGGAAAATTATCGCATCTGGTTAAGAATATTAAGGAGGGATGTCCTCCAGCTGCTAAGCAAGCTGTGATTGCAATGATACGAAGAGGGTCGAACACTTGGCATCGTAATGTTAAAACAAAGTTTGAAGAAGAAAAATGGAAAAGCCAAGAGATTACATTTCCACCATTGATTGGTAAAGAATCGAGAGAAGATCCAGTAATTGTGACTGTCGGTATTGCTGGGTTCCTAGTGAAGCGGACCTATCTCGATACAGGAAGTGCGTCGGAGATTATGTATGAGTCTTGCTTCCGAAAAATGGGATTGGATGTGCAACAAAGGCTGAAGCCTCATAATTCCACCCTCATTGGCTTCTCGGGAGAGGTGGTACATCCCATGGGAGAAATAACTCTCCCAGTGATCTTTGGTGATGATAAATTATTCCGAGAAGAGATGATGACTTTTATTGTGGTTGCAACTCCTTCTCCCCACAATGTCATTATCGGCCGCCCTGGGCTTAAAGTTTTGGGCGCTATAGTTTCAACGGCACATGGTTTAGTTCGGTTTCCAACTCCAAGAGGAATCGCAACTGTAAAAACAGATGCAGATCCACAGGTAGCTATGGTTGAGAAACCCCTGATATCAGAAGAAGGGTTGAAAAATATTAAAAATGATACTATGGAAAAGAATAAGTGGATCATAAACGAGAAGTTTCCAGATCAGACAATTGAAATTGGATCACAATTGCAAGGAGAAACAAGGGAAAAGTTGTTTCAGTTACTAATAGATAATGTGGATATCTTCGCATGGGAACCATCGGATATGACGGGGGTTCCTAGACACTTTACTGAACACAAATTAAATGTCTATCCAGGTGCAAAACCCATTCAGCAGAAGCGAAGGATCTATGATCAAATTCGAAACAATGTAGTCAAGGAAGAAGTGGATAAGCTTGTGGAGGCAGGCATCCTTAGGGAAGTGCTTTATCAAACATGGGTCGCGAATCCTGTTTTAGTCCAAAAACCTGATAATTCGTGGCGAATGTGCATTGATTTTAAAGACCTTAATAAAGCATGTCCAAAAGACTGTTATCCACTTCCAAAAATTGATCTAAAAGTTGATTCTTTAGCGGAGTATAGATGGAAGTGTTTTCTTGATGCATATAAAGGATATCATCAGATCTTTATGGCTGAAGGAGATGAGGACAAAACTGCGTTTATTACAAATGAAGGTTTATTCTGTTATAAAAAGATGCCATTTGGATTAAAAAACGCTGGTGCAACTTACCAGCGTCTCATGGATAAGACTTTCCAATCGCAAGTGGGTAGAAATCTTGAAGCCTATGTGGATGATGTAGTTATTAAGAGTTCTCATGAGGAAGATATGATCAAAGACATTGAAGAGACCTTTAAAAACTTGCGGGGTATCAATATGAAGTTAAACCCCAAAAAATGCTCATTTGCGATGGAGGAAGGCAAGTTCTTAGGGGTCCTAGTCAATAAGGAAGGGATCCAGGCACATCCGAGGAAGGTCAAGGCGGTTATGGAAATGGAACCGCCCAAAACCCTTAAGGATATACAAACTCTAAATGGGCGTCTGGTGGCTTTACATTGATTTTTGTCAAAAGCAGCTGAAAGAGCCACACCCTTTATGAAAGTTTTGAAAGAAAGTTTAAAAGGAAGTTTTGAATGGACTTTCGAGGCCAATCAAGCATTTGAAGAATTGAAAATAGCTCTAGCTACACTTCCGACTCTAACTGCACCAAAAGTTGGTGAAGAACTGATAGTGTACCACAAAGTACACTTAGAGAATATGACACGGAAGCGTTTTTTCCTATTCTATACAAGATGAACTATTTATACATGCTGAAATACGACTGGCCGAACCTCAGGTTCGGCCACACATTCGGCCATGTCCGAACTCCAGGTTCGGCCTGAGTTCGGACCTCAGCATCCTTGTGTGATCCATCTTGCATTCAATACTTCACATGACGATCAGGACTATGTATCAACAAACTCCCCCTCGGCATGTGCAGTATCATCTTCTCTATTCAAACTTGTATCTTGTATCTTCAATCAAACTCTTCCTCGATCTTGACGATGAGTTCAATCTTGAATACTTAATATTGCATCGTGAGTAATCTCTTTATCAACAAACTTCAGAAGACCTGAAGTTGTGATGTTCTCTTCCCACTTAGAAACCTGCCAACATAAATAATCTTGGTGCAAAATGTCTCTTCGAGACTCCAAGATATTTTGATTTTGAAAATGATTTCGTAATTCATGTTGATCAATCGAAAACAAATCAGAAACAAAATCTTTTTGACTTTTAGAAACCTTATATCAAAACACACCTAAAATCTTTTTGGTATTTTTGGATTAGAAATGTAAAACAATATCGAATTAGACATTATTTTTGTCTTTTGTGAGAAAGATCACAACTTGGGATCATATTGGCCATAACATGCTGAACTACATTTCAATTTCAATTAATGAAGCACATAAGCCATGCCGATTGCAGATATAATTTGTCCAACTTTAAACTCTGGCACAATCATACTCATAACATCCGGATATGTTAAGGTATTGATTAAATTTGCATTGACCAGTGTACCCCACACTATCAGACATACTCATATATGCTTTTGCTTATCACATTTTGTGATTTCATTTGTGATTTTAATCACCAAATGATTGTAATCATGATGTAGTCAACTGTGTTCCATGCTAAAAGAAATAAAAACGTTAAATCGTCTACCTTAAGGTCGATCTTTCGATACGCAGATAAGGCCTCAGATTTAACAAAATAAGAAAATAAAATAAGTTGAAGTTGTATAACCCAACAACAATCAGGTCGGTACTCCCGTACACGCAGAGAAAGTCCGATGAGTTATACGAAACACCAAAGAAAATAAAGCAGAACATCAAACGAACAACAATCCAATCTTTCCTTCCTGATTAAGTCTCTTCTTACCAGTTCTATTGAAAAATTTCTTCGTTCTACGAACCACCATAGCATATTGCCAATTCAGATCCATTTCTTCTAAATGATCATAATTAATTTGATCGTAATCTTCATTTGTTAACTCAGAATTACTCACAGCACTAGTGATAACACCAAAGTATGAAGATACCAATGCAGACATCAACGCATTATAATAATCGACAGTTTGAACAGACAAAGCACTTTGGGTCGAAGAACTAGGAATCGACACAGAACAACCAGCAGAAGAATAACTTGGAATTTCAGATTTACCTGCTAGAAATGCTGTAGGGGGTGTAGAACTAAGAATATTAGACTTTCCAGTATTCAAAGTTGAATCATTGTTGCCATAATACATTGCAGGATTCTGAATTTGCTCAGGAAGTGACTTTTTCACTTTTAACTCCATATCCCTAGCTTGGATTCGTTGAATCAGATCGTTAAACGACAACCTTGGATAATCCTTATCATTAGTAATCATCATCACATAATTTTCCCACTTCTCTGGTAGAGCTTCCATAATCTTTCTTTCCTATCTGCTTCATCTTTTGTAAGATTCACCAATTTCATTTCACTCATTAAATGTGCAAATCTTGCAATCAGATTAGGAATTGATTCATTTTGATAACGCTTGAAGCTATCAAATTCTTTCTTCAACACTTTTTGTCGACTTTTCTTATACTAATCATTGCCTTCACATCTCTTTTCTAGAGCATCCCACAAGCTCTTTGCGGTATAGTTACTTGAAAATTGATGTAGTAAATCAGTAGGCAAAGCCATTGTTAAAGTGCCAAAAGCCTTTTTCTCAGCTTGATATGCTTTCTTTTGTTCACCAGAAAGCTTTCGTTGAAGAATTGGCTCCCCATCCTCACCCTTAGGTATGTATATTGTTCAGATTACGATAACCACATATCGATATCATTTGCAGAAACAAACGCTTCAAATCGTGTCACCCAACTATGATAATCTTCCAATTTAAGTAATTTGGGAACTTTCTGACTTGTTCTAATTCCATTATCATAGTTAATCATTGTTTGCATCGTTGCCTGAACTGAATTTTGAATAGCCGCGAACGCTTGAAAATCGGACATTTTCGAAAAACTGGTTACTGTTCACTCCGAACCTCGTCCGAACCTCCTCCGAACTATCTCCGAATGTCGTCCGAACTTTAGTTACACCGAACGTCCTCCGAACCTGACCTTCGGTCGAACAAAACATAAATAAGTCCGAACTTGCTCCGAATGACCACCGAACTCTGTCCGAGCCTAGACCGATCGCTCACCGAACTTAAAGAATGACCGAGCTCCGTCCGAACCCAGAGTTCGGAGCGGTTATGCCGAGCTTGTCCGAACCTCAAACAAGACAGATTTCTCTCGACCTCATTCTCTCGATTTTCAATGTTTTTTGACTGGAATTTTCGACAGGAATTCAAGCAAACTCGATAAAAACAAACTAGAAACAGATTTTTGACGAAAAACACACTCGAAACGATCAAACGAACTCAAAAATGATTGACATTTTCGCAAAAACGTGAATTTGAGCTCAAACCTCTGAAGAACACTGATTTCCGACTAGTAGAGCAAACCTAATGCTCTGATACCACTTGAAAGTGCGTGAGCGTACGGATCTTCTACTTAGTCGTGATGAAATCAATGTAAACATGTAAAAGACAAAGAGTAAATACAAATGAGCTTTGTATTAACCACAGAGAACCACAGAGTACACTTAGAGAATATGACACGGAAGCTTTTTTTCCTATTCTATACAAGATGAACTATTTATACATGCTGAAATACGACTGGCCGAACCTCAGGTTCGGCCACACGTTCGGCCATGTCCGAACTCCAGGTTCTGCCTGAGTTCGGACCTCAGCATCCTTGTGTGATCCATCTTGCATTCAATACTTCACATGACGATCAGGACTATGTATCAACAGAAACAAGATTTATTTGTTCGTGCAGGAGGACACCGAGAGTTTGTATGAGCCATGGGAGAGGTTTAAGGAGTTGTTTAGGAAATGCCCATCCCATGGCATCGAGCTACATCAGCAGGTGCAGATTTTCTATGGTGGTCTGAACGCCCTCACGCGCCCTACAGTTGATAGTTCCGTCGGTGGATCTCTGAGCAACAAAACGCCAGAGGAGGCGCGTGACTTACTCGTAGAGCTTGAACTGAACGGCTACCAGTGTTCTACCACGCGTACGAGTCGACAGCCCCAGACGAGAGGGGTTCGTCAGGTAGATCCCATTACAGCTCTCTCAGCGCAGTTCGAGGCGGTCTCGCAGATGATGAAAGGGATGCAGACGAGTCAGAAGCAGATCAGCCAGCCACAGGTGTAGGTCCTCACTGATATTAATCAGTTCAAATGAAGGTGTTTTGAGAAGAAAACCA
>JBCNJP010000025.1:26451224-26476052 GCA_039602395.1 Deinandra increscens subsp. villosa
TTTCATTTAAGTCAAAATTATTGGAGATTTAGACCTGGCTCCTTATTTTCCAGATTTTAAATGTTACACACACAAATTATTTACTTCCTATGATACTTACCCTTGTTATTCATGATATTTCGGTTGCATGTGATCATTTTTGGAGTATATGCACTATGTGAGTTGGTTGGTTTATGTCATTGATTCTAATATGAAAAGCTCAGTCACTATCACGAGTCTAGTGTGACATGACATTATCTAGTGTCATATTGGATACAATCCTTTAATTCTATATGTGCAGATGCCTCCCAGACAAGCTGTTGAAGCTTTAGAGTTTGGTCGTTTGCACAACGGAAGGTGTGTGTTTAACAAGAACTGGGAAGGTGCTGATGAGCAGGTAATTGACTTGTTGCAGCAATCAACTTGGGTAACAGCAATGCAGATTAACCCTGTCATCTACAAGGGTATAATTGAAGCTTTTTGGAACAATGCTCAATCTGCAGAGCTGGATGATGAAACAAGCATAATAAGGTCAAGGATACAAAACATTGATGTTGAAATTACTGAAGAGAAGATCAGAATGGTCCTGAACTTGCAAGATGCTGACAAGCCCAAGACTTTTTACAAAGGCCCAGTGGCAATCAACAATCTTAAGGATGGGTTACTCTGGTGTTTTTCTTCCAGATGTCAGCAATAAAATTCACAAGACCTTATTCCCGATTAACTGGAGGTTTATAATCAGCTTCTTCATTGCTTCCTTTGGACACAGAAAGGCAGCTCCAGATGACTTTGTTGAAGAAACCGCATGTGCTCTACATGGGTTTGTCACTGGTGAAGGCTACAATCTTTCACGCCAACTCCTAAATTGAATGATTGCCAATCTACATCCCACTGGAAGAGCAAAGAAGTTCCTGATGTACCCCCGGTTCATCCAGGCTATCTTGGATCATTATTACCCAACTTTGATCACCAAGGAGAAACCATCTCTACAAGTTCAATGAACACTGGATCATACAGCAAGTACCATAAAGGTAAATATCAAAGGAATGTTGTACCTTTCTTTCCCGAGATGATTGCTCGGATTGCTCCTGCTGATGCCGAAGGAGATATCCAAATGGGTGAAGCAGCTGTTGAAGCTCAAGTAGAACATAATGAGGCTGATCAAGTCCACACTAAGTTGGATTTAAATGCACCTGCTACTGCTGCTTATGATGCTGTTGAAGACCCTGGGAATCTCCAGGGTGCAAGTGCTGAAGCTTCTGAGCATGCTGAACGCTCCTCAACTCCTATGCTGGTGGATCTGTCTGAAGAAGGAGAAGGAGACGACAATGATGATGATGAAGGGTCTGACTCCTCAGATTCTGATGACAGTCCCACACAACCTGAGGGCATTCATCCTTGAAAAAGACAAAGGACTAGAGACTATTGCAGGGCCTCTATAGCTACGACACCATAATCATCCTCTGATAAAAGTAATAATCCATCACAGGATGAACAGAATGATGAGGAGGATTCAGTGTCTCTCGATGAGGATTATCTTAAATTTAACCTTGAAGATGAGACTGATAGTCCTCCCGAGTATCCTCCTAAGTCTACTTTACAAACTCTGACAAAAACTGGTGGGAGTAGTTATAAGTCCGATGAGTTCTTCATCAGAGCTGAGAGAAGTAAGTCCTGTACTGAAAAGCTCAAAGTCAGAAGGAAGCATGGCATACAGGATGATTATGAATTGGTGAGTTCATCTGGCACTCCATCAGACACAGCCTTAGCTGCAACAACTATCTCTCCATCTCCTGCTGAACAATTTGAAGGAATAGACATAGATATGAGACCACTGGAGCAGCTAGCTGAAGTTGTTGTCACCACCACTGACATTACTGGAATTGTTGCTACCAGCCCATCAGCTTCAAAATCTGAAAAGGTGTGGAGCTTCAGGCTGAAATTTTCAACCTTCAGAGTCAGAATGACCATCTAAACTGTTCACTGCAAGTGGCAAATCAAAAGATTAATGATCAGTCACAAGTCATTGCTGAACAAGCTGTTGAGATTCAGAGACTCAAGGATTTGTTAGCTAAATCAAGTGAAGGCAAACAATTAAGTGACAAACCAGATGATGATACCGGTGATAAAGAGAATGAAATGCTAGAAAACCCACCTCAATCTGATCAGAGAAGTGTAGGTGAAAATTCACAAGACCCCATATCTTCTACTACCATTCCTGCTGGTAAAGACTCTACTGGTGTTCAAGACACCACAAACCCATTGCATGACATCGATTTTGAAATCGATGATGACACTGTCATAGAAGGAGATGATCTTAATTTCTCTGATGACGAAGATTCCTTTGTCAGCAGCCTCCTTCATGATGAACCAGTTGATGAGACTCTGGAATCGATCAAAAGGCTTGCACCTGTGCCTGAAAACCTAAAACTTCCAAGGTTTGCACAGGCAGCCAAGGTTCTTGCTATTGAGGGTTCAACAAGTGCTGAGTCTGAAGTTGAACATGACATATCTCTCCAACTTTCGATCATTCCCACTGTTCATGTTGATATCTCTACCTCCTCTGCCATGGTTCCAGTGACCGAAGGTGTCCGTCATATTTACATCGATCCGGCCTTCTTAGATTTTGAGATGTCCAATTTCAGGGAATACTATGCCGAGAATCTGTACTCAAGAAGAAACTCATGTGGTATTCTCATTAGGACACTTGAGGATGGTAATGAAGCAGCTTATGAAGAACATCCTTACTTTGTAGACTTTGGAGACGAAAGCGACATGAATGAGCTAGGTCAAAGAATGAACGTGCTCATGAACGAAGCCAATCCTCTGAACTACATCGACTTGGATACGATCGATAGCGAGGATGATGAACAAGAGAAACCTCCTTGTTCTACTCCGATCCAAGTAAAGATGGAAGTAGACGATGAGTATGTGAGTGTGCCTCATTCGACCGTCATGTCTGCAGCAGAAACTCTTGCCTTGGACATCAACCCATATGTTCCAGGTCCTATTCCAACTGATGTTGAAATCATCAATCTTGAGAGAAGTGCTGATCAAGAAACTGAAAGTCAAACTGATCCTGGTTTTTCTGCTGAGCAAGATCTCCGAAATCAGATCTTTGAAGCTTCTTTCATACACTTCTCCTCTGACTCTGATAAGGAGGAAGATGATCCCAAGGAATCGGCTGCTCGAGAACCTGCTGTCATAGAGCAACCCGGTCCTTCTGATAAGGATAAGGGAAAAAGAATATTGACTCCTGAAGAGATTGCAGAGGAGCATCTAAAAAGGGAAGTTGAGAAAAAGAGGTCTCATCGAGCGCTTATTGAAGAAACACACAGTGAACAAATCGACTGCTTGAGGAGAAGGCCGAAGCACTTAAAAGATATGAATCAGGCCATCCTCCTGCTGTTGTATATGGAAAGGGCTCGAGTACTTTACCTGAACGTTCTGCGTCAACAAGAACAGATGAACCAAGGATCCGCATAGTCACAAATTTGGAGGGCACCGATGTGGATGAGGAAGACACCTCTGAAATAGCTCACATGGTTAGATCTCTAATGAGTGACAACTTCTCATTAGAATATCTAATGAGTCTTACATACATTGAGTTGACCAAGCTGTATACTGATGAGGAATGGTTGAATTCACACCTTCCGCGAAATCAAACTGTTGAAGCTGAAACTGATCCCTTGGCAGATATCTTCGCCGACACCACCAAAACCGTTGAATTCCTTCCTATCTGAGATCACCTTTCAGATCTTATTCTGGACATAGGCAACACATATCTTCCTCCACCTGAGAACTCATCTGATAAAGCTCCTGATTCTGAAGAATATATCAAAGCCACTACCAACAGGATGACTTTTGAGGCACTCTGCAACTACTGTAGATTCAAGAATATTGATAAGAAGGCTTACAACAGAAAGAAACTTAAAGGTCTACGAGAGTTTGTGGAAGGGTGTCGAAAGACAGAACGTCTGGCAAAACTTGAACAGATCAGACTCAGAGAGCAAGAACGGGCTGAGGCACTCAAAAGGAAAGACAATCCTCCCATCTATGATCAATGGGAAGAGATGGCACCAAACCTAAAGGCTATGCAACAATTTGCTACCAAAAAATCTAAGGAAGATGCCAAGCAACCCAAAGGTCAATCATGGGATGAAAATCTTGGGATGGAAATATGATGAGGCTTTTGATGCATTCCTGGTAAAAAGGCGGAACGGATATGTTCAAATCTTCGGAGATTTCAAAGCTCTTCTCAGCTTGTTCTCTTGGGAGCTCAAACAGCTGAAGTACCTGGATTTGGTAAATCACTCTAACCATCAAAAGGGTATACGAGCTGCTGTTTTAATCAAATCTGCTTATGAGGACAAGAAATTTAATCAAAATCCTGAAGAAGAGAGAAAAGCTCAGAGACCTGAAGAGAAAAGACGTCGTCGTGCCCCTCATCGAGGAATGTTCAAAGATATTGGGAAGGAGGTGAAGACAAAGACTATCCCGGGGAATCAGAAAAATGCTCCAATAATCAACTGGTACTACAATGAAAAGACACGTGAATTAGTGATTGAAAGAGACAGTGCTGAGTCAATCAGAATCTTTGCAGCGATAGAACTCAGACTGCTCTCAAGATCCTATTTGAAGCTGATGTACTATGAAAAGATGCAGACCATCCCTGATCAACTGAGACCCTATGAATGCTATGACGCCAACTACTTTTTAATGTTCTTAAATTGGTGGTGTACAAGGCTTGCAGATATGGGTAAACTCACACTTGACGCAGAACTCCTAAGAACAGCAAACTGTTGGTTGATAGAAGAGCATGGATCGAGTGTCATCCTAGATAAGGCAAGAAGATTGGTCGAGCTGAACAACTATAATGATCTGAAAAAGCTTGTCTGGCAAGATCTCTGGAGGCTGTACGATATGGGAATTAAAGAATTTTCAGACAAAGACAAAGAGGCAGCTAGAGAGAACTGGAGATTCCTGCTCAAGCTACTCGGTCAAGTTGCTTAAGTTCAAAGGTTTGCATTGCCAACAAGGGTGGAAATTGTTGGAACCTATTTTGTTGGCAACACAAACTATTCACGTTGAGTATTTTGCTGGTGAAGACCTTTTTGATGTCCTTTCTGGATTTGATACTTTGTTTTGTAATTGACTTTGAATTTGTACTTAGAAACATTTTGTTTATGAATCTAGCGTACTTGTTTTTCTTCTTAGCGGACTTCTGATAATTGAACTTAGCGGACTTGTTTAACACTTAGCATATTTGTTCAAAGTTTGTCTTAGCGTACTTGATTTGTTCCTAGCTGATTTGTTCCTAGTGGACTTGTTTACTTAGCAGACTTGTTCCTAATCTTAGCGAACTTGTTTTGCTCTTAGCGAACTTGTTAGCGGACTTGTCTTTACTTAGCGAACTTGTTAGCTAACTTGTTAATGCTTAGCGGACTTGTTAGCGAACTTGTTTATGCTTAGCGGACTTGTTAGCGAACTTGTTTATGCTTAGCGAACTTGTTTATTCTTAGCGAACTTGTCTACTGCTTAGCGAACTTGTCAGTGCTGATGGAAAATTTTGCTGAATTCTAGGTAATGATTGTGTGTGTCAAACATTCTTTTTGTCCTATGCTCTCTTGTAGTATATATATAGTTGAGAAAACCCTATTGAGGGACGGCACTCCTGGATTATTCTTCAAGAGAGCATTTGTGTGTGTGTTCTTGGTGTTAGTGTGTGTTCTTGAGCTTTAGGAATCATCAATGGGTGAGCATTGATGCAGATTCATCCAGAATCGACCATCACACTTGATTTCCGCACTTGTGTGATGAATCATATGAGAACATGTTGCTCAAATCTGGTCCTGACAAGACTGCTGAGATTAATTTTCTTAGCAATAACAACAGCAAAGGCAAGTCGAATGATGTGCTCGCCATCCGATCCGGAGGTGTCAAGAAACCTGAGACTAAGAGGAAACATGGGCAAAGGCGCTGCTGCTAGAGGTTCTAGTGGCACCTGGAAGGGCAAGTCAAGGGCTTCGAAGGCACCACCGTAAGATGAGCGCCGGTGCTTCGAATGCAACAAGGTGGGGGTACTGGAAGAGATTGCCTAGAATATCTTGCCAAGGTGAAAGGGAAGAAGGCCGATGCAGGCACTTCCGGAGGTATATATATCTATAACCTCATGCAATATACCACTTCAATTGATCCTTCAAAATATATGCTTGACATACTTTATATTTTGTAGGAACATGAAGTCGTAGAAAAGCAAAGAAACCAGATGGCATGACACCTTTGTAACATTGCAAACTTTAAATAAAGATCATGTCGCACTTTCAAATTCTTGGTGGTATCTTTAAAAGAATTTGCTTGTTTGATTTCCCTAGCAGGGTCCAGGATGATACAATTTTGCTTTTAGTTTGAATCTCGAACATGCACTAAAATTTTCTGGTTTAAACTTGATTGATATGCATGGTTTGATCTACACTTAAAAATGTTTTCATATGGTTGGTAGATTAGATTCAAACATATATAACATGACTTGAAGCATGGTGCTATTGATTTAATGATCATGAGACTAGTCTAAATGCAAAAGAAGAAAGATTGTTCTTTCTAAATCCATTAAGGCTATGATGTTTCTTGTTCTCATTGTACTTGTTACAACATGAAGAACAACCTACCATAATTCATAGAACCTTGGTTCTGAATTGCGTAGCTTGAGAATTCATTAAATCAAATTGAACTTTTATGAAATCACTTGCTTGATTTCATCAAATCAAACAATAGGACCTTTGCTGAGTTCAAACGCTTGTTTGTAAAAGTTCAAGTCATCAACGCTACTTATGTAACACAATCACCTGAATGATTATGTTATATAGATGCACTAAGTTTTGTGCGTATGACCATAATGGTCATGAGTTGATATATACGTACTATACCTTGAAAATCGAAGACTGCAACTATCTTGTACTCGTATGTGTTAAAATCCTGCTAAACACCCGTTGCTTACATTATGAGGATTTGGCTTCAAGTTGGAAAACCAATAAACACATGACTTATGACATGCCAATGGCAGCCGTTCACACCTTATACCCCACGAATCATCTCCTCACCGTTCGCTTGTGACTCTAATTGGTTCCAAGAAGAAGTCTTGCGGGAGACCAAGTTTGAGCTATGCACGTCCACCTTTTGATGCATGGACATCTAAATTCCTTATCAAAGAAACTTGATTTCTATAGGATACCGGACAGTGCTCTATGACTCTTATAATTAAACAATACTCATTAGACAAACATCTTTTCCCAACAAATGGTTGTTCCTATAGTGAAAACATGTTAGCATTCTAAATGACTGATAATTCCAAATGGAACTCAATGCAGATTTTACTTATATAAAATCCTCCATTATTGGTTGGTCATTGGATTGAATTCACAATCCTAAATCAGACTCGATACTCTAATAGATTAATCATCAGGGCGTCTAGCACGCAACTCAATTCAAACATAAAGATGATTGTATTTAGAATACCATCAAACTCTGGCAGTTTTATTTCATCTTGCGATCTCATGTATGTGACATGACAATTGGATATTGATCAGTTTAGATTCGTACTGTCTTTATGAAACTAAATAACTTCGTTCTTGAAAACAAAGTGATTTTGCTAAGAAAGTTCTCTTGAAAAACAATATCCTAACGGTTTGAAAGAAAGATGATTATCAGAATGCATCGTCTACATAAAGCAAGTGGGAGCATCACCACTAATCCTTATCGGGATAACGATTGAGTATTGATCTCACATTCTTTGAAGTTTACCGGTTTAAACTTGTAATGAAGCCTCAACTTATCTCCAAATTTCAAGAACACCCCACAATTGATAACATCTCAAGATGGCATCCTCAGATACATTTAGTTTCTTGAAACAAGTCGTATCATACTAGTTATAAAACGAGAACTATCCAACATAGGGATTTGCAAGTGTCACTGTAAAGGGTTACACAACGACATAATGTGTATTCTCGTATACTCACTGACCTTAAGTGAGGTTTTGAATCTTGAATGTAAGGGTACATTCGAAGAAGGTTAATTTAATTTTGTTGATAATCAATAAACATGCCACTGTGATAACACAACAATCCATGTGCATACCAAGGGCACAAGTTTTATCACACATTCAAATTCACTTAAGAAATTTTGTTGTTCATGAGAAACACCAAAACTAATGAAACAACTTAAACGGGCAAAACCAAAACACAGGCAAAGAACCTAGCACGAGAATTACAGTTCCATTGATCAAGTTTGATCAATAAGCTAATACTGTTATGTATTACCTGAAATCTATGCTACATTGATGCTATACTTTAGTGTTGGGATGTCGAACTTCAACGTTTGCACCAAATCATTCAATCTGATCTAAAGGGTTAAATCCGGATTTTGAATTCTGCAAAACGTGTTCGAATTTTATATGTTTTAAACATCCATGAATATTTTGTGAAATATTATAAAACCATATGTAGTCGATCTAATTTGTGGGAACAAAGCTGATCTATGACTATTCTGACTCTGGACTCAAATAGTTGACTATCCAGACTCACATTCCTCATTAGAGAATGACGTTGTGACGTAACTCGTATCAAATAGTCTTCATGGATTTAATCATAAGATGAATTTGATTAAATAGTATACTCAATAGTATCCTTTGACCTGAGATAGATATGCTACCTCCCGTTTGACAAAGATTGTTCTTTGATTGTAGTCTAATGTTGTTGCGTAACTGCCAGTAATAAAGGCTACTTTTGGGAAAAGATCTAAGTTTTAGTGGGAGTTGTATGTAGTCGTGATGGGATTTTATACACTTGCACTAATATTGCAACAGCTAGACACCGTGGGCCCTCTCGTGAGTTCCAAGTGTTAAGTGTAAGGCCTTACCCAAACTTACTGTGTGTTTGATTGGATCACTTTGAACTACAGACACGAGAAATAGAATGATTGAACATTGAAGAGAATGAATTAAATCCATGTCTCTTGTTCAATTGATGTCTTTTACGGAAAGGAACTAATGACTTTGAATTACCAAAAGTCAAAACTACAATGCGAGTGTGTAGATATACCTTGGTTGCTGACTTGAAGCGTCATAACTGGTTGGGATAGCCACGTCTAGCTAGAGCACCTCTGACTGTTTCTTCTAATGTTGTCAAATTTTGTCCAAGTGGGAGATTGTTGGATATTGGATGTCCAGACCCGACAACACCAAGAACCCGACCCGGTTATGACCCGTAAAGAGTTACACTGAGGGCAACGAGATAAAAATCCGCTTACTCGTTTAACCGGTAATTCACGGGAGTATGTAATTAATTAATGTTTATTCATGATTAATAAACATGTATTTAATTACAAATAAAATTATCCTTGTGATAATGAATGGAGAAAAACATTTCGATTTATTGATTAATGTTTGCGGTGAAATAAATAATTGGTTATTTATATTTCTCGTAGTTTGCGACTTGGACAATTATTAATATACTTGTTTTATTAATAAGTCGTAAACATTGATGGTTCGTTTCGATTAAAGAGAATTGAGGGGCTCGAATTGTAATTAGTCGACTTACATATAAGTGACTAAGTATTAGAAACCCTAATCCCATTCTGCACCTCTTGGAGCTGTTGCACCACCCGCTCCCTCGCGGATTCTCTCTCTCTCTCTGTCTCTCTCTTTCTCTCTCTCTCGACGATCACCACACATCCATCTCCTTCCTCACAGAAGCCCTAGCCATTGGAGATCGTCTAGTCATTTCTCGCAAACGATTCTCATCGAAACATCCCCATCATTTTCGAGAGCATCAGCACCGCCACCACCACCGCCTTTTCCACCTCCTCTTGGAGCCGCCGCCGCCACCTCCTCTTGGAGCCGCCACCGCCACCCTTGGTCGCCACCGCGACCTTGTTTTCTATGATACACCACGACACCATAACCTTCCTTGTACGTCGTCTTTTCACAACGTCAATGAAGCGAGCCTTCTCGCCGTCATCGTTTCATCGCCCCGGTTAAACCCTAGCCGTTGTTTCCGTCTTAATTCGTTGGTGCTCGCTTGTTGCCACCATAAACCGAATCGTTGCAATTTACAATGAATTGGTTTAAGATGGTTTTGCGATTTGCAAAATGATTTAATTCGAACATCGGATCAAGTTTCCATGAAACCGTAGCGTCATCACGTTGTCCCTCGGTGTCTCTAGTGTTTGTTAATTCACCACGAAGGTATATCTAAACTCCGTTATTAGTTTAGATGTTTAATTTCGATTATGTGATCATTATCGTTTTTCGCGTGTTAAACAGTTTTATGCGAAATAGTGTTTTCGTGATTTTGGTGATCATGATCCTGTTGACACGATTTCGACGCCAACGGTTTCGCGTTTAAACTAGTAGAATTATTAATTTCGATGCGTAACGGATTACTGGTTTAATCCGTTTTAACTATTAATTTACTAAACCCAGTCGGTAATGTTTTAATAGAACGTAAAAGTTTTTTTAACGTCACTGGGCACCCGTATACCACTGTCGAAACCCAACAGGGTGGAGACATATTCAAGAGACGGTGAGAGAGATCTGCTGAAAGAGATGAGAGAGACGCTAAAATATGCCCTGATATCTTGTAATCCGATTTAGTTCTTAAATCACAAGTCAATCTTAACTACAATCGTTCATTTGTTGGACACCGGCGTCAATGTCGGATGCCAAATCGGAAAGTGGGGATGGTTTGTACATTATGGTTTAGGGTTTGTACTGTAAGTTTATGTTTGTATATATAGGTTAATATATAGGGGTCCTTGTATACATAATTGGGTTAATCAATACACTGAATATTACTAGTTATTACTCTTCATAAACTATAAGGACTTGGAAGGAATCAGAAGGAAACGAAAAAATATTTGTGTTTTCAAGATTTTAAAAAAGATAAAAATTAAAGTAAAATCTTTAGGTAGTGTTGGGTATGCAGGTGGAGGGTGGAACATAATTAGTCATTACGTTGGAATGAAAAAGGGACTTGTTTTGTTGTACATTGGAATGTAATTGATCATTACATAAGAAATATGATTACTTTAATTTCTAAAGATTTTTATTCCTTATGGAGTTATGGGAGATATTTCTTTCCCAATTCTTTTAAGTAATTGAATGAAAATTTTTATACAGTTTAATTTTTTTTCTTAAATATTTTATGAGAACAAAAAAATTAATTAACTAAGAATATAAAGTAAAAAATATGAATAAAATTGTAAAAAATAAACAAATATAAAAAGAAAACAAAAGTATAAAATAAAAATGAAAAAAAATAATTTAAAAACTAAATATAAAATAATAAATAAAATAAAATAATAAATAAAATAATAATAAAATGAAAGTAAAACAGAAAATTGAATGAAAATACAATATTTAATAAAAATAAATTAATATAAAGTAAAAACTTAAATTAAAAAATTTAAATATAAAATAATATATTAATTTTAAATGAAAATGTTAATAAAATTGTTTCGATTATTTCATTTCTCTCAACTAACAAACAACAAAAAGAAAATTATTTATTTTATTTTCATATGGTAATTAAACATGATGATAAAATGATAATAATCTATTTTTTTTATCGACCATTACATCTCTTGTCTATTACATTCCTTTGTTCATTACATTCCTTTGTTCATTACATTATCCTCCCATATAAAAAAGAGAACCTTAATTTTTCGTTGATAACTTTTCTTACAAAATTGAAGAAAAGGAAAGAAAACAAATATGAAAATTACCATTTAGCATCTTACCATTCCATCTGGTAGAATAACAAAACTGTTGTCTTATTTTCTCTTCTAAAAGTTTTCTGTTTTCTTTCAAACCTTTTTCGTAAAGGATTACCCGGTGGTGATTCTATTTCAAACTCTCTAAAACATAAAATAAAATTAAAATTTTCTTTTTTCTTCTTTATTCTTTTTCTTTTCTTTTTTTCAAACTCGGTTAAACTCGTGAATTTTGTTTATTAAACTCGGTTATAATTCTTCAAATGCATGTATGTGTTGTAATTGACAACATTAATTAAATGAACTAGAAAACAAATCAATGAATGTTTACAGTTACATCTAAATAAACTACAACACGGAAGATAAAGCAATCTCTCTAGTATTGAGGCTCATGGCCGGCTGAAACCATCTGATCTTGCCAGATTCTTCAAGTGCCGGTGGCGCGTCGACGGAGGAGTTGGAAGGCGGGTGGTAGTACAGACGAGCTGTTTGTGGACAGTGAGAATGAAATCTGGCCACCATTCTCACCCCTAAATCCAACATCTCCATGTATTTCCCCATTTCAAAGAGTGCTCAAAACGGTGTCGGATCCGATGGCGCCGGAGAGAGAATTTTGATCGGTGAAATTAAGGATTTGATTTAGTTGGGGAAAGCGTAGGAGGGGGGTGGGGTTTAATAAGGATGTCGATACACCTACTTTTGACCTGCAAGTTGGACACTTGGAACCTTTCCTACATGCTTTGACCACGTCTTATGTTTGCATTTTGACTTTTATTTTATATCTATTTTTGTTGCCACCTTAACCTTTGGAATATATAAAACAACTTCTGACTTATACAAATGGGTCATTTTATATCAAATTAGGCATTCTTAATCAATCGTCTGTGCTCTTTGCACCTTCTGACTTGTATTAGCTTTTTATACTAAAAAAAATAAATAAATAGATAAATAGTATCCGTGTGTTGTTTGCAGTTTGCACCTTCTGACTTCTTATTTCGTCGTTAAGTGAGTACGTACAAATATATATATATATATATATATATATATATATATATATATATATATATAGGGTGAGGTTTATTGTAGACACTTTCGCATGTGAAATAGCTCTTTTTCACATGTGAAAGTTTCTAATTAATGAGAAAAAAGAAAAAAAGAAAAAAGAAAATTAATCACAACCATTAGATCAAGAGATCTAATGGTGAAAAATGGTGTCTACCTGTCTACACTTATGTGTCTACAATGAACTTTTCACTATATATATATATATATATATATATATATATATATATATATGAGAGAGAGAGAGAGAGAGATGATCATTTGAGAACCAATTTGATTTGAGAACTAAATCATTTGACAAAAGTTGTATATTGTCAACTC
Organism: Deinandra increscens subsp. villosa; assembly: GCA_039602395.1. Taxonomy (NCBI): domain Eukaryota; kingdom Viridiplantae; phylum Streptophyta; class Magnoliopsida; order Asterales; family Asteraceae; genus Deinandra; species Deinandra increscens. The sequence continues at coordinate 26,464,353 of JBCNJP010000025.1, forward strand.
AATCACCAAAGTGACGTATATAGGTGGGATATTTTATTATATGGGCAAAATATTTACAAAGAAAAAAAAAGTTGTCGTACGTAAAATCGTTACACGAATGACTATATGACCGAATGACATGTCATACGGCCTGCATAATTATCAAATTCAATTTGATTGTTTGCTCTTTGTCAGATGAGAAGATTCCATTTTCGTATAAAATGAACGTTGATCATCTTCAGTTTTTACATGCATACATTCAGAACTTTCAATCCATGTTACATAATTACATACATATATTTTTTGGTTTCCAAATCAGATATCTCCTAACGATGAAGGGTTATGATGGTCAATTTTCGTCAAACATATCCTTGTTTTTCACCAATGAGATATAACTCGTGACGTTATATGAATCCGTTATGTTTTTTTAATCTATTATGTTTGTTTTGAATAGAGACAACTGTTGGTTCAGGCCCCAAAATAAACTTAAATAAACTCACGTAAACTTTAATTATATAAGTTCTAAATTTGCATAGAAAACAAATAAAGAAGAACAAAATATAAAGAGAGTTTTGGTGATGAAAAAGCATACATTCATTCAATAGATAAAGTGCTATAAATAGCCTACAAGTAAAAAACGTGGGTATATATTAACCACAAGAAATCCATGATCTTCTAAAGAACAGTACAAAGTTGACACATTCTTTTACCCCACATGTGAATTACTCAATTACTCCTTCATAGAATTCGGTCATAGCTAGACTAATTCTTTATTATCCAAACAAACAAATCACGTGACCCGTAACTCAAACCCGATTAATCCAACATTCACCCCCTTAATCGGTGTTTGTTAACGTTGTTCTTTACTGCTACGAAGTCACTATCTTCTCGATTTCGCAAACCATCTCTGAAATACCCGACATTTTAGAATACAATAAAATAATAATAAATAAATAATGCTAGACATTAAAAATAATTATTAATAAAAATAGAAGTTTTGCACGTGAAAAGAAAAAAAAAAAAAAGAAAAAGAAAGAAATAATAAAAAAAAAACAAATCTCTTTGATGGTTGCTTCCAAAATTTCCGTCACCGCCCTTCATCATCAAATTTGAATTTCGTTATCCTCCGGATCCTTATCGTCACCGAACAAACTCACGAATTCGATGGACTGGTGATCACAAATCGGAACTACTATATCAAGATAAACTCATCTTAAAAACCCCATTAAACAACTCGTTCCTCACCCTCAATCAGACCTCTCGATCACAACTGGAATCCCTGCAGTGGAAGCACCGACCTACACCACCCGTGTTGCCGCCGCAAGCCATCTACACCACTAGAAGGACAACCGTCAAGAAGCTCCGGCAATACGGAACCACCGTTTGGCTACCACCGTTCCTCGACCACCACGCCGGAGTCCCACTTGGTAGCCCAGTCGCTATCTAGGTATGAAAACCCACATGTAAATTCTTTCAATTGAACCATATCGAATACCATTATTAAGTATGTTCACATACACAGCCACCTTCACCGAACTGTCGCTGCGTCTTCGTCAATCCTTCGAAACGGCTCTGCCTAGTCCCGGTTCTTCCTGCTGTTTCCGATTCACGACTCAGGTACGAATGTCATTGATAATCGATACTTTCTATTTCTGTTTTTCATTCCGAAGGAAGGTGACGTGAAGTCGGTTGTTTTTGCCCACCGTCGTTGATTCCCTCTTTTATAGGTTCACATTCAATACTCTAGTCCATCTCGCGTCTCTGCTTATCATCGATCTACCTAAGGTAAGGATTTGGACCTGATAGTTCCTATATTTTCTTGCTGTATTTTTCTAATTCAAATAAATAAAAAAGGAAAGAATAAGAGGAACCTGCAAGTTGACATGGGGAAGAAGATGACACCCATGTTTATGATTTTCTTTTATATATACATGTTGTACTGTACAACACTTAATACTTGTCTAGGGTTTTTCTTTTATTTGACTTTCTTTCTTTCACCGCCTAAACACCTTGAGTAGTAGGTGACTGTATTTTTTTTTACTATACTAAAACACAAGGTTTATTTTAAAAACAATAAATAAATGTGCAAAATCTCACAAACCTTATCTAATAATAACATTAATAATTAGTAACAGAAACGTTATTTTTTTTTGGTGTTGTTAGTCAAACATGGGTAAATTGTTAAGAGTGTTGTTTATAACCATACTAAATTTTCATCAACCAACTGATGTCAAAATAATATATATGTATTTTATTTTCGTTGTTGTTGCAAGATATGTTTCATTCAAACAGTACTAAGTAAATAAATGGAGATATAAAATGAGTGATAAATCTAATTTAGGATATATTAGAATTGTAGGTCCTCGTGATTCTTGACACCGGCATAGCATTATCCTCGTTTTACTTATAAGCTAAGGTGCGGTTTTTCGACCTTTCCCTCGTAGCTTAATTATTTTCGTTGAGTTCGTATTTATTGCTTCAAGTGTATTTGCCTTATTGAACCGTTTCATTGATTAGTGTCATACCGTTCCATTGACTGTTGTTAAAAAGACATTGTATTGTTTTATTGAAATTGTTTACATGCGATAGGATAGATCCCTTTGTACTCATTATCGCATGTTCCCATTATATTTGGACATCGTTACAAACCTTAGAGTTAAGGTTATAGAGACTTTTATATATTTACTTGCATATGTGACCGTTTTATTTGGCCTCAATACCCGAGCATATCCACCTATGGGGACCATAGGGCGTCAATTGTGGCACCTTTTGACGTGCTCTATCTGTGGCAGAGCGATTAGTCACGGCGTCTCGAAGTAGTTAATGATGTGCTAAGTTGTTGCACTAGTTAGTTAATTAGAGGCGTATGGATCGATCCTAGGAAAATTACTGTTATTTGGTGAATTGGTTAGGTGTGTGTGCCCACACTCCCATATCACATTACTGGTACATTAGGGCTGCAGCCAATGTACATATTGTTACTGTTACTGTTACTGGCTCAAATGGGTATTTCCTTATTGATACGTCTCATTTATTTCTTCTGAGTCGTATATTTGTTTTATCCTCATTGTTACATTGTACTGCTATTGTTCCACCGTTACTGAGCAATTTTTGGCTCAGCCGTTTTCGTTTTCTTGTGTCTTCTTTATTTTTATGACAGGTACTTCTGGGGATAAGGGGAAAGAGATCAAGAGAGAGTAAAACTGATTAGGAGAGGAAAATGCAAGAGTTCTTAAAACTTTATTTATTTCAAATTATTACTTCCTTTGAACTTGGCATGTTTCGTTTAAAAGCCTGGATATTTGGATTTTAAGTATTTTAACTTAAGTATTATGGATTGTTGCTATCTCTGTTTACCGTATGAGTGACACGTCAGCCCTACTCGGGTTGGGGTGTTACAATCTCAACTTTACCGAACACACCTCGGTCACGTCCAAGTCTTCTTGGCAGCTGCTTTGGCCGCTTTTCTACCGGGTGGGCGTGTAGGAACAGTTGAATGAGGAGGCTCCTCCTCATTCCGAGGAGGCTGCTGCTCCTCTGGAATACCCCCAACATTATCATCATCAAGATGGAAATTGAACTCGTTCTCATCAAAGTTTGTAGATGAATGAGAACTAGTGTATCCACCTGTGTTGGATTTGTTTCTTTTGGGGCCTTGGTTGGCCGCACAAGCTTCAGCACTGTTGTACTTCAACTTGTCTTTGACTTTATTCCAAATATGTTCATATTTGAAAACTGTAACTTGATCAGCATTAAAGCGCTGCCTTGCTTCAAGCAACACCATGTCATCAGACCACCTACTTGAGTAAGAACTCTTCACACTCAAGTATAATTCATTGAATCTGGCCACCTTTGATTTGACCATGTGCCAATGAGCTTTCAGGTTGTTTTGATCTCTAGGCACTTTGGGGTTTGAACTAGAATAGTGTTGCTGCACTCTAAACCAAAAATCATGAGTATTTTGGTTGGTGGCAATAACATTGTCCTCCGAACACTCATATATGCTGGCCTCTGCCATCAAGACTTCATCTGAATGTGGCCATTTAGTACGAGAAGCCGTAGTGGTGGTAGTTTTGCCTTTGCCTCTCCCCCTAACCCTTCCCTGTGAGGGGCCATCCTCGGACTGTTGTGGTTGTGATTGAGTTGCTTGTGGGGGTTGTTGAGTTTGGGATTGTTGTTGTTGCTGTTGATGTTGCATCCCCGCCATTTGTTGTTGTTGGAACATCCACATTTGTTGCATCTGAAAGTATGTTTGTGGATCCATTTGTGAAGGTGGTGGATACATTTGTGAAGGTGGTGGATACATTTGTGAAGGTGGTGAAGATTGGTGAAGAATCTGGTTCATGTTTGTAGCATCATAGTCTGGAAACATAGACATGAATGATGGTGGGTTTCGGTTTGAGTTTCTGTTTGGGGTTGAGTTTGAGTTTGAGTTGTTGTGATCCATTTGGAAGTTTGAATTTGCAGAAATTTGAGAGAGAAATGAGAAGTTTGCAGAAATTTGAGAGAGAAATGAGAGGTTTGATGTGTGAATGAAATGAATAAATGAAGTGGTATTTATAGATTTTTTGAAAAAACTAGCCGTTATAATAAGACAAAAAAAACTAGCCGTTTTTTTTAAAAAAATTATTAAATTTAATGTTTTATTTAATTATGAATTTTAGAAATTTTTTCAGATTTTTTTTAAAATTTATTTATATTTTATTTGAATTATTAAATGTTAAAATAAAACAAAAATGTTTGAATATTTAAAAATCTAGCCGTTTTTTTTTAAATTATTAAATTTAATGTTTTATTTAATTATGAATTTTAGAAATTTTTTCAGATTTTTTTTAAATTTATTTATATTTTATTTGAATTATTAAATGTTAAAATAAAACAAAAATGTTTGAATATTTAAAAAAGAGCCGTTAAAAAAAAAGAAAAAGGAAAAGGATTCTCAGGGGGCCCACAATTCGGCGGTACGTCGGTGTATGTACTCACGTACGTACGAGCCAACGTACGTACGCCACAACGGCCGACGTACGTACGTGGCCGTACGTACATCCTCACGTACGTCCGATGCATGCGGTCTAAATATTAACCACAAGAAATCCATGACAAGAAATCCACGATCTCCTAATGAACAGTACAAAGTTGACACATTCTTTTACCCCACATGTGAATTACTCAATTACTCCTCCATAGAATTCGGTCATAGCTAGACTAATTCTTTACTATCCAAACAAACAAATCAGGTGACCCGTAACTCAAACCCGATTAATCCAACAACAACACTAGCAGTCTGAAGAACCATAGATTTCGGTGGCTTTGAATGATATCAGCATCATTTTCTGGTGGTCTGAACAGAACAGAGTGTTCATCCGAGGTAAAAGTGTTCACCCCAGATAAGTTATCTCGGGTAGGAGTTACCTCGGGACTGTGTTCCTTCCGGACATGTTATCTCGGGTGTTATCTCAAGCGATGATTTATCTCGGAGAAGAAGTTACTTTGGAGCATGATTATCTTGGGCTGTTCATTACCTTGTTGGAGGAGTTACACCGGAAAGAACAAATTATCTCGGGAGGTTCCAGTTGCTCCGGTGACTTCAGTTACCTCGGAGAGAAAGTTTCTCCGGTTGAATGGTTATCTCGGTCGTGAAGATTACCTCGGGTACATATTTACCTTGGTGATGATGAGTTATTCCGGTGGAACACAGTTACCTCGGGCAACCTCTATTACGTCGGAGTTACTTTAGAGAATGAAAACCAGTTACCTCGGAGATAAAATCAGTTACTCCGGCGACTTGATTGTCAATAGGTTGCTCCGATTGAGATTTTCTCCGGTCGATGATTACCTGGGCTGTTATCTTGGAAGCGATCAAACCTCGGACCTCGAACAGTTATTTCCGATCATCATTTCCGGTGTAGTTACCTTGGGTAGAGGTTTGTTGCTCGAACAGATTATAATTTATACTTTTATTATTATTTTTTCTCTCTCTTTCACTCACAACCATAATTAAATAATACTTTTTATACCTTTATCATTACATTTTTTCTCTCTTCCAATCCCAAAATTTTAGCAAATCACCAAACTTTTTGTCAAATATACAGATTTTGTAAAGTTTTTCTCTCTCATCTACTCACAACCACTCACAACCAAACTTTAAATTATACAGATTTACACTAACATATTTTTTAAGGAACCTTCCGTGAATGGTCTGATAAGCACAAAAAAGAGGATAAGGTGATAATATTATTTTTTGAACAATAAACCTTTATAATATTTTAAAATAAAATATGAGTTTAAGTAACAAGAAAAAAAACATACGTAGATGAATGTTTTGAAAGTTCATAAAAGATGAAAGTTGCTCTTCTGTTGCAAAAGCATAATATAACATAGAAATTTTCATAAGATAAACTTCGAACATAACAAACACATATTTTTGAATGATCATGGAGGGGATCAAAAATTTATTAACATCTCCATTTGTTATAAAGAACGAGCATATGAACACAAAGTTGAGAAACCAACCGTTCAGTTGTACTTTCTCGACCATGGCTCTGATGCCAATTGAAAAACCTAGGTGGTGGGCTAATACCTTGGTTGCGTTGTGGAAGTAGGATGGTGTGTGCTGAGGTGTTCATAAAATGACAATTTTTTAAACCTTTTTAGCAGCTTTAAGCTTTTAAATTTATAATACATGATTTACTTGATACCTACTATTTCACCACATTACACGGGAAAGTATACCCATTAGGGCAGTATAGTAGTGGTAAGTTGAATCGGGTTCGATCAGGACACAATGAAAAATGAAAGCCCACAATACTCAATCTTTGCCAACGTTTAACCAAACTCTATCTTTGATTTTTAAGGGAAAAAAGTTTAATATATATATATATATATATATATATATATATTATGACATCCGTCTATTTTTCGTATTTGTAACCCGACCCGTTTCAGTTATCCATGTAATTTCAATCTTTATTCAAGCAAAATCATGAAATTCTATTTTTACCCTCGTTTCATTATATATATATATATATATATATATGTATATTTATATATATGTTAGGCATGTTAAGGTCATACCCGAGTCAACCAAACACGAAACCAATGGTGATATTATTTGATAACTCTAACGCTATACAATAATTGTAAAAATACTAATGATTAAATATATATATATATATATATATATATATATATATATATATAGTTTTATAAATATATCCATCGATTATTTTTTTATAAATAAACCATTTCAAATATTAAACCTATACCAAGATCTACCAATGATTACAAGATCTACCAATGATTACAAGATCTACCAAGGATTACCAAAGGATTACCAAGGATTACCAAGATCTACCAATGATTACAAGATCTACCAAGTGTTACCAAGGATTACAAAGTGTTACCAAGGATCTGAGGCAGTTAATACGGCCGATATCCCACCGGGATATCGGTTATCGGACATAGCCAAAATATCGGTCCAAAATATCGGTAGCGATAATATCGGCCATTTTTGCCGATATATCGGTGTTTTTTTAACAAAAAATCGGTGATATATCGCTAAAAATACGGTCAACCTTTTTTATTAACTAAAAAGTCAAATTAGGGATTTAGGGTTTTATTTTACATGTTAGTTACGCACTTAAGCTCTCAACTCTCAAGTTCTCAAGGCCTAAAGGCGACTTCCGTTCGCTCTCGAGTCCCGTCTTCATCGGCGCTTCTCTTGTGACTTCTCCGGCTGATGACCTCCAGCCTCCGGGTACCAACTTCTCCTCTGTTAATCTTCTTCTCAAATGCTGTCAATCTTCTTCTCAAATGCTTCAACAGAGATAGATAGAGTTATTGAACAAAGACAGAGTTGTAATTTATTAATTACCAACTTCTCCAGGTACGTTTTTTCTGATTGAACATGGATACTCTATCTGTTAATCTTCTTCTCCACGTGATTGAACAAAGACAGAGTTATAATTTATTAATTATTGATTAATATGGACCAGATAATTTCCCTTTTTTGAAGAAATTTACATTTCGTATTACTATTAATATTATATATATATATATATATTTAATGTATATATTAAAATGATCGATATCCCACCGATATTTCACCGAGATAACCGATATATCTTATATCGGTCCTCGACCTTATTCCAAATTTTTACCGTATTAACTGCATAGCCAAGGATTACCAAGTGTTACCAAGTGATACCAAGTGTTACCAAGGATTACCAAAGGCTAAGATTTCATGTATAAACACGACATGCTTAAACCAAAAATAAACACACCAAACTCATTTCTTAATCTAAAAAACGCTCACAAAGATATACCCATTTCTCATTCCAAATTCCACGACGGAAAGAAATTATCTACCTTTGAAGACTCACGAGTGGATTCGACATTCTCCTACTACATTCCTTCTCCTTGCTTGCTTTAAGTGAGTAATCGTTCGTTATTATTTTTATGTCGTAGTCGAGCATTCGGGTTAACCATAATTTCTAAAGAAAAATATATTTCACTAATCTTATATATACTCCTCATATATAAGCACCTCGTGCGTTAATCCTAAATCATATTTGCTATAGTGAAATTTATATTCATAGTTTAATTTTATTTGTATAAAAATATTTACGAATTTTTATTATATTAAAATGTGTCTCAAATCTACTTATTATATTTATAACTTTAGTAAAATAGATTTTATATAAACCGAGTTGAGACTGGGACTTATTAATAAATCAACTATTAGTAAACTATATATATTTCTTTTTGTCATATATATATAAATATATATTCAATGCATTTTAAATAAACGGACACAACCTAAGACAACAATATTATTTATCCGACTCGCTCGAAATATAACCAGTATTTATGGAAACACGTTTGCTTGAATATTCAAATACACTTATATCTATTTTGTAGAATAAAGATACATTTATCAAAACAAATAATTATCACCAATGGTTAAACGAGTTAATTTAACTAGACTCGACTAGTCTAAATGGTTGACTTAGATATTTGACCCATATCATTAAACCTTAAGGTGTCTTTTTATAATTTAGGACACCGATAGGCTATCTCCATACCGCACGGACTATTTTCATATTTCACCTATTAATCATGTGAGTATTCTTTACCCCTTTTTCACTTTATCATTTTGGGGTTGTAACATGTATCCTATGACAAAATATAGTTTTAAATATCCAATTCTCATTATCATTTGAATGGTGACTCATTCAAATGGTGATTTGCATTGTGGTATTAAATGATCAATTCTCATTATCATTTGAATGGTGATTCATTCGAATGGTGATTTGCATTGTGGCATTAAATGATCAATTCGTGTTACCATTTGGATGGTGATTCATTCAAAGGGTGATTCGTGTTGTGAAGTTTACATATTCAAATAGCAATTCTTTATTCATTTTATAAACCATGCGATTTCATTCTATGTCTATGTGTGATTACATGCTATACGTCAAACTATTTTGTTTCATCATTCATCAGTGTAATCATTAACAATACAAAGCCTACGGTAACAATGATAGATCTATTGGCTGACAACCCACCTAAATTTGACCGGTAATTGGCATTTGGGTGATTGAAACCTTTACATATTCACAAGTTCAGCAGTCATCAAGGTTTGATTATGCAAAATTCAACATTTACACATACATGCTTGAGTCTACATTTGACATATAAATCGCTTTCAAACTACTATATGTACTCAAAACCCATGTTTACTCACCAACTATTTTTAGTTGACATTCCCTCTATTTTTATACATGTTACAGGAAACGCAGTTTGAGCCATACTTGATTGATGCTACATCTAGGATGCTTTGGACCTAGATATATTAAATCAAACTTTAGCTATCTATTATGTTATGTGTATTTGAACCTACTGTAAGGCTTGGAATTTGGTAATGAATAATTATTGAGACTTTAATTAGTGTCATGAGCATTTGGACAATCATCACGCCCCGACGTAAATTCCAGCGTCGGTTGGGGTGTGACAGATTGGTATCAGAGCCAGGGCTATAAGGAATTAGATTATTGGAAATGGTGACCTAGACTTGGCTATAGGTGTCCAAACATGAATATCTCATGTCTTGCATGCTTATTACATATTACTATATGACCGTATATATGCTACTTATTCCTACCTTATTAGATTCAAGCCCCAAATCTTTTTCTGACACACACATCTACACTATCACTTTATACCACATTTGAAGTTTCATTATTCTAGTACTTTTCGATTTTCAATCTCGTCGAAGTTTAAGTTCTAAGTGACGGGCATGTAGTAACTGGAAGGGTGGACGCCGGTAACCGAGTTTTCTGTCTAAGAAAGGCGTTTCGTATAAACCCAAGTCAACTGCTGGGCCTGTGCGCCGATCTGGGAACTCTTAGCGAGAGTGTCTTACCTATAGGCCAAAGCATGTCATACCAAACGTCACATGAACTAAAATAACTATGATAAGTCAAGGTGATCGTTTTAAATGGTTACCACTCAATGCTATGTTCATTTTGCAATTCAACATGATTTACTTTTCCTGTTTCATATTTTATTCCACCAATTTATAATGATTTCAACATAAGTTTGTTGATTCCTGATATGTGCGTCGTGTGAAGTATCAAGCAAGTTCAAGATCAAGTCAAACTAGGTCTGGCCGATCTAGGTCCGAACCTGAAGTTCGGACTGGCCGAACCTGAGGTTCGGCCGAAGCTCGGCCAGCTGGATATAAATACATGTTTGGTCTTTGTATTTAGAGACTTTCTGAGCGTGCAAGATATCTTAAGTGTGTGTTTCTGAGTGTGTATTCTCTGAGTCTGTTTCTGAGTGTTTAGTGATTGTAATTGTTCTTTGTTGATCAATAAAACAGTCGGTTAATTACGTTTCAATGTCCGATTAGCTAGATCGAGTAGACGATCCGATGCTCACGCATTTTCAAAGTTTCATGATTTTCATATTTTCTTCCATGCCTATCACCTATCCAACCATTTTCATCATTTGTCTCACAATCTCTTTCACTTCGATTCAGCATGTCTATTCATTTCAAAGGCCGTCGTTCTGGAACGTCTGGACGCAAGATGGCTGCTCAAATAGCCAAGCAAATGGCTAAAGTCATCCCAGATATGATGGTTAAGCTCCAATAGAACCTCACACTAATCAGAATAACCAAGCTGGCGCTAATCCTCCCCACTGCACCTTCAAACATTTCAACTCTTGTAATCCACCCATTTTCAATGGGAATGAAGGAGCTACTGGCATACTCCAATGGTATGAGAGCATGGAGAACACTTTTCTTAACAGCGACTGCCCTGAGAATTTGAAGGTTCGTCATGCTACCAGTGTATTCCGAAAGGAGGCGCTCACATGGTGGAATAGCGAGAAACACACTCGGGGTTTGGATGCTGCCATGGCCTTATCTTGGAACGAAGTCAAGGAACTCATGAACCACGAGTTCTGCCCTCGTAGCGAGATCATGAAACTCGAGGTTGAGTTTTGGGGACTGAAGCAAGATAGCGGAGAAAACTTAGCTTACAACACTCGTTTCAAACAGCTAAGTTACTTGGCTCCTCACTTGGTTGAACCTCTTTCTCGAGCCATCGAGAAGTACATTAAGGGCCTCCCAATACAAATTCGAGACACCATGTGGGGTAGAAACCCGGAGGCACTCGCAGAGGCTATGCGTCTAGGTGCAATCCCTACCGATGATCA
>JBCNJP010000025.1:26476552-26511281 GCA_039602395.1 Deinandra increscens subsp. villosa
AAGATAATAAGTATTATCCGAAGGGAACTCGAGGATGATACTTATTATCTAAAGGAAAAGACTTCCTCCGTCAGATCTTGACAAATTTTTAGGGGAAGGTGATGGGATAATAAGTATTATCCGAAGGGAACTCGAGGATGATACTTATTATCTAATGAAAAGACTTCCATAATACATAGTATCTGAAGGAAACTCGAAGATAATATGTATTATCTCAAGGGAAGTCCTTAGCTGAGGGGAAGTAATCAGCTAAGGGGAAGTCTTTAGAGGTCTTGGGTTCAGGGAAAGTTTTATAGAAAACCCGTAATCTATATTAGGGTTTTTGGTTAAAATTATGTAATTTGAATCAACTGAACAGATGATAATTACCTTCTAACCCAAAGACCAGTCATCAAATGTCTGGTGGTGTATATTTTTTCAGATGTGTATCAGACAGGTTAATGATAGAAAGATGTTGCTGCTGCTCAAGTTAAAGAACCAACCGGACAAGACTTCCATCTGAAAAGCAACTGTTCAGGGGAAGTTGTTGGTATCTTTACAAGTATCCAAAAGCTTCAATAGTTTTTCAAAGAAAATGCTCACAAGTTTAGGGGAAGCTGAAGATTTCAAGTCAATCTTTGAAAAAGAAAGTGATGCAGAGAGCAGTCAGAGATCATGAAGTTTGAAGATCAACAATCAAATTGAGTATGGGATAATAAGTATTATCCGAAGGGAACTCGAGGATGATACTTATTATCTAAAGGAAAAGACTTCCTCCGTCAGATCTTGACAAATTTTTAGGGGAAGGTGATGGGATAATAAGTATTATCCGAAGGGAACTCGAGGATGATACTTATTATCTAATGAAAAGACTTCCATAATACATAGTATCTGAAGGAAACTCGAAGATAATATGTATTATCTCAAGGGAAGTCCTTAGCTGAGGGGAAGTAATCAGCTAAGGGGAAGTCTTTAGAGGTCTTGGGTTCAGGGAAAGTTTTATAGAAAACCCGTAATCTATATTAGGGTTTTTGGTTAAAATTATGTAATTTGAATCAACTGAACAGATGATAATTACCTTCTAACCCAAAGACCAGTCATCAAATGTCTGGTGGTGTATATTTTTTCAGATGTGTATCAGACAGGTTAATGATAGAAAGATGTTGCTGCTGCTCAAGTTAAAGAACCAACCGGACAAGACTTCCATCTGAAAAGCAACTGTTCAGGGGAAGTTGTTGGTATCTTTACAAGTATCCAAAAGCTTCAAAAGTTTTTCAAAGAAAATGCTCACAAGTTTAGGGGAAGCTGAAGATTTCAAGTCAATCTTTGAAAAAGAAAGTGATGCAGAGAGCAGTCAGAGATCATGAAGTTTGAAGATCAACAATCAAATTGAGTATGGGATAATAAGTATTATCCGAAGGGAACTCGAGGATGATACTTATTATCTAAAGGAAAAGACTTCCTCCGTCAGATCTTGACAAATTTTTAGGGGAAGGTGATGGGATAATAAGTATTATCCGAAGGGAACTCGAGGATGATACTTATTATCTAATGAAAAGACTTCCATAATACATAGTATCTGAAGGAAACTCGAAGATAATATGTATTATCTCAAGGGAAGTCCTTAGCTGAGGGGAAGTAATCAGCTAAGGGGAAGTCTTTAGAGGTCTTGGGTTCAGGGAAAGTTTTATAGAAAACCCATAATCTATATTAGGGTTTTTGGTTAAAATTATGTAATTTGAATCAACTGAACAGATGATAATTACCTTCTAACCCAAAGACCAGTCATCAAATGTCTGGTGGTGTATATATATATATATTTTTTTTTTTTTTTGAACATTTTCTTTTGCTCTGTGGTGTTGTCAAGATAGCATAAACATGGCGTGTGAGAGAGTGAATACTAGGTATAATTACCACTCTCAACCCGTTTTTGTCGGGACTCAGTCTTTTAAACCATGCAACCTAGGATGGGAAGCTAAACATATATATCTTTTAAGTTCACTGCACTTTCATTGGAGGTCATAAGTTTAGGTCGAGCCTACCGAGCATATCACCGTGGAGCTTGCCTTTCACTTCCGCCTTACGCGTGTCAGCCATCTCCAACCCGAAAATTCATTTTACTTCCCCTAAACTTCTCAAAAACAAGAAACAATTAAAAATTGAAAAGCACACTATTTTTTTAGGGGTCAACATTTTCATCTTCTTTACAAGACCGTTTCCTATTATTCTTCCTCCATACACATCTCCTCCAAAGGAAACAGAACTACCGTTAGATATTGTTTTAACATCATACAGCAAGTCCTTGTTCCCTATCATGTGCCTGGAGCACCCGCTGTCCATGTACCATGTGTTTACAGCTTTCCGGGTATGTCCCTGCATAAGTAAAGAAATTGATTAGTTTAAGGAGGGACCCCGGTCATTTTGACCTTGGGTCTTCTTGATAACCAGTTTCTTCACAGTTGACGAAGATGGTGCGGATGAAGACGATGGAGCTGATGGAATAACTGATGATGGAACGAAGGTGGTTGCAGGCCTTGGAGCTCTCATTGGCCTTTGAGACGGAAATGGCCTTGGTATAAAGCCGGGTCTTGGCCTTGGGTTCCATGACCTAAATGGAGTCAGACTTGATGCATTCATCCTTGGTGGTTGTCTGATGTGTGGCTGACTTGAATACAGACTTCCCCCTAAGCCTTGTGGTAGATAAGAGGCTTGACTCGGAATGTACGGTTGGTTGGGATAAGACTGTTGGAACATAGAATCATCCCGCAATTCCATGAAGTCTTCACTGCAATTACCGTAGTTTCTCGAGTGGAGGTGTGGATTCTGACCAGCAGTTGCATGTTGCTCAAAGTAGTGTACAGGTGGCATTGGTGCGTTGCCATAGGTGTTGTACCCTTGGTTGTAGATACACACACTTGCATCGTGATAAGGGTTGCCACAGATAGCACAAACATTTTGCACAGATGGTGTAATTTGAACAACGGAAGCATCAGATTCGGCAACAGGAACCACAGATGATGGTTCAACAGATGAAGCTTCAGGAGTCTTCTCATCATTAGTAACAGCCTTCTTCTTCCTTCTTCTTGTTCTTTTCTTCTTTTCAACAACAACAGTTTTAGCACATTCTGTTATTGGAACAGAAGGCTCTACCACGATCAATGCGGACAACAGTTGGAGAGGAGGTTGTACCAGTTACTTTTGCAACACTCTTCATCTTTGGTTTAACATTCTTAACCATTTCAACTTTGGAGTTAACAGCTCTAGTGGGAGCAGAACATTCAACAACATCTTTCGATTTGCTTGATTGAGGAGATTTCCCAGCATATGGTGTTGATGTAGAGTGAGTTTCAGTTGAGGCACTTGATAGAGACTTCACCTTACCATCGGTGATCACAAGACCAATTTGTGTGTGCATGACAGTCTTACCATGTTTGAGTGCCATTTCAGCAAATGCACGATTGAACTCATCCTCATTCACATCAGACTGATCAGTGAATCCCTTGTTGGAATTCTGCCTAGGCTTTCGCCTTCGTGTGGTCTTAGCTCGTTTTGGAGCAACAGTGGGTTTTAAAATCTCGTAGTTGTCGTCAAACAAAAACGATTGACCATCCACGGCAGATGTTTTCAACAAATCAAGAAATTCATGTTCAGCTGTTTCTTTAGTCAGAGTCTCAGAAAAACTAGTGTCAACACCTTTCAAAATATCAGGATTGACTTCCTCAAAGTGAAGTGCGACATCGGTTGGTGGGAGATCAGATCCACTCGTGTGGGTAGAGAGTTGATCTTCCATCTTTTGGATTTCGGAAGCACTTGGAACCAACTCAGGATTAATGAATATTAAATGACTCTTTGAGTTAATCTTGGTCAACTCGGGAACTCTATAATAGTTATGGTTAAGCGGATGCTCTGCCGCACTATCATTAATTTCCCTTGTCAAGCCAAGTCCAGTTTTAAGTCTAGCAAAAATATCACGGCCAACAGTATTGCCAAGTGTTGCCGGATTGAGTTTTAACAAATCAATGGTTTCTCGAGCCTGAGCATAGCTCGTCCTCAGAGAAGTTAGTTTTTCCAAAAGATCTGTTATTTGAATAGTAAGAGTTGTTTCTGTGTGTTTCATGACCTCAATGTCATCTTGTAAAGACTTGATCTTAATCAAAAAGCCATTTTCATTTTCTTTCAATTTTTCAACTTGGCTCTCACTCTCTTTCGCCTTACCAACCAACTTAAGGTTGTAAGCGCGATAGCGAGCTACAGCCTCAATACATTTATCAGAACATAAAGCAGATTTTACCTCATCGGCAGATCTGAGCTTAAATACTCATGTTCTTTACTGGGAACCAAAGAAAGCAGACGACTGTTGATATCATCGACAACCTCATTAGTTGGTGCGAGAATAACTCCTTCAGACCAAAAATCTTGTTCACCAAAGTTGTCCAGAAACGATGGATAAACAAAATTGATAAGATCGTTTATCGGATTTGATGAATCATGAATAATGATTCTTAAATTGAAAACAACAATTTCAGAGATTTCATAAAATCAATACTTTAATTATAAGAATGGCAATTGTAAACATACCCTCTCACACTTGCTACATAGATCTCAATACTCTAAATTGTTGCAATTTGCCGTCACCTTGCTCTTAGCATTTAACCCACTACTCAACAAATCACTCCTCATCCAATATGCAAACCAAATTGATAAACTATATTAACTTAAGCTGAGAATCATGAATCAGCTATCAATTAGTTTTACATACATTTCTTTATTGTTTTTATTACGAATGCAAGATGGAACAAAGATCTATTATAAATTTGAATGAAAAAGCGTCTTCCTAAATAATTTTGACCAACATTTTAGCAACACAAAAAGCGAAGAAAGAAAAGAAAATAAATACATACCTGTGTAGGAATCACTACCAACCTTTCTTCTTGAATCAGAAAAGAGCTAACCAAATCTATTACAATTTCAAATCATCAATAGAAGCCATATGTTTCTTGTAAAAGTCTTTCCTGTTATTAATATAACAACAATGTAATTACGAGAAACAAATGCATAATTACAGAGGAACTATACAAATTTAAATTAAATTTGTGACAACTGTCAAATTCCTAGGTTAACCCAGTTAATTTTTCATTAAGATATGTCAATGTGTACTAGTCATTTTATGTCACGTCTGTGTCACGTGCACTTGTTTTACCGAGTCTATCCCGATGCACTAGTTGATCACCAATAAGCACGTCAGATAAACGACCACAACCTGACCAGCTAACAATCATGATATTTCATGATTTAATATGTTTAGATGTTACATGAATATGTGATACTTTATTTTATGTGTAATTGCTCAAAAGTGCAATATGCGTGCCATAAGTTGTAAGTGTCACCGTGAAATAAAATATGACATGTTATATAGTAACTAGAAAAAAAAACAACCCCCCCCCCCTGGCCGAAAATTTCAAACATTTTCCCCCCATGGTTTGCTTGTCCTCCAAGGGACTTAATTATGGGAGGATTTTAGTGATCCTTCACGAAAACAAAAATAAAAAAAAATAAAAGAACACATCTAACACCCCCTCCCCCTCACAAATCCGAAAATCTGCCCTTCTCCCTCTCCGCTCTCTACTTTCAAAAGGAAAAAAAAACCCTAGCCCTTGGAGTTGATGGCAGCCCCTTCTCCCTCTCTTCTTCTTTGATTTTCTTCATCTAGGCCACCATCGCGTTCCTTGTTATTCACGGAGCAAGCAACAAGTAGGAGAACCTCTTCTTCATCAATTTTCAATCTCCTAAGGTAAGAGACCCTAAACTTTGCATGTCTAGGATTCCTATTCTCTATGATCATCCACCCATTGTATGCTTACATGCTTGTGTCATTGATTCTATGTGCTGGAAGCAGTGGCGGATCCAGGACATTTAGTTAGCGGGGGCAAAAACGGATTAGATCAATACATTAGTAATAACTTACAAACACCAATAATGACGGTGTAAATAAAAAAAAATCGATATCAAGAATTTAATTTGTTGAAGTGCACGAGTTGCCATGAAAATGGACGAGTTAGTGAAGCTATTGGTTGTGATTGCTAAAATTTAAATGACGAGCGCTTGATCAAGTGCGTCGCTAAGCTACTACATGTTAACCGTCTAAAGAGTAATAAGTTTAGATCGAATGGATATATTTCTAGTATTAGGTTGTGTTAAAATTCTATATAAAAAAGTCATAAAAAAATGACAAACTAAAATAGCCTAAAAATCATTGATAATAAGTAGCTTTACGAGGAAAGAATTCCCACAACTTTGTTAAAGAAATTAACAAAAAACCAAGTTGCCATTTTGTTGGGTCAAGAACTTAAAAAGACAAATAAATACACTAAATTGGGTTGAGTCAAAAAACACTTTGGAAGAATATGGTGGATTGGCGGTAGCCTTAGAAGTGAAATAGATTTGAAAGAAAAAAAATATATGCACTTTCATAGCGGTTACTTAGCTTTATGGATTTCTATTGGATAGGTTAAAGTGTAGTGACTCATAATTAAAACTAAGGGGCATGTTTTAAAGTTTGGATTGAGGCAGGGGCTGCAAGATAAATTTCACAGGGCCTGCAAAATAAATTTTAGGGGGCCTCAGGTAAATATTTATGAAGTTGGACATTTTTTCTGCTTCTGGCTAATTCTCGGAGGGGGCATTCCCACCCTCTCAAGACTGAATCAATCCGCCCCTGGCTGGAAGTTCGTATCTTGTGTTTGTTTATGCATTATTGTGAATTATTTTGTATCATGAGGGGTGCCCTAATCTGTTTTAGTGTACCAATAAGTTTTATAAATCATATCATGGATTGTAATGATCAAAAACTCAACTAAAACCTTGTTTTCAAGATGATTATGTAAAGTCGAAATTCTGGCAGATTCGTCCAGAAAAGTGTGTCAACTTTGAAAGGCCATACCTTGGTCAATATTTGTCCAAATGGTCTGATTCTTTTTCCAGAAGTTGTATTTTTGTCTTCTCTTTCAAATGGTACTGATTTCGCGTGATTAGGACCCTATTTGGTGCCTCAAAGGTTCCTAACAAAAAGGTTGTGCAATTCTGCCAGAAAACAAACCCACACACTTGTATGAGTTTTTTGACAAGCCTAACGTGGCTAATAGAATTTTTCTAAAACATAAAAGTTGTTGGATATAAACTAAATTAATGATCTGGAAATTTTTAGAATTTAAATCAAAAGTATTGATGAGATATAACCAGAACTCTATGTCATTTACTAAACACTAGACAACTTCTGTCTAGAAATTTTGTCCAACTTGCAAATGACATAATTTTCTCATCCCTCATCATTTTGAGGTGATTCCTTTTGGAAAAAAAAACTCTGGTGAGTTATCTTTAAATTGGCAGTGGTTAGAGGTCCCGGTTCACACGATAAGTCACTGATCTTGAGTAAACAAAATCGGTGCGCAGCTGTCCTAAATTTGTGATGTTTGTTTCCATGTTTTGCCATGTTACTTGTATGCTAGCTATGAACCTTAGGTCAATGCATTAATTTAGGCATAATAGG
This sequence comes from Deinandra increscens subsp. villosa, assembly GCA_039602395.1. Lineage (NCBI taxonomy): Eukaryota > Viridiplantae > Streptophyta > Magnoliopsida > Asterales > Asteraceae > Deinandra > Deinandra increscens. The sequence continues at coordinate 26,484,078 of JBCNJP010000025.1, forward strand.
GTAGTCTAACTTTCTGTTGACTTTCATTGACCAAGCCCCTTTTATGGGACAACTTAGGTGACCCCAATTCTTGACCAATTGTTTGACAACGTGTAACATACTGCATGCTTTAACAACTTGTTCTATTTTCAATGTGCTTATGTGTTAGGTTATTCTAAACCCCTAGGCTATGTACTTTGCATAAATACAAGTCCTAGGTCCCCACCTCGTGGGAATGGAAATACTGTAGGAGGTTGACCCGTTGACCTCATACCGTACAGGTGTAGTAGTCATCATAGTCCTAGTTGCTTGATATGTGTCACCTTCACCACCTTAGTAGCATGATACTAGGACACCAACTTTCGTATGATTTACATGAATTCAATCACACATTCGTAATGCTTTACTACACTTGATCAACCACTGAGTCATGGGTCGACACGTCGTAATGCTTTAAGTGACCCTGTTTTCCACTGGTACACGCGAAATGTTTCCCTTTCGTCCTCGAGACACGACTAACTCTTAGACCACACTCTTAGGTCTCAATCTCATATCAAACCGCGAAGCACTTGGCTCAAGTGCAGTTTCTTGTAGCAGCGCTCCCTAAGGTGAGTTTCATGAACCGTTATGTCACATTCCTTTTAGGTATTGACACGCATATTTCATAGGTTACTCGATAACCTGCACAAACGCATGTTAAATACTGAGTACACATTATCACATGTCTCTAGAATAGCCTATCCATTTTAAAGACCTTACACTCGGACCGTTAATAAAGTAAATTAGCATGGTGATGTTTAGTAGTACTACTGGGTCTGACAAACCCCGCTCAGCGGGCACGGGATGCCCACCCGACTGGCAGTCGGACTGAGTTAATGTCAGCCAAAACTACCATGTTTGGATAGACACGGGGAAAGGAAAAACGTGTACGTTAATCCTACATGCATTTAGTCAGTCTCGGTTGCGAACTTTCTCTAGACATGAATTTAGGTTAGCTACCTACGATAGTTTCAGTATTGTAACACATTCTACGTATGAATATAATATATATATATATATATATATATATATATAATGGTATGTTATACTACTTATGTGAACTCGCCAGCATTAGCTGACACTTGGTCTTACTTATCTTGTACAGGTCGTAAGACGAGGATTGTTCTGGGAAAAGTAAGCGGGCAACACATTGGTCACCTAAACATTATTTTTATTTCTTTTGGGAGTTCTACTTTAAGCTATATTTCAAAACTTATTAAGGGTTTTTATTTCTCATGTTATCATTGGGCGTCGTGTTTTGACGCAACTTATTTTTTAATGCTTCCGCTACGTTTTGAAATCATGACATGTGAATGTTTTCCCTAAAATGCATTACTCTGATTTATATTTATAACCCAGTAGTTGTCAAAGTAACTAATGACTTGAATTCTGGTCTGGATCACACCCCACACGGTAAAACTCCATTCACTACTAGAAACCGGGCCTTCCTTGACGCGCGAAAAATGACACGCGCTACTTTTATGACGTGCAAAAATGAGCGTCATTAGAAATCTGTTGTAATTTGAGAAAAAAAAAGTGTAGATGACGCGCATTTACGAGCGTCATAAATTTTGTTTCATATAATTAAAAAAACGGAGTACACTTCTGAATGTGCGCGTCAAGAAGCCCAATGTCGTTTTTTAATTTTTTCCCGCAAAAAATTTTCCCCAAAAATTTTGCCCTAATTTGGCGCTCCCAAAATTTAGCCCTAACTTCACTTTTCACGGTTCCTCCGCCTAATCAACGATTCCTTCACTTTTCAACCATCTCCGCGCTTCCTCCTCCTCCTCATTATTGGCCTAATCAACGGAAAGAAATTGACCATCACCAACATGCCGTACTCCGCCCATCTCTGCCCTTCCTTCGGCCTCCTCCTCGCACTAACTTCCATCGTTCTCTAATCATCACCCGCGCAGTCCCTCACCTGCTAATTGACACTGACGGTTCCTCTACCCTCATCCAGTTCCGGCGGTGATTTCAGGTAAAGTGATTCCAGTGGCTGTTAAGCGGTTTTAGGTCTGACGGTATATGGAGATTTGATTATCGACGTTTCTCTTGCCTGAATATGGAGATTTGATCTTCCTGTATTGGAACAGATCTTCGTGAATACATTTTTCTCTGCCTTAATTGATAAAGCAGAAAAGGTTAGTGTATTTCAAACCTTGATTTCAATTTTGTATGTGATTCTTTAGCAACAACATTTTCTAGATTTGGATTTTAACCAGTTAGTTGGCTTGGCAGTGGTTCAAGGGTGGAATCACAAACATCTGTTATAACTGCTGGTTTTCATTAGTCATTGACTTACACTCAGCTACTAGATAGAATTTCCCAGGTTCATTCTTAGCTTTGCTCTACTCTGCTCATTATTTATTATTTATTATTAATCGTCATTGTGATGTTCAATTCTTATATATATGAATTACTACAACAGCTTGTAAATTACTTGAAACAAAATGGAGTTAAAAAGGATGATTATGTCATTATTTACTTACCTATACTCATGGAACTGGCAATCTCCATGCTCACCTGTGCTCGTATCGGAGCTGTTCATTCGGTATTACTCTCTCATTATCACCACCATTTTCATTTCTTCATTGCCGCTAACACCAACCAATTTTCCTTTGGATTTCAGGTTGTTTTTGCTGGATTCTCAGCAGAATCTCTTGAACAAAGAATTATTGACTGCAAGCCAAAGCTTGTGATAACTTGTAATGCGTTTGAAAGAGGCTAGAAAGTCATCAATCTTAAGGATATTGTTGATTCTGCACTCTGGGGATCAGATCATCTCAAAATGGAACCTATGTTGGTAGGATATTTATATTTGTTTCCTTAATAAATGCATATCAACATCTAGTATATGTTATCAGTTGTTATGTTTATATGACATTTATTTTTACTTGCTCACAAACAGGTTTATGTTTGACTTACGCAAATGAACCATCCCTGAAGAGGGAAGCTATTAAATGGCAAAGAGAAAGAGATGTTTAGGGGCAGGTAGTAAAAGGCACACCTAGTTCAGTTTTTTAAGTATTTATATTTAATTTAACTGAATCTCCAGGGTGTTGTTCCAAACTGTTCTACTAAATGTGATGTGCAGTGGGTTGATGGAGAGGATCCAATTTTTCTTCTCTATACGAGTGGAAGCACAGGAAATCCTAAGGTATAATTTATCTATGTTTCATTGTAGAGGTGGCATAATGTTCTGGTCAAGGACATCGGATAACGGGTCAAGACCGACTTGGTTGAAATGGGCACGGTCTGGTTAGGTTGAGCCAGACACTTTTGGTATCCATTAAAAGTATTTGGCCAATTCTTAACCTATTCCCATTTTAGCTAACTCTTTTATGTGACTCATTCATAAAATTGTATGATGTTCAAGTTTTCTAACAAATCAATTAACACTTGTTTCCTTGTAAGAAGTTCTAGGTGTATAGCTAACTGTGGTTGGATTACTGGACATGGTTATGTTGCTTAGGGTTAACTGAGCAATAATTGTTGTTTACGAAGGGGTAAAATCTTAAAACCGAGTTTTGCACTCAGAGTTTCAAATATTTTCGTGAATAAATAGCATGACGGTATGATACAAATATTTCATAATACACAGAATCTGCAGGTTCCTAAGTTTATCCAGATCTTGGAAGATGTTGGGATATTGTTGACAAGTATAGGGTGACAATCTTCTACATTGTTCCTGCATTGGTGTCGTCTTGTATGCGTGATAGTGATGAGGCAAGGATCTCTTCATCTGTTTATGTGATGCTATACGAGTTGTACTTTATGCTTATAGACATGTAGGCTCTTTGGGGTTAAGAAGTCTGTACTCACATAGAAATATCTTAGTAAACAGCAGTATGTGACTCGTTATTCTCGTCAATCTTTACGAGTACTTGGTAGTGTAGGCGAGCCCATCAATCCAAGTGCATGGAGGTATTTATTTTTATTGTAAGTGCTTAGTTGAAGAAAACTTCTTTATCAACTTTTTTCTTTTCTTTTTATTGCTATGACAGGTGGTTTTTCGATGTAGTTGGAAATTCAAGGTGTCCGATATCGAATACTTGGTGGCAAACAGAGACGGCGGATTTCATGGTATTTATGCACACTAATCATATATTTAAATCCGACTTCTATGAGCGAAATTATAACTCAAGTAGGTAAACATTTAAATCTTAATGCTATTTGTTCATGCTAGTGCTTGTAAAAAAGTTAAGCGAAGTGAAAATGCACTTTACTTGATAAGTGTTAGAATTAGAATAACTTATTATAAACAAGGTATAATTGTTGTAATTTCATCATGCTTAATGCTGATAAGTGATTTGACATAATTGGGAGAATTGGTAGATCTAATGATAGTTTTACATTGTGCCCACGTGATAGAACCTTTTTGGGATGAATGAATCCTTTAATTTACTAATACTGAACAAGAAGGTCCTTTTTTCCTTGAAACCTGGTATACATGCTGATATGGATGATGTAGCTTTTTTCCATCTTAAGCAACATGTTTAAATCACACTTAGTGCAGCCAGCCAATGATGGGTCAATTTAGCCTCTGGTTATGTTTTATATATAGTTTACATACAAAAAATTAGCTTAAAAAGGAAACCATCCAAGTGGGTTGATCATGTCAAATCTGTTACTTTTTTTTTATTGATCTAAACTGTTTTGAACGACGATTTTAGTATCGTAAATCATGTGCTTAAGGATCTGTACCGTTGCGATCTCAAATCAACTAAATAGCTAGGCTGGGCAAGGTTATATATATTGTTTTTGTTATAGGTGTATACATATTTTAAGTATTATGGTGAGGCTGTGAGGCTGACATCATGTTGCTTGTATGGTGGAGGTGAGAATCAATTTCTACTTAAACTGTGCAATTGAAAAGAGGGGTAGATTGATGCATCTTTCCTCAACTGTGAATTGTCTTTACAACGGAATTGAGTCTAACTTGTATATATATATAAGTAACTCATTATATTATTTGAAAATGATATCTAGGATCACATTGAGAGAGGGAATCTTAACTTATGCTCTTTAAAGTTCCGTATTCTTGATGAAGCTGATGAAATGTTGAGACAAGGTTTTGTAGAAGATGTGGAATATATTTTAGTTGGGTATTATGAACTATAGTTGCTTCTTTTGTATTTTGTAAAATTTTCTTTTTTGCATCCGGCTGACTTCAGCTTTTTCCACTGTGATTTGAAGGCAAGGTGAATGATGCTACCAGAGTTCAAACAGTTCTGTTTAGTGCAACTTTACCATTCTATGCTATTGTTTACTCCATGCAGGTGATGGTCATTCTGTTTATATTCGGAATCTGCCTCATAATGCGACAATACCTCAGCTTTAGATGGAGTTCAAGAAAATTAGACCTATTAAGCAAGGATGTATCTAAGTCAGAAGTAACAAGGTTTGTATTTTCATGCAAGTATCAACAATTTATACAAGATGGAAAGCTTTTGGAGGTAAGAAACATGTTTATTAGCCTTTAAAGAGAAGCTGCTGAGCTGCAGAGACAACTTCTATTCAGGGGATGGAATGCGGGTATAATAAATAATTCATATATGTTTTAACTTTTGAGGAAATGTGTTGTGCAGGTGAGCCAGAAGATGATTCAAAAGCTTGTTCACATTTTGAACCGGATAATAAGCCTGGAAGGTTGTGACTTGGGTCTGTGATCTGATGCATGGGAACATTATAAAGGCGCATTCTGGCCTTAAAACACGCCCCTTCGATTTCATATTGGTAAGCATTTTTTTATCAACCTCTATTATGAGGAATATTATTGTTTGTTTTTCTGGAATAAGTCTTTCTACTTATGGTCATTCTAAATGATAACTCAAAACAAAATCACTCATCATGACCACTATATGCTAATAAAGAGCAAAATCAATTGTAGAACCGACAAAACAAACTTGATTATAAAATCCTTGTTATTTATATGCTGCTACGGGGGAGTTAAAATTCCTGTTTGTTGACAGGAACAAGAACGAAACAAAAAAGCTACGTTGAAGTATCAGAATCACTTGGAGGTATACACACCCACATGCTGCTTAGGTTAAAAGTTACTTTGTTCTCGTTGCATTATTGGGTTGTACCTTAGAAATCCTGGTTGTGTACAACCCAACAATGGCGGACCCTTTAAAAGTTTCAAAATTTTCAGTAGGTTCTCAGCACAAGTTTCAAAATTTAGCCTTTATGTTCTCAAAATTTTCAGTGTGCAACAGGAATCATATTGTAGCAATAGAATGTCCACATTCATAATTGTTGTGTGTGTTGTGGTGATTTTGAAGAGTAGAGCATCTGTTATAATCAAGGCAGAGTATAAGACTTGAGGGTACATTGTTGGTTTGGAAATGGGGTTTGGTAGGTTATCGTGGGTTAAGATCAGATTGGCTTCAAGGGAAACAAAGATCGACCTGTTGTGGAAATCATGAACACCCCAACTTCTCCATAAATAGTTGGAGAACCCGCCCAGCCTGCGAATATTGCTCTTCAAGACTGTTTGTGAATCAGGTTATTCAATGTTCTAAGTTATTCAATCTGATATAGTTGACACTAAATCTTTGATGTTTCTTAATTTTCAAGCTAATACTGAAACTAGGTTTCATGTGCACTCTTTTTACAAGACTTTGATTGCTATAGATGATGGACTTTAATACGCATCCGTGGGCTTTTGAATCACCCCAATCTGAGTTTGTATGACCAAGATATGACCAAAACAAGCTTAACGGGTCAAAACGCACCCATCAGATTACAGCTGCAATATCTGGCAATTGTAGCGGCTGGTTTTAACCAATTTAGCTAGATGATATGGTAAAGGACATGGAGACGAGTCCATGGCCTTTTGAATCACCTCAATTGGAGTCCGTATGAGAAAGATAGGTTTATTGTGTTAGCATACCAAATCCATTTGTAAACTCATGTTAACTTTGTAATGTTGTTATATATATATATATATATATATATATATATATATATATATATATATATATATATATATGAAATGCATTATTTTGTATAAGTGTCTTTTATTTTTTATTATGAGGTTAATTGCTATTAGATGTGGAAATTAGTGATTCTATTAAAAATATTTTTACTAATTTTTTTTACATTCTTGACGCTCAAAACTGCGTGTCATCTCTCTTTATGACGAGGGCTTCGTTGACGTGCATTTTATGACGCCCAATGCGCATCATTGTTCGCGCGTCAAGAAGCTTCTTGACCCCGGCTTCCTTGACGCGCATTTTCGTGTCAAGAAGACCCTTTCTTAACACGCGTTGCACGTCAAGAAATGCCTTTTTTGTAGTAGTGGTTAGTGGTAAATTAGGGTTGTGACAAAATTCATCCTTTTATTAATAACTCGATTACCCTTAGCCCCCTTTAAAAAATTGGGTGTACACCTTTGTAACGAAATCGGTGATACAAGGATGAACAAATATGAATAGCAAATGTGTTCAAGTTTAATAGCAATCTAAAAATTACATTGTAATCAAAAGAAAACAAATATTTATGAATAGTCCACAAATATAAATCTTTTATAAGAAATGGAGAAGAATTCAAAGATCACAACAAATTCAAACAATTCAAAAACAACGGACAGATTCCTAATCATACTTGGATGGATAGTTAATTATTATCTTCAAATTTTCCGCAAATATGATTCACTTATTTCCAAAATTACGCCATAATGAATTGAAGCGTGATTTCCATCAAGAATATACCCTAATTTTGAAGAAATTGGTCCAATCGATCACAGATTCTGAGTATGTATGAATAAGATACAACTGAGCAATTCCAAAATAGAAGTAAAAATTGTTGGAAAAGTGTGTGTCAATGCGATGTTAATCTCAAGGAAAATTTGGTTCAAGTTTAGGAATGTGGTGCATTCTATCCCACATTGGCGGGAAATAAAAGTTCTTCTCTTTATAAAGATAACCTTCAAATCTTTGAATAACTCATGTGTCATGTTTTACTCTGGCTTATACCCTCGCGCAAGGGGGGGGGGGTGCGAGTCTTGGTTATTTGGATCGAAATTCTGAACTCGTGCCCGCGCGACTTGTGGACACGAATGCAGCTCCGAAACACCGGGTTCGTACGAGTCAGGTTTTGCTTGTTACCGGATTATTTTTGAGCAAATTCTAGAAGGGGATTTTTGGCTTCCAAAACTGCAAAAACCTTTTGCATTACAAACCGATTATTAATGTGGATCATTAAATTGGTTTAACAGTGTAGACACACATTGCTGCTGCTGTTTCTCTGAACGATCTCATTTTTACTATTGCTTCATTCCGATCACGTTTCAAGCAAGGATCATAGTCCGGCAGTACACACTGCTTCGACAGGTGTACCCTGAGAACAGACAACGAATTTGTTTAAGGGAATTGTGTCAAACACATGCCCGGTTCCTTCGTTTTCCTGTCTTTTATTTTTAGGGATCTTTCCGACCATCAGCTTGTCATCCGTTACACTGCGACCACAATTCGGTTAGATCTTTAGTTTATGTTATACTCTTGTCTAATGCTTCAGGTTGTGTAACGATTAATGTAAATCTTTTTGGACATATTATCTAACAAACTTAAACAGATTCTTATATTGTTGAAACAATCTCTGATTTCTTGATATATGTAATTTTTGGTATAACACGATTATGAATGTATTTGGAGTATGGTTTAATTTCACATATTGTGTGATTCAAAACAATTGGGTTAAAACGTTTTAATCTTCGTTTTGTCCAGTTGTTGCTTTTAACATACGTGTTACAACTCGATATTTTATACCAAATGTATAAATGATTTATTACATTATTGTTTAACATGAGTGCTACAAAGGATGATGTTCTAAAATTGAACTTTATGTAAAGTTGTAATTTTGTAACGGGTCTTTACAAGAATTAAACAAGGCGTTGAAATTCTTTAAAACACATTGCTACTCTTGCGAGAAATGGCAATCGGGAGAAACAACTTGGTGTTCTTCTCAAAAGTATTTATTTGGTTAAAATTTATCTATATAAAATATAGATGTATAACAACTAAGTGTTGTTGCTTTGAGTAGATTTGTTCAAAATCTATAGTTTCAAATGAAACGAGGACATGAAGAGATGAGTACATGGAGTTCCACTGAGGGAGTACCTCAAGACAAGACTCACGAAAATATCTTAGGGTTCACTCCGTTTTTTTCTGGAATGACACGAGTGATTGCCCGCCGAGGATGGTTCATAATGTCTATTGCAACAGTTCATGCGTGCTCTAATCGGTATTCCTTTAAGGGGTATCGCGCCATCAAAGTCATATAATGCTGCTAGATGGCACTAAGCAAGAGGAAATTGGGATCTGTAGAATTAAAGGTGTCTACAGGATGTTCCCTTACCCTGGAAGATGTTATATATGTCCTTAGCAGTAAGAAGAATGCTATATCTGTGAGCAAGTTGAATATCGATGGATACTCGATATTGTTTGCATCTATAAATTAATAAAGGATGTTTCGTCATCAAAATTTGGTTAAGTTCCATGCGGTTGGAACTGTTATAAGAGGACTACATCGATTAACTCTTTGGAGTGATGTTAAAGAGGTTATCGAGACATCTGATGACGAGAGTATTGGGGATAGAAAATCTATATGATTTTATGTTTTAGTTAAATAAGACTTTGTTTCGTTATAAAATATCAGTTTAAATAAGACTCTGTTATGTTTTAAAATAAGTGTGTTTATGGTTTGAAATTATTTTAATTAAATATTTTTTGTTCTTTGATATTTGAGCATTACAATGAAAATGTTTATTCAAATTATTTCCAATCAAATAGTGCAAGAAGTCAGTTGCATTTGTGAGTTAAAATTAAATATGTAAATCATATATGAAACACCCCACACAATTGTAGATAATAAAGTGTATTAAAATACACGAACATGGTATATCTTGTAGTGTTGATGTGTTCAACATAACACGGATGCACAAGTGTGAATTGTCATGTATGAATGCAAGATATGCTATTATGGATTACAATATATGGTATTGTAAATTATAAATCTTCAGAGATTTATGAAGGTCAAGTAGATGTGTCTACCACCTTAATGTGTTGAGCTATTTGAAGACTTGGTCTTCATTTGGGAGAGTATCCTAAACATATAGTTCTAGAAAACAAGGGATGGTACATCGCTTGTGAAATAGGTTGTTTAGTGTCAATTTGTTTGACTACGTCTCAAAACAGTAGTGATTGTATCCTGGATTCATTCATATTGGTTATGAATGCACTCACCAAATTTAATCGAATTAAGGCTCGTGATGAGCCCATCAAGTATCATTGGTGATTTGGATACTAAGGCAAATAGGTTATGATCCTAAAACAGAATAATGGGCTATGTATGGTTATGTAGCATAGACTTGTCTAAATGGATGTGTGAATGTGGGAAAGGGATATTGAGATATCCATTAAGCCTGAGACGAATCAGAATGATGCATCTTCTGTTCACATTCTAAAGTACTAGAGTCTAAAGCATGCTAGACTAGTACTTGGTTGATTGTGATGCTCTGTGGAGATTAATCAACTACAACTTTCAAGATACACATGAACACAATACTAGATTTGTGTATGACAAAGTTCAAAGAAAATCTACATTCGGTCTAAGGAACAGGATATAACTTATGGAAAACGTGAATGAATAGGTCATTAAAACTGATATTACCTAGTTTTTGACGCCTCTAACAATTTTTTATTTCTTTCGGACCTTTGTTCCGTACTCATGTAGTTCTTCCGGATAGGTTTTTCCTGAATCGTGTGGTTCTTCCGGACATGTTATTCCGGACTCATGTGGTTCTTCCGCAATTTCTAGAATTGTGTAGAGGTTAACTTAGAATTATTCTAAGTATGAGATGCTTGTGTGAACAAACTTATGGAAAAAGCATTTGTTGTTTGCATCAACTCTGAAGCTCTCGTGAGCTAATGAGTTGAACATATGGACCCTAATGATACATTTGTTGTTCAAATCATGATGCTCTAAAGTGTGATCATAAGTGATGTCACATAAAGCTTAGAAAAATGAAAACAATGTGGGGGAGAGACTATTTAGGAAACAACCCGTGTGGTATTTGAAATGGTATTACCACAAAGAAAGGGAGAACCTTTAATCACCCAATTCGGATGCCATCCAATGACACTTAAATGTGTGGGTAGCTTGCATTTATATATGTTTGGCAATGAGGATTGCAATAATCACATGACTAAGTGGAGTACACAATAGTCATGGGATATGTGTTCACCTTAGAAAGACTACAATGTGATCATAAAGGGTTCTTATGGCGAGTTAAGAACACAAAACACAAACTGCAAGTTAAGATTAAGATTATAGATCTTGGCTGCAAATTATCTTGGTTGGTTTGACGAAGTGCCGGAGCCATCTGGTTCGCATCCAGGGAGGAAGATCCACTAGCTCCCATGCAGATGATATGCTCATTGATGTGAGTAATGACAAGATATCTAGAAAGCGAGATTTGACGTGAAAGACATGGGGAGGGCAAATGTGGTTTTGGAAATTCAAAATCACACAAAGACAAAGTGGACTCGTTTAAGTCAAACCCATTGTATTGACAAAGTTCTTGAGAAGATAGATGTAAATGACTCTAATGTAGCTAGAACACCAAATTGACACGAGTCAGTATCTAGCTAATAACATAGGAGAGACTGTTAACCAATTAGAGTACTCAAGAATTATTGGAAGTCTGATGCATCTGATGAGTTATACTAGACCAGACTTAACATATGTTGTAAGCAAGCTAAGTAGATACACAGGTAGATACACAAGTAATCCAAGTTCAACTCAGTGGATTTGTGTGATTAGGTTATTTAGGTACCTAAGGTACACAAGCGAATATGCGCTGCACTGTAACATATATTTAACAGTTATTGAAGGACATTGTGATGCAAATCGGATATCTAATACGAATGATTCCATAGAAACAAGTCGATATGTTTTCATAGGTGGAGGTGTAGCCGTATCATTATTAACTCAGTGGATTTGTGTAATCCAAGTTCAACTCAGTGGATTTGTGTAATCCAAGTTCAACTCAGTGGATTTGTGTAATCCAAGTTCAACTCAGTGGATTTGTGTGATTAGGTTATTTAGGTACCTCGCTATTCATTATTAACAGCCCGAGAAACTAAGGACTTTTTGTAATTTAAAGTGCATTCAGTGAAACATGTGATATGTGCTGGATAATTACTTAAACAGACAAAATATCTTTGTCTTTGCATTGCCATCCTTTACCGGATGCAAATAGTTGTGTGTTATCATCCTCAGCCGAATATAACTAAATGAAGTAGTGAAACTAATGCGTAGCATCTTTTATATAATTTAAATAAACAAATTCCCATATCTTAATGCTTTTTAAATATGAAAATACTAAATTTTGTGCTTAATTGCTTTATTTGTGAAAAGTTTGGTTTTTAATGATCATTTGATGAATTTATATAATTTTCACATTTTATTGAGCTTTAATTGTGAGATTATAAAAATGTGATTTTCATTATTTTTGAAATGTGAATTTTAGGTGGTTGTTGTGTTCGTGATGATTTTAGAAGAATTCTGGAAAAAACGGAAGTGAAAACGGAGGTCGTATCCTAAAGTTAAGAGAAAAAGAAAAAAAAATATAAATAACAAGTGCAGCAGGCCTGTAGTCCAGAGGCCCAGTCCTCTTCCGTGTGGCACCAGCCCAGAAGCAGCCCAGCCCGTTCCACATTCTCGAGCCAGGCCCAGTCCACAGTCGCAGCAGCCCAGCCCACCAGAAGAAGCCCAGGCGCCCTGCAGAAAAAAGAAAATATTGGGAGGAGACAGGGTTCGAACCCCTGACCTCTTTGACCTCCAGCAAGGATTTTACCACCAGGCCAGCAACTCCTTCTTACTCATGTTCAGATTAGAATTCATTTATTCACTCCTACGAGGCCCAGATCAGCAACGAGCCCAGCAACCTGTTTCATTTTTCAGACCTAAAATCCACATATTTAAAAGCATTTAAGTCGCCGTTTTTTGGATGGGAAGCCTCCATAAACCCCCAATACCCTAAAAACACATAAAAACAGATCTGGAACTTTAAAGAAGGATTTGGGAGCCAAGATTCAAGCTTTTGGATGCTAAAAGTGGAGATCTACACGTCTTTAGTCTTCATTTTCGCTTAGAGGCTTGTTCTTCATCTCTTTTTCTGGATTTCTATGTTTATGAGAGCATTAAAGATTGGATTTTTATGTGTTTTTATCATGTTTAGTGGCTAGTTACCATTGTATCATCTAGGTTTGATGATTTTAGACCCATTTCACTTTCTAGTTTGACTTTTTGACATGATCTTGTGAAATTGCTCTTTGATTCTGATTTGGATGCCTTGGATGATGTTGTATGCATTTTTAGCTTTTGTTTATATCATGTTATGTGGGTTAATTGATGTGGATTGTAGAACTATGACCATTTATTGATTAGCTTATTATTAATTGGTTGACTTTTTGGAGTTTATTGATTAATGCATGATCCGGAGACCTCCTACATGATAATATGATATGGATTTGGGGCTGATTTTGTGTGCATCTATATGGGATAGAGTTGACCGATTCGTTTCATATACTAGGAAATAGCTACGCATTGTTTAGTGAGTAAGGATGCTTATGACCATAAGATTCGAGCTCGCTTATTCGTGTTTAGAGTTTTCTAGGTCCTAGGCTATTCATTTCAGAATCATTGCATGTGTTAGGTGCCATTTAGAGAGACCTTTCTTGTGGTTTCCTTTTACGTGTGCGTTTAGTCCGCTTTGACCGAAGCGATTAGACCATTGAGCAATTTTACATAGTTTTCTATCCGAGCTTCAATTAAGATTACCTTTATGATCAGGATGTGTCTATAGTCCTATTTCATTATGGTTTTCATCATTAGTGGATCGTGATCGTGTTGATTAGTCAAACTAGGGGTCTTATTGGGTTTAGAGGATTCTTATCTAGGTGGTACTTTTCCCCGATTGATTTTTCTATATTTTGCTTTCGTTATCTGTTTGTTTTCTGTCTGCTTAGTTTATTACTTTAGTTTTCATTATTAATTCTCAAAATCATTTTCATTGGTTAAATATTAGCGACGATTCGGTATCGGGAGACTGTTGAGCATCCACGGATTGATATCCGGTTCTTACCAAAACTATACTGCATACGACGGGTGCACTGCCCTGGTGTGTAGTTTGGTCACTTGGTATTTACCATTTAAAACTTGACTGGTGATATATCCAAATCCTACGCATCAAGTTTTTGGCGCCGTTGCCGGGGACGCGTCAGATTCTGAGAAATATCCGATCTAGTATTTTAACCACTTGTTTGCTTTATCTGTTTACCTATTTTCTTTGTGTTGTTTAGCTGCTAGTTTGCTTTTCTGTTTCTGTGTTTCTTTTTTGTGTTAGTTAGACTTTTAGGTTAGTTTTTTTTTCTTTTTCTGTTTCTGTTTTGTCGTTTCTATCGCAATTTTGTCTGTTTATGCGCATACGTCGCCGACAGAGCCGATTTTCACCGTTATGTGAGCCAGAAATAGTTTTCCATCATCTTCGGCACGTTGTGGGCGCATTACCTGTGCCGATGGCCGCACTTACAGATCAGAGGCGCACGCTTGCAGACTACGCCCTCTGAGCCTGAGAGAGTTTTTCATCACCTTCGGTACGTGGAGGACGCATTATCAGTGCTTATGGTCGCACCTGCAGATCAGAGGCGCACGCTTGCAGACTACGCCCGTCCCAAGATCGACGGGACGTTGCAGAGTGTTATCCGTCCGCCGGTGGACGTGAATAACTTTCAGATTCAGCCTCAGGTCATCACTCTGATTATGGACTATGTTCAGTTTGACGGGTTACCTAATGATGACCCAATGACCCACATCGCGAACTTCCTTGAAATTTGCAACACTTTCAAACTTAAGGGGGTCCCCGCAGAGGCAATCCAGTTGCGATTATTCTCATTTTCCCTTCGAGGCGCAGCGAAGGCGTGGCTTCAGTCTCTCCCGCCTGGTTCTATCACGTCATGGGCTATTTTGACACAGAAATTCATCTCAAAGTATTTCCCTCCATCGAAGGTTGCGATGTTCAGAAACAAAATATATTCCTTCCTTCATGACGACACGGAGAGTTTATACGAGATGTGGGAGCGATTTAGAGAGTTGTTGAGAAAATATCCATCACATGGGATTGAGCTACACCAGCAGATGTAGATTTTCTACAGCGGTTTACATCCACTCACACGACATACGGTCGACACGTAAGCTGGTGGGACATTAAGTAGTAAAACGCCCGAAGAGGCGCAAGACTTACTTGATGAGCTTGCTTTA
Organism: Deinandra increscens subsp. villosa; assembly: GCA_039602395.1. Classification (NCBI taxonomy): domain Eukaryota; kingdom Viridiplantae; phylum Streptophyta; class Magnoliopsida; order Asterales; family Asteraceae; genus Deinandra; species Deinandra increscens. The sequence continues at coordinate 26,499,426 of JBCNJP010000025.1, forward strand.
AACGATTATTAGTGGCCGAGCACGCAGAGTAAGCCGAACCAACAGAGAGGAGTCCTCCAGGTTGACCCTATTACAGCTCTATCCATGCAGGTCGAGGCGTCATCGAAGAAAATAGCCAAAATGCAAGTGATGGAGCAACAGGTGAAGTATTGCGAGTTGTGCTCAGGACCCCACGACATTACACATTGTCCTGTCGGGGGTAGCATCGATTTTGTCGAGCAGGTCGACTACATGGCCGGCCAGGCCCACCCACCACCCAACACGTATAACTACAATCAGGGGTGGCAGAACAAACAAAATTTCAGCTCAAACATGCCTTGCTTTCAGCCGAGACCGCCACCGATGCAACAGGGTTTCTATGACCCAGAGGTTGGCAAACAGACATCGACAGAGGATTCAGGTTTGAAGAATTTAACTGACATGATGTCTCAGTTTATCAAGCAGAATGAGAAAACTTCACAGCAGAATGATCAGAGGATTTTGCGGACTGAGCAGGACATAGTTGTGGTGGCCAAAGAGTTGAGTAATTTAGCAGCTCATATGCAAAATATGGAGAGGACCATGGGTCAACTTTATAAATCGTTTTCTGAGAGAAAACCAGGAGGATTGCCAGGGCACACACAGTTATATCCTAAGCAATACGTGAATGCAATCTTTTACCTGAATGACAACACCACTCCAGATCCAGAATCGACGTTCAATGTTGAGCCAGTTGATGAGGAGAGTGATGATGAGATAGACGAGGAGATTGAGGTAGAGGTTCCTGGGCAGGTGCAACCGAGGCTAAGCCCAACAAGTACAGCACGACCCGAGGAACCAGTAGTGGGGAAATATGTTCCCCGACCCTACATCCCTCATATTCCATATCCAGAGAGACTTAGGGATCAGCTTAGGGAGGAGGAGCAGGAGAAACATCGTCACCAGGCCGTCGTTCATCAGATTGGAATTAAAGATCACCCACCCGACCCACCTTCAGTTACTATCAAGTCGACTACATCATTTCAGGCCCCGCAAAAGAAGAAGTGTGGGGATGAAGCAGGCGTTAGAATGAAGAAAAAGCCGCCTGATAAGAAGGCGAAGGCTTCCGTGAGTGTTAGTCCATGGGTGGCCGCTATGTATGCGATGTACCTGCGAGATAGACATAAGGGAGTCGAGCCCTTGTTTGAAGAGTGGCGCATGCATGGGTCGGATGCGAGCATATTCGGTAGTGAGGGAGGTCACATCCATGACCCCAGTTGACTTAACCGTGGGTTCGAGTCCGGCTGACGACTCGTTAATAAATTCAGCGCTTCCGGGAGGTAACCCGATGTATTTGTTTACTTTTGTTTTGCTTGTTTCATGCTTTGTTTCTCTTTAGTAGCTTACTTTGGCTGTTAGTTAGTTTGTTTAATTAGTTGCACTTTTATTTTTCTTGTTCCGTTTTATGTTTTGTTTCAAGTGTTGCAGGTTCTCATGGAAGCATGCCACGATTAGACATTGCATTGACTTATCATTTCTGGCTATGCTCCTCGGGGTTGTAGGTATCACACGGTTTGCGGATCGTCGGATACTCAATCTCCATTTTCGCGGTCCGAAAACTGTGCTTTCATGATTCAGGACAGGTTTGGATGATACGGGACCGTCACTTCATAAATGACAATCAACGGTCCGTATCCAGGTTTTTCTTGGGCTTGTTGACTTTTGGTCAAAATGGACCGTTCACTTCATAATTGACAAACAAACGGTCTATTTTGATCGAATGTTACTTTTCTGGGCCGGGTAGGTATATGGATGTTGGTTGGTGCTGCTGAGCAATTGGTTGCAAATTGGCATAGTAGGTCTTTTGCTGCACACATTGCGAATCGTCTGGTACTCAATCTCCATTCCAGGCAGTTTGCATGTTTGTGTTGTAGGCTCTGTTGACTTTTGGTTAAATGTCGGCCGTTCACTTCATAATTCACAACAAACGGACCGCATTTGATCAATAGTCCAAGAACTCAAATTTTCAAATATCTTTTAAAAGTGCCAAATTTTGCAATCCGATCGCTTTTGTTTCATTTTGGGTTTTGTTTACTTCCAGATTCACCACGGGACCGCCAGCTACCTTGATTCACCAGTTTAGTTTTATCCGAGTTGTACATTCATATTATATTCATCTTGTTGACACACGACTCGAGATATTTGATCTTTATTGTTATATATTTGATTGATTTGGTTGTGTTTATGTTTGGATGGTAGTTTTTCTTGGCGAGACAGTTCTGGCACATGTTCGAGAGCTGTTTCATTTCATCTTTAGCATCCGGACTCTGGCACACGACAGTGATAGGGGAGTATTTCAGTTCCCTTTCCCCTGTATTTTGATTTGTTTACCGTACATTGGGGACAATGTACGAATTAAGTGTGGGGATGGGGGTCAATTGAACTGAAATAGCTTAAAATTGTGAAATTTTTGAAATTTTCTTATCATTTCCCCCTGATTTTGTGAGTTAGTCCCTGATTTTGTCTGCATTAAATGGGAAATGATAGGTAAAACTGAAGATTTGACTTTTCAATTAGTAAATAAACATTAAATAAAGTTAAAAGCACGCCTATTTTAGTGATGTGCTGGTAGGCCCAGCTGATTTCTAAAAGCTTAAAAATCCTGATTTCGCTACTTAAATAACCTTAATAATAAATATTGTGGGTTCCCGCCTTTAGTGTAGTAGCAAAGCCGAAACTGTTGAATAGGCTGATAGGTACCTTAATTGAATAAAATGTTTATGATTTGGAGATAACCTGGCACACTATGATCTTTTTATGAAAATAAATCCGAGAAATAGTGGCGCCCCACCCATCCATCCACATTGAGCTTGTTTTGAATATTTATATGAAAAAAAAAAATTAATAATAATAATAATAAAAAATCAAAAAATCAAAAAAAATCGAATAAAGTGCGCAAAATTCGTTGATCCTACGTTCTACCTCTAGGGATAGTGACTTTGGAGATGATCTATTGGGGTGATGCGGTTTTGTGTGCAAGGGTCAAAGCCTGCTTACTACCTCTCAGGATAGGGACTCAGGAGATGTGATGTCGGGTGGAGACTCGCCCTAGTTTAGGAACAAATAAATAAATTCAATTCAAGCTCAAACCATCATCCATCCATTCCACTTTCCATAATCTCTGAATCATAAATATTTTATTCAATTGTGGTGGGAAAAACCCTAATCCAGTTTGCCCCGTGCCGATTCATGCTTTGAGATGGTATTAGGCTGAGCTGCAGAACTGATAGTGTGGGACCCATATTTGGAAAGTAAATTGAATAAAGCATGTTCAGGGGCTTCAGTAATTAGCGGTTGGGCTTAATCGGGCCGAAATACCGGTAATTGCAATTAGCGCGTGAGTATCTATAGTTTTAGAAGTAAAAATGTCAATTCTCCGGTTATGTCTCATTGCGGACTTTTTCGGGACGAAAAAGGTTTAAGTGTGGGGATATTTGATGCGTAGCATCTTTTATATAATTTAAATAAATAAATTCCCATATCTAAATGCTTTTTAAATATGAAAATACTAAATTTTGTGCTTAATTGCTTTATTTGTGAAAAGTTTGGTTTTTAATGATCATTTGATGAATTTATATAATTTTCATATTTTATTGAGCTTTAATTGTGAGATTATAAAAATGTGATTTTCATTATTTTTGAAATGTGAATTTTAGGTGGTTGTTGTGTTCGTGATGATTTTAGAAGAATTCTGGAAAAAACGGAAGTGAAAACGGAGTTCGTATCCTAAAGTTAAGAGAAAAAAGATAAAAAAATATTAATAACAAGTGCAGCAGGCCTGCAGTCCAGAGGCCCAGTCCTCTTCCGTGTGGCACCAGCCCAGAAGCAGCCCAGCCCGTTCCACATTCTCGAGCCAGGCCCAGTCCACAGTCGCAGCAGCCCAGCCCACCAGAAGAAGCCCAGGCGCCCTGCAGAAAAAAGAAAATATTGGGAGGAGACAGGGTTCGAACCCCTGACCTCTTTGACCTCCAGCAAGGATTTTACCACCAGGCCAGCAACTCCTTCTTACTCATGTTCAGATTAGAATTCATTTATTCACTCCTACGAGGCCCAGATCAGCAACGAGCCCAGCAACCTGTTTCATTTTTCAGACCTAAAATCCACATATTTAAAAGCATTTAAGTCGCCGTTTTTTGGATGGGAAGCCTCCATAAACCCCCAATACCCTAAAAACACATAAAAACAGATCTGGAACTTTAAAGAAGGATTTGGGAGCCAAGATTCAAGCTTTTGGATGCTAAAAGTGGAGATCTACACGTCTTTAGTCTTCATTTTCGCTTAGAGGCTTGTTCTTCATCTCTTTTTCTGGATTTCTATGTTTATGAGAGCATTAAAGATTGGATTTTTATGTGTTTTTATCATGTTTAGTGGCTAGTTACCATTGTATCATCTAGGTTTGATGATTTTAGACCCATTTCACTTTCTAGTTTGACTTTTTGACATGATCTTGTGAAATTGCTCTTTGATTCTGATTTGGATGCCTTGGATGATGTTGTATGCATTTTTAGCTTTTGTTTATATCATGTTATGTGGGTTAATTGATGTGGATTGTAGAACTATGACCATTTATTGATTAGCTTATTATTAATTGGTTGACTTTTTGGAGTTTATTGATTAATGCATGATCCGGAGACCTCCTACATGATAATATGATATGGATTTGGGGCTGATTTTGTGTGCATCTATATGGGATAGAGTTGACCGATTCGTTTCATATACTAGGAAATAGCTACGCATTGTTTAGTGAGTAAGGATGCTTATGACCATAAGATTCGAGCTCGCTTATTCGTGTTTAGAGTTTTCTAGGTCCTAGGCTATTCATTTCAGAATCATTGCATGTGTTAGGTGCCATTTAGAGAGACCTTTCTTGTGGTTTCCTTTTACGTGTGCGTTTAGTCCGCTTTGACCGAAGCGATTAGACCATTGAGCAATTTTACATAGTTTTCTATCCGAGCTTCAATTAAGATTACCTTTATGATCAGGATGTGTCTATAGTCCTATTTCATTATGGTTTTCATCATTAGTGGATCGTGATCGTGTTGATTAGTCAAACTAGGGGTCTTATTGGGTTTAGAGGATTCTTATCTAGGTGGTACTTTTCCCCGATTGATTTTTCTATATTTTGCTTTCGTTATCTGTTTGTTTTCTGTCTGCTTAGTTTATTACTTTAGTTTTCATTATTAATTCTCAAAATCATTTTCATTGGTTAAATATTAGCGACGATTCGGTATCGGGAGACTGTTGAGCATCCACGGATTGATATCCGGTTCTTACCAAAACTATACTGCATACGACGGGTGCACTGCCCTGGTGTGTAGTTTGGTCACTTGGTATTTACCATTTAAAACTTGACTGGTGATATATCCAAATCCTACGCATCAAGTTTTTGGCGCCGTTGCCGGGGACGCGTCAGATTCCGAGAAATATCCGATCTAGTATTTTAACCACTTGTTTGCTTTATCTGTTTACCTATTTTCTTTGTGTTGTTTAGCTGCTAGTTTGCTTTTCTGTTTCTGTGTTTCTTTTTTGTGTTAGTTAGACTTTTAGGTTAGTTTTTTTTTCTTTTTCTGTTTCTGTTTTGTCGTTTCTATCGCAATTTTGTCTGTTTATGCGCATACGTCGCCGACAGAGCCGATTTTCACCGTTATGTGAGCCAGAAATAGTTTTCCATCATCTTCGGCACGTTGTGGGCGCATTACCTGTGCCGATGGCCGCACTTACAGATCAGAGGCGCACGCTTGCAGACTACGCCCTCTGAGCCTGAGAGAGTTTTTCATCACCTTCGGTACGTGGAGGACGCATTATCAGTGCTTATGGTCGCACCTGCAGATCAGAGGCGCACGCTTGCAGACTACGCCCGTCCCAAGATCGACGGGACGTTGCAGAGTGTTATCCGTCCGCCGGTGGACGTGAATAACTTTCAGATTCAGCCTCAGGTCATCACTCTGATTATGGACTATGTTCAGTTTGACGGGTTACCTAATGATGACCCAATGACCCACATCGCGAACTTCCTTGAAATTTGCAACACTTTCAAACTTAAGGGGGTCCCCGCAGAGGCAATCCAATTGCGATTATTCTCATTTTCCCTTCGAGGCGCAGCGAAGGCGTGGCTTCAGTCTCTCCCGCCTGGTTCTATCACGTCATGGGCTATTTTGACACAGAAATTCATCTCAAAGTATTTCCCTCCATCGAAGGTTGCGATGTTCAGAAACAAAATATATTCCTTCCTTCATGACGACACGGAGAGTTTATACGAGACGTGGGAGCGATTTAGAGAGTTGTTGAGAAAATATCCATCACATGGGATTGAGCTACACCAGCAGATGTAGATTTTCTACAGCGGTTTACATCCACTCACACGACATACGGTCGACACGTAAGCTGGTGGGACATTAAGTAGTAAAACGCCCGAAGAGGCGCAAGACTTACTTGATGAGCTTGCTTTAAACGATTATTAGTGGCCGAGCACGCAGAGTAAGCCGAACCAACAGAGAGGAGTCCTCCAGGTTGACCCTATTACAGCTCTATCCATGCAGGTCGAGGCGTCATCGAAGAAAATAGCCAAAATGCAAGTGATGGAGCAACAGGTGAAGTATTGCGAGTTGTGCTCAGGACCCCACGACATTACACATTGTCATGTCGGGGGTAGCATCGATTTTGTCGAGCAGGTCGACTACATGGCCGGCCAGGCCCACCCACCACCCAACACGTATAACTACAATCAGGGGTGGCAGAACAAACAAAATTTCAGCTCAAACATGCCTTGCTTTCAGCCGAGACCGCCACCGATGCAACAGGGTTTCTATGACCCAGAGGTTGGAAAACAGACATCGACAGAGGATTCAGGTTTGAAGAATTTAACTGGCATGATGTCTCAGTTTATCAAGCAGAATGAGAAAACTTCACAGCAGAATGATCAGAGGATTTTGCGGACTGAGCAGGACATAGTTGTGGTGGCCAAAGAGTTGAGTAATTTAGCAGCTCATATGCAAAATATGGAGAGGACCATGGGTCAACTTTATAAATCGTTTTCTGAGAGAAAACCAGGAGGATTGCCAGGGCACACACAGTTATATCCTAAGCAATACGTGAATGCAATCTTTTACCTGAATGACAACACCACTCCAGATCCAGAATCGACGTTCAATGTTGAGCCAGTTGATGAGGAGAGTGATGATGAGATAGACGAGGAGATTGAGGTAGAGGTTCCTGGGCAGGTGCAACCGAGGCTAAGCCCAACAAGTACAGCACGACCCGAGGAACCAGTAGTGGGGAAATATGTTCCCCGACCCTACATCCCTCATATTCCATATCCAGAGAGACTTAGGGATCAGCTTAGGGAGGAGGAGCAGGAGAAACATCGTCACCAGGCCGTCGTTCATCAGATTGGAATTAAAGATCACCCACCCGACCCACCTTCAGTTACTATCAAGTCGACTACATCATTTCAGGCCCCGCAAAAGAAGAAGTGTGGGGATGAAGCAGGCGTTAGAATGAAGAAAAAGCCGCCTGATAAGAAGGCGAAGGCTTCCGTGAGTGTTAGTCCATGGGTGGCCGCTATGTATGCGATGTACCTGCGAGATAGACATAAGGGAGTCGAGCCCTTGTTTGAAGAGTGGCGCATGCATGGGTCGGATGCGAGCATATTCGGTAGTGAGGGAGGTCACATCCATGACCCCAGTTGACTTAACCGTGGGTTCGAGTCCGGCTGACGACTCGTTAATAAATTCAGCGCTTCCGGGAGGTAACCCGATGTATTTGTTTACTTTTGTTTTGCTTGTTTCATGCTTTGTTTCTCTTTAGTAGCTTACTTTGGCTGTTAGTTAGTTTGTTTAATTAGTTGCACTTTTATTTTTCTTGTTCCGTTTTATGTTTTGTTTCAAGTGTTGCAGGTTCTCATGGAAGCATGCCACGATTAGACATTGCATTGACTTATCATTTCTGGCTATGCTCCTCGGGGTTGTAGGTATCACACGGTTTGCGGATCGTCGGATACTCAATCTCCATTTTCGCGGTCCGAAAACTGTGCTTTCATGATTCAGGACAGGTTTGGATGATACGGGACCGTCACTTCATAAATGACAATCAACGGTCCGTATCCAGGTTTTTCTTGGGCTTGTTGACTTTTGGTCAAAATGGACCGTTCACTTCATAATTGACAAACAAACGGTCTATTTTGATCGAATGTTACTTTTCTGGGCCGGGTAGGTATATGGATGTTGGTTGGTGCTGCTGAGCAATTGGTTGCAAATTGGCATAGTAGGTCTTTTGCTGCACACATTGCGAATCGTCTGGTACTCAATCTCCATTCCAGGCAGTTTGCATGTTTGTGTTGTAGGCTCTGTTGACTTTTGGTTAAATGTCGGCCGTTCACTTCATAATTCACAACAAACGGACCGCATTTGATCAATAGTCCAAGAACTCAAATTTTCAAATATCTTTTAAAAGTGCCAAATTTTGCAATCCGATCGCTTTTGTTTCATTTTGGGTTTTGTTTACTTCCAGATTCACCACGGGACCGCCAGCTACCTTGATTCACCAGTTTAGTTTTATCCGAGTTGTACATTCATATTATATTCATCTTGTTGACACACGACTCGAGATATTTGATCTTTATTGATATATATTTGATTGATTTGGTTGTGTTTATGTTTGGATGGTAGTTTTTCTTGGCGAGACAGTTCTGGCACATGTTCGAGAGCTGTTTCATTTCATCTTTAGCATCCGGACTCTGGCACACGACAGTGATAGGGGAGTATTTCAGTTCCCTTTCCCCTGTATTTTGATTTGTTTACCGTACATTGGGGACAATGTACGAATTAAGTGTGGGGATGGGGGTCAATTGAACTGAAATAGCTTAAAATTGTGAAATTTTTGAAATTTTCTTATCATTTCCCCCTGATTTTGTGAGTTAGTCCCTGATTTTGTCTGCATTAAATGGGAAATGATAGGTAAAACTGAAGATTTGACTTTTCAATTAGTAAATAAACATTAAATAAAGTTAAAAGCACGCCTATTTTAGTGATGTGCTGGTAGGCCCAGCTGATTTCTAAAAGCTTAAAAATCCTGATTTCGCTACTTAAATAACCTTAATAATAAATATTGTGGGTTCCCGCCTTTAGTGTAGTAGCAAAGCCGAAACTGTTGAATAGGCTGATAGGTACCTCAATTGAATAAAATGTTTATGATTTGGAGATAACCTGGCACACTATGATCTTTTTATGAAAATAAATCCGAGAAATAGTGGCGCCCCACCCATCCATCCACATTGAGCTTGTTTTGAATATTTATATGCAAAAAAAAAAATTAATAATAATAATAATAAAAAATCAAAAAATCAAAAAAAATCGAATAAAGTGCGCAAAATTCGTTGATCCTACGTTCTACCTCTAGGGATAGTGACTTTGGAGATGATCTATTGGGGTGATGCGGTTTTGTGTGCAAGGGTCAAAGCCTGCTTACTACCTCTCAGGATAGGGACTCAGGAGATGTGATGTCGGGTGGAGACTCGCCCTAGTTTAGGAACAAATAAATAAATTCAATTCAAGCTCAAACCATCATCCATCCATTCCACTTTCCATAATCTCTGAATCATAAATATTTTATTCAATTGTGGTGGGAAAAACCCTAATCCAGTTTGCCCCGTGCCGATTCATGCTTTGAGATGGTATTAGGCTGAGCTGCAGAACTGATAGTGTGGGACCCATATTTGGAAAGTAAATTGAATAAAGCATGTTCAGGGGCTTCAGTAATTAGCGGTTGGGCTTAATCGGGCCGAAATACCGGTAATTGCAATTAGCGCGTGAGTATCTATAGTTTTAGAAGTAAAAATGTCAATTCTCCGGTTATGTCTCATTGCGGACTTTTTCGGGACGAAAAAGGTTTAAGTGTGGGGATATTTGATGCGTAGCATCTTTTATATAATTTAAATAAATAAATTCCCATATCTAAATGCTTTTTAAATATGAAAATACTAAATTTTGTGCTTAATTGCTTTATTTGTGAAAAGTTTGGTTTTTAATGATCATTTGATGAATTTATATAATTTTCATATTTTATTGAGCTTTAATTGTGAGATTATAAAAATGTGATTTTCATTATTTTTGAAATGTGAATTTTAGGTGGTTGTTGTGTTCGTGATGATTTTAGAAGAATTCTGGAAAAAACGGAAGTGAAAACGGAGTTCGTATCCTAAAGTTAAGAGAAAAAAGATAAAAAAATATTAATAACAAGTGCAGCAGGCCTGCAGTCCAGAGGCCCAGTCCTCTTCCGTGTGGCACCAGCCCAGAAGCAGCCCAGCCCGTTCCACATTCTCGAGCCAGGCCCAGTCCACAGTCGCAGCAGCCCAGCCCACCAGAAGAAGCCCAGGCGCCCTGCAGAAAAAAGAAAATATTGGGAGGAGACAGGGTTCGAACCCCTGACCTCTTTGACCTCCAGCAAGGATTTTACCACCAGGCCAGCAACTCCTTCTTACTCATGTTCAGATTAGAATTCATTTATTCACTCCTACGAGGCCCAGATCAGCAACGAGCCCAGCAACCTGTTTCATTTTTCAGACCTAAAATCCACATATTTAAAAGCATTTAAGTCGCCGTTTTTTGGATGGGAAGCCTCCATAAACCCCCAATACCCTAAAAACACATAAAAACAGATCTGGAACTTTAAAGAAGGATTTGGGAGCCAAGATTCAAGCTTTTGGATGCTAAAAGTGGAGATCTACACGTCTTTAGTCTTCATTTTCGCTTAGAGGCTTGTTCTTCATCTCTTTTTCTGGATTTCTATGTTTATGAGAGCATTAAAGATTGGATTTTTATGTGTTTTTATCATGTTTAGTGGCTAGTTACCATTGTATCATCTAGGTTTGATGATTTTAGACCCATTTCACTTTCTAGTTTGACTTTTTGACATGATCTTGTGAAATTGCTCTTTGATTCTGATTTGGATGCCTTGGATGATGTTGTATGCATTTTTAGCTTTTGTTTATATCATGTTATGTGGGTTAATTGATGTGGATTGTAGAACTATGACCATTTATTGATTAGCTTATTATTAATTGGTTGACTTTTTGGAGTTTATTGATTAATGCATGATCCGGAGACCTCCTACATGATAATATGATATGGATTTGGGGCTGATTTTGTGTGCATCTATATGGGATAGAGTTGACCGATTCGTTTCATATACTAGGAAATAGCTACGCATTGTTTAGTGAGTAAGGATGCTTATGACCATAAGATTCGAGCTCGCTTATTCGTGTTTAGAGTTTTCTAGGTCCTAGGCTATTCATTTCAGAATCATTGCATGTGTTAGGTGCCATTTAGAGAGACCTTTCTTGTGGTTTCCTTTTACGTGTGCGTTTAGTCCGCTTTGACCGAAGCGATTAGACCATTGAGCAATTTTACATAGTTTTCTATCCGAGCTTCAATTAAGATTACCTTTATGATCAGGATGTGTCTATAGTCCTATTTCATTATGGTTTTCATCATTAGTGGATCGTGATCGTGTTGATTAGTCAAACTAGGGGTCTTATTGGGTTTAGAGGATTCTTATCTAGGTGGTACTTTTCCCCGATTGATTTTTCTATATTTTGCTTTCGTTATCTGTTTGTTTTCTGTCTGCTTAGTTTATTACTTTAGTTTTCATTATTAATTCTCAAAATCATTTTCATTGGTTAAATATTAGCGACGATTCGGTATCGGGAGACTGTTGAGCGTCCACGGATTGATATCCGGTTCTTACCAAAACTATACTGCATACGACGGGTGCACTGCCCTGGTGTGTAGTTTGGTCACTTGGTATTTACCATTTAAAACTTGACTGGTGATATATCCAAAT
>JBCNJP010000025.1:26511781-26600896 GCA_039602395.1 Deinandra increscens subsp. villosa
ACCTGAGAAGGAAGGTTAATGAACTGACAGATGGTGCAGGGCCCAACAACACGGGTGCCTCGGGTCAAAGCTCTTCGACTCAAGGTACAAATGGTGCAGGGCCTAACAACACGGGTGCCTCGGGTCAAAGCTCTTCGACTCAAGGTACAAATGAAGCAGCTAACATGGTCAGAACTCTGATGAAAGACAACTTCTCTTTGAAATATCTGATGAGTCTCACTGACACTGAGTTGACCAAGTTATACACTGACGAGGAGAGGTTGAATTCTCACCTACCTCAAAATCAAACAGTTGAAGCACAATCTGATTTCTTAACTGATATCTTTGCCGACACAAACAAAACTGTGAACTTCCTTCCTATCCGTGATCATCTCTCGGACCTTACCCTTGACATCGGCAACACATTCATTCCTCCTCCAGAGAACTCGTCTGTGGGTCCTCCTGACTCTAAAGCTTACATTGAATCCACTACCAACAGTATTGTTGGGCTAGGCTTATTTAAGGCATGAACATTTGTAATTGGGCTTAGTTTATATTAGTTTTGGGCTTATAATTTACTAGTTAGTGGGCTTGTTTAGTGTTTATGATTGGGCCATGTGGGCTTCCATATAGTTTACGATTTGTAATAGTGGGTAGTATATAAACCCACTTGATTATGATTGTAACCAAGCTTTTCCAATACAATATTGAGTTTACGATTTCTTGGTTATTCTCTCCATTTACGATCAGCTTCATCAAGTAGGGTTTCTCATTCAAGACTAGATCTTTACATTAGATCTAGTCTCTTTCTTCTACTTGGTTCTTGAATCAAGCTCATACGAGGATTCCGCACTCGTATTTGTCTAGATATCGTGTTCTTGGTTTGATTTCGGACCTACAAGTATGAACTCTGAAGCACTCCGCAACTTCTGTAAATTCAAGAACATAGATAAGAAGGCTTATTACAAGAAGAGACTTCCTGGTCTCCGGAAGTTTGTGTGTGAGTACCGGAAGATAGAGCGGTTGGCGAAGTTGGAACAAATCAGAATCATTGAAGAGGAACGGGCTGAGGCTCTTAAGAGAAAAGATAATCCCCAAATCTATGACGAATGGGAAAAGCTAACTCCTAATCTGAAGGCCATGCAATTATTTGCTACCAAAAACTTGAGAAAAAATGCCTAGCAACCCTAACGTCAATCATGGGATGAAGATCTTAGGTTGGAAATATGATGAAGCCTTTGATGCTTTCATGGTGAAGAGGAGAAATGGCTATGTCCAAATATTTGGAGACTTCAAAGCTCTCACTAGCTTATTCTCTTGGGAACTCAAACAGCTCAAGTACGTGGACCTGGTAAACCATACTAACCATCCAAAGGGTGTAAGGGCTGTTGCGTTGATCCAATCTGCTTATGATGATAAGAGATTCAGTCAAAATCCAGAAGCAGAGACAAAAGCTCAGTTAGCAGAAGAGAAAATAAGACTTCGTGCTCCTCATAGAGGTATGTTCAAGGATGTTGGAAAGGAAGTGAAAGCAAAGACTATCCCTGGAAACCAGAAGAATGCTCCTATGATCAGTTGGTACTATAACGGGATGACTCATGAATTGGTAATCGAAAGAGATGGTGCTGACGCTATCAGAATATTTGCTGCTATAGAACTCCGTCTTCTCTCTCGATCTTACTTGAAGATAATGTATTATGAGAAGATGCGGACAATACCTGTTCAGTTAAGACCTTATGAATGCTACGATGCCAACTACTTTTTGATATTCTTAAATTGGTGGTGTGAAAGGCTAGCAGGATTAGGTAGACTCACTCTTGATTCAGAACTTCTGAGAACAGCAACTTGTTCGTTGATTGAAGAACACGGTTTAAGTGTCATTTTGGATAGGTCAAGACGATTGGTCGAGCTGAACAATTACAATGACCTGAAGAAGCTCGTTTGGCAAGATCTCTTTAGGTTGTATGACTTGGGCATTCATGTACTTTCTGACAAGGACAAACCTGTAGCCAGAGAAAACTGGAGATTCCTTCTGAAGCTGACCGGTCAAGATGCTTGAAGATCAAGAGTTTGCATTGCCAACAAGGGTGGAATTGTTAGAACCTATTTGTTAGCAACACAAACTTATTGTTTTCTTATCTTGTATTTGATACTTCATTTTGTAATTGTCTTTTGATATGTACTTGGTGAACATTGTGTAAATGTTAGCGTACTTGTTATGCTTCTTAGCGGACTTGTGACTTATGCTCTTAACGGACTTGATTTACTCTTAGCGTACTTGTTTGAATGTTATCTTAGCGGACTTGTTTATTCCTAGCGAACTTGTTTACTTAGAAGACTTGTTTTGTTCCTAGCGTACTTAATTTGTTCTTGGCGAACTTGTTAGCGTACTTGTTCATGTTAGCGAACTTGATAATGCTTAGCGTATTTGTTAGCGTACTTGTTGCTACTTAGCGTACTTGTTAGCGGACTTGTTGATGCTTAGCGTACTTGTTAGCGGACTTGTTAAGTGCTAGCGAACTTCATTTTAGTCTTAGCGAACTTGTTCTCCTGTTAGAATATTTTGCTGAATTCTAGGTAATGATTGTGTCGTGTCAAACATTCCTTTTGTCCCAGGTTCTCTAGTATTATAAATACCAATGAGAAAACCCTATTGGCAACGCTTGGTGGAGTATTATTCCTACAGAGAGCCTTTGTGTGTGTGTTCTTGGTGTTAGTGTGTGTTCTTGAGCTTTAGGAATCATCAATGGGTGAGCATTGATGCTGATCCATCCGGAATCGACCATCACACATGATTTCTGCACTTGTGTGATGAATCATATGAGAACAACGTGCTCAAATCTGGTCCTGACAATGATATCTACGGATGAGGATAGAAAAGTGTACTACATGCATACTAGCAGGTCTATCCTCCTTATCAACGGACAAACTCACGTACTTCACTCTTGTTCTGGGTTTACGAAAGAAAAGAAAAAGATGACAAGACTAGTCATTAGGGTTATTGATAAAAGAAAACAGAAATTGCAGAATAACTTTTCATGTGTCAGGAGCTTTCCCATTTAACCCTAATCCTCTCCATCAAATTTCATTCGCGGGCTGAAAAGGCAACCCAGTTCCGTGTAAACTCAACCGGAAGGAACTTCAAAGCAATCTGAGAACATCATTCTGTTTCAGCTTCAACCGGCAGCTCGTCTTCAAGCGGAAAAACGACGTGCACCAGAAAAGTCATTCAACCGGAGATGTGAAGTTGAACCGGAAACTTCAACCGGAATTTCGAGTTCAACCAGAACTCAGAACTTCAAGCGGAAATCGCGAGGTTCAACCGGAAGATCACTGTTCCGGCCCAACCAACTTCAAACGGAATGTTCGACCGGAAAATCGTCGACCAACCGGAATTCGCTTCTAAGCCGCCGAACAATGCTTCTGTTCATGGTCAGACCGCCGGAACTTGCTTCTAGCCGCCAGAGTATGCTTCTGATCCGACAACTCGCCGAAAATTGGCTCAGGTCAATGGAGAAGGACTTCAATCGGAAAACACACTTTTGATCGAAGATGATGAGTTTAATCAGAAAACTTTTCTGTTCAAGTTAAAGTCATCGGGATATAGATTTCCGATCAGATTAAGTCATCGAAGTTGTTCAGACTACCTGAGTTTACTTCTGTTCCAAACACTCTAAGCCGTTAAGTTACTTACCTCGATGATTCTGTTATTACATGTTAAGACGGATATATCATTGTTTGTGCTCTGGTAATTCGAAATACTATTACCTATCTGAGTTCATGCCACTAGTGGTGTACTTGGTCACCGAAAATCAGAAAGTGATCGGAAAAACCAAGTTTAATCGGGAATAGGGAATCCGGTTAGTATCATTGTGTTTGGTTGAAGCTTCTGATCAAAATCTATTATCGACCATGGTACTGGTCATAAAATTTGGTAAATTATTGTTGAGATTTGTCAACAAAGCTTCCGTTCGAGACTTCGATTACGGTTTCGGGTCCGGTTATTTATTTACTACTGTTGTCAACCTACAACCACAATAAACCTCAATGAAGCCATGATTATCGCAACTTTGATGAACCGTACAAAAAGGTACATCGTAGATACCAAGCTATTCTTATTTTTTATTCTTGCTTCATTATAAGCAGACGTGTTTAGAAGCAATATTGAAGACTAAGGATATGCACAAGTTTGGGTTTTCTACAAGAAAAATGAAGATGGGTTAGCTACTGTTGGATTTTGGCTTATTGAATTCCCAAGGTATTTTGTTGAAAAGGTTGTTTCCAGGTTTTGATTACAACAGAACATGCTTATTTATTTTGCTACGGGTTGTAAAAGTCTAGGGGGAGAAGATGTGATGATTTTATGAGACTTTTTGCAACGTGTTTAGCAAAAGAAAGCAAAAGAAGTGGTTTAACTTCGTGCAAAGCATTGGTTTAGTATTCGGCCAAGTATTTCAAGATGGTTGAATTGTGGAATTAATTCTCGAGTTTTTCATAGATCCTTTACTTTGTTTACTTTTAACAATATTGGCACCCTGAGTTGTGACTGAGTCCTCAAGTAGCTTGCCATTGTGTTGAAGTTTGTAAACACCCTATGCATTACAGCCTATGGTTTGGGGCTAGAAGAATGTTTATTGTAGGGGGAGCTTCACAAAGGAGAATTGAAGAATGAAATACTTGAAACTACATGAAGATTTTCTTGAAGACAGTTGCAAGAATACAAAGAACCAATGTCACAAGTGTTGAGTATACCATCTACCAAATAGGGGGAGATTGTTGGGAATCGAGATACCGAGCCAACATGATTTGGATAGATGTGATCAATACTCAACGGGCCCTTAACATTTACCGTCCCGACAACACGGTGAAGAACATGACAACTCAAGAAACAAGACTCAACTAAAGAAAAGGCTCTAGTGAATATTATTTATTGTTTAAATATTGTCACTAGTTGGTAGTTTACTATTATGCCCTTAGTGAGTTTGTATTATATATAGTAAGTCTTTCTCATGTGAAAGACTTGATGATGTATGTCTAGTGAGAGAGAGTTTGTCATGGTTCTTTGAAGCTTGTCGAGGATTAATGAACTCACCTAGTAAGTTCATGATACCCGGGAATGTGTGGGGTAGGTAAAATGTAATCATTCGATTATCTTTATTTATCTATCATTCCACCTTGTTTATCTATCTATCTTGTTCTTCATCTATCATGTTTATACTAGCTTTACTCATCATCATCATCACATCTCAAACACCATCGTGTTCATATCCGGGTGTTCATTTGTTTCTACAAAAACGAGTTACACAAAGACTCGATCCGCTTCCGCAACCAAGGTATTTTGCCCACCACCTCGGTGTTGTTAATTAAACAAGACAAACTTGTTTATTGCTTCATCCTTACTTTTAAGTAAGTATACATAGCAATATCTTGTACTATCATCAATAAACGTGATGAAGTACTTGTTTCCACCATGCGTGGGGACGACTTTCAACTCACACACATCAGTGTGAATTAAGTCTGGGGGTTCGGTTATTCGTTCAACTGATTTAAATGGTTGTCTTGTAAGTTTGGATTCGAGACACGTTTCGCATAATTTGATTTCGAGTCTATTTTAAAATTTGGCAAACATTTTAAATTCATCAAACGACGTATTGACTTAAAATTGATGTCTCAAAACCCTAATTCACACTCTCTGCCTTTTCCTTCGTTTTCGTTTCCTCTCACTACGCTCGAATCTGATCGAGATTTCTATCTCTTGGTTGAAGCAAAGAGAGAGTTATATATCTTTGTTTTCGTTTCCTCTCGCTAGCACCGACTATCATCTCCAGGTTCCTATGCTCGACACGCAACAGTGATGAACTTCTTCTGGTAAGCTCTTGCATATTCCTTCTTTTTTTTTCTTTCACGAAATCACTTCAGTAAACGTTTGACTCTTGCTTGACTTGTATTTGTTCAGATCTAAATGTTTTAGTTTGTTTTTATGGTACTCGACGATGGTTGTGGTAGTAGAGATGAACTCCGGCGGCAAGAAAGCAATATCTGATAATGGTGCAAGCGAATTAGGTACAGATTTGTCAATGTCGGGACTTATTTTGTTAATTACGGGTTAAATACAAATTAAAAAGAATTTGTTTTTTATGTTGTTTTGCTAGACGCTTTTGCCTGTGACTTGTGCTAAAGCTTTTTGTTGATTTTTGGGCTCTATACTTCACCCGGCTAAAATGTCAGGTAAAGTTAGTTTGACTTATTTTCGTTTCAAATAATTAGAGTTTTGTTGCAGATGTAACTGTTCTTTGGTTTGTATCTCATGAATTAGGCCTAGAAGGAGTTCAGGATTTTGATGTAACAAGAGAAAAGAGGTTAGATTTCAAGGTGAAGGCCTAACGGTTTCTTGCTACCTTTAGAACAATGGATCTGCACACTAAACTGATTTTTTTCTGATTCTTATATAATGTCTTAGATTTATCATTAGGCCATTTACAATTTGGGTGTCATTATTGTAGGAGTTACATTTTTTTTGCTGATGCTACAGGTAGCCAAGTTAGCATGGACGCACTTGATGTTCTCGAGGTAATGTGGTTAAATAAAGTGGTAAATTTTTGCACTTGATGCTCTTTGTTTGGATTAGAACTGAATGGTTAATGTGACCTGCTAAAACTGCAAAAGTGCTCAATTTGGGGTTATTGTTATATTGTTGAAAATAAAAGTGCAAAATTTTGTCATCCGATGTTTTTATCCAATATTTTATATGTTTAACTCATTAAAAATGTTGAAATTTTGATTGCTTATTGTTTGGCTAATAATTTTAAAATTTCTATACGATAAATAATGTCATTGGTTGAAAACAATTGGTATAATAGTATTCATGGTTTCTATTGAGTTTTTTTAGACCGAGTTTTTAAGAGCGTTCTTAAATTGGAAGTCGTTTGAATTATAATGAAATTTATACAAATTTCAGTAAAATAACAACTTGGAAAAATAATATTTATCCGAGTTGACTAGATGCTATCTCTTGGAGTAGTCAACTAATTACAATTTGTTCCCTTGTTGATCTGGATTTGTATGTTATCAAAAGAAACATGAACAATAACCAGTTAAATATTAAAGAATTAACAGTTTTGATTCTATGGAGGACCCATTTAGAACGAATATACTTCAGGCACGAGATACTAAAATTAAATTGTTATCAAGTTCGTGTTCATGTTAATTTTTTTAGCCTTATACTTTAGTTGTTAAATATTAAAGCCCGCGTTGGTATTTTCTTTTTTGATTTTCTTCCATTCTTATTGAAGCGAATTGTTTATACGTTGTAAAATACAATATATCAATTATTGTTGGTTCAATTTGGTGGAAAATGTTGATTTCATCACCACCCTTTTGTTGTTACTTATACCAACTCCTTGTAATTTGATGAATCCAACTCTGTAAAGGGAATGTTAAACTTTTTCTTTTTAAAATCTCTACAACCTCCTCTCTTTCTTATAAAGAGAGAGAAATAAACATAGGGAAGAGAAAGACTAAGAGTGAAGAAAAATACTGAAAGAGAAAGACTAAAAGTGTTGTGCCGCCATAACAAGCGAACAAATAAACAAATACCGCGTTGTAGTTTGTTGTGCCGCTGCAACGCGCGAACAGAAGACGAATAACACGCTACACACTGTCGTTGCCGTAATGCGCGGGCACACGGCTATATATATATATATATATATATATATATATATATATAATATCTTATTATGTATATAAGAGAGAGAAAATGAGAAGTGTTGAAAATTTTAAGAGATATTGAATTTTTAAGACATGTACAAGTCAATAAACATGATGTACAAGACCTTCAATGGACAACCTCTTAAAATGTGAAATTTGGACGGTATTTCAATTTGAATTTTAAAAACCCTGTACCTACTTTTAAAATTAAGAATTTTGGCTTCATAAAGAGATTTCCGTAGAATTTTGAAATTCAAATCTGGATTTTCTTTTTACCTGCCATGTAGTACATAATTATGCGTGAACCTTGCTCTCTTCTCTCTATAAACACAAACATGCACCAAAAACATTTCCATTTCAATTTCTCTCTCTCTCTCTCTCTAAAACCCTCTTCTCTCTTAAACAGACACATCACCGGTTTTCTCCCTAAAAGAAACACATACAACTCTACTCAAGGAATACTCTCAACCCCGATGAAGAAGAGGTGGTGGCCGGTTTAAGTTGTTTCTCTCTCTAAAAACTCTCCATTATTTGTTCAGTTGATTTTTTCCAATTTTCATATGGTGCTTATTCAAATATGTTCTTGTAGGTTCGTTCACCACATGTTTCTCTCTCTAACCAAGTGTTTTTTCTCTCTCTAAAAACTCTCCATTTTTCTATGAGCTATTTTTTTGAATCTTCATATGATGTATGTTCACATCTTTTCTTGCATCTAATGATCTGCTCAAGATTGTTGATCGAATCCTGAATCGTTACATTAATATAAACATATAATATATGAAAAGATTACCTGTGGACATCTGGTTGAGATCAGCAGCAGTCATGTTGTCCATCCTGTGAGTAGCCTTGGTTCCCCTTTAGGGTGTATGCTAATGATGGTGATAATCGTGAGGGATCACGATTTAGAGAGAAAGAGAGCAGAGAGAGAGGTCACGAATATTGTGTGGTGATTAGCCTCTAATCTCTCCAATAAGGCCCTATATATATACACCCAAGGGGAAACCCTAGTCTATCTAATAAGGGCAATTACGTCCATCAAATAATGCCAGATAGGGGTTAAATAGGTAATTGATTGTTTAAGATAAATGATTAAACGACAAAATATAATATATATATATATATATATTATATATATACGTAAACATATATATATATATATTAGGTAATATATATATATTAAGTCTAACATTCTCCCACTTGGCCGAATGATCATTTATAATGAGTTATTAGCTAAGTCTGATCAGAATTTAATACTCATTTCAATTTTAAACCAAAATTGCAGCAGAAAAATACAGTCATAGAATTGATTATCCAACTCAAGACCCCCATTAATCATACTACAACCCCAAATTTAAAATTCAACATAAATTCAGAATCAATTACAGAAATAAGCCCTTAACGTTTATTTGTATATAAACTGTCTATATGTCCCGTTAGGCATGCGTAACATATTTAGAGACAACAAATCAAACGGATGAGGAATAATTAATAATTAGTCATTCATATTGTGATATGCTTGGTCAATAGTAAACCTCGTCTTCATTATGAGCTCTTAAAAAAAACTTATGAGGATAGACCTTAAGTTATAGGATCCTTTAAGCATATCATGAATGTTTTCAATGCAAGGACTTAGATTCCTCTATTTGTTCTTAAATGAACAACAATCTTGTATCGGAAATTTAATGCAGCTCCACTCAATGTTACTGTTTTAAGAGATTAGGGTAGCTGACTTTATCACAGTAAGTCTTCAATATGTTATTTATCTGGAGTTTAGGAGTCTAATGATAAATTTACCAACAACATCTAGTGACAAATTCTGTCATAATAACTTAGGTTGTTGTTATCATGTTCTTATGACTCCCCCATGATCCATGAGATAAATTTGTCCGCAGACATAAGGATATACCCCTGAGTTGAAATTTAATATCCTTTGAATACAATAAAGTCAAAATTTAGAGATAGTCAACAATTTTAAGTTTCTCACTTCTTCTATAGTTTAAATTTTATAGTCTTTCGTTTCTAATAGATATTGAAATGCCATCTTAAATGCTTTATGATGCACTAAACTTAGGAAATGATTTTCATAATTTCTTAGTATTTCAGCAATGAAGGCAATATCTTAAAACGAGTATAGACTTGAACATAAGATTTGAACATTTATTAGTAATCTCCTTTAGTTACTAGAGTTATAGATAAAGAGCAATGTTGCACATGATTAAATCTAATAAGACTTAATTAATGTCTTATTAGTTTGATCTTGATGTATTTTGATGCTTATTGTATAAGAAGCATCTTCAAGACTTTAATGTCAAAATTACGCGAGAATAAGTCGCTTTGACTCATGCAACAAAACTAACATATTACTTGCCTAAAATAATGTATATATAAGGGCAAGTATTGTATTAGTTGCTCCCACTCATCTTAAGGTAGGCCCATTTACTCCACTTATTATTGATGAAGAATGATTAAATTTATAACTTCATCAGACTTTGAGTATCACTTGTAAGTTTGCTTATATTAACCCTTTATATTTACTCATCTTAAAGACTAAGTGTTCTTTAACTTTCAGGCCTGAAACCTTAAGTTTTGTTTATGAACATGTCTTCATGTTAAGTGAGTATTAAGGAAAGATATCTTATAAGACCGTTAAATGTCACTCGTAATTATGAGTGAGTAATAAGGACAATGATTATCTCTCAAAGAATCCTTTAGAAAAGGAATTCTTAACTTGTTAATCGCCTTTAGAAAACAACAATTTATAACGTTTAATTTCTCCTTTCGGATTTCAGTTTAGCTATAGAAAACTAAACTTCTATAGTTTATTCTGATTTAGGGAGTTGAGCTCATTAATAATAGCTTTATTCCATCAGATGATTTGATTGATATCTAATAATGGCTCTTAAATCAGAGATACGATTAGTAATCTTTCCAATAGCCATGTAAGCTTTATTAAGGTAGGTTCATAATCATCAAAGTTAATAGGAAACTTCATGCCTTGATGACCTACTAAGCTGGATCTAATGAGTTGAAGTAAAACATTAACAGTTTCATAGATTTCCTCTTGAGCATTTAAGTCAGGTATATTAGGAGTAACATTATTTCTAAGTGTGTGGAAGTGGATCAGTGTTATAGTGGCGTGGTGTACAAGAGGTGTAATCGGAGTTAAATTCAGAGTTAAATTTAACTTTGTCTCTCCCCCCGCCTCTTGTACTTTCAGGCAAGCCATGCATAAGGACTTTTCACTACTCCCACCGACCTTAGAAGAGAAGTCATTGATAAGGACTTGGACTGCTCCCACCAATCTTAGAATTTCTTAGGAACTTGGTATGCAACATGCTTAGTGTTGAGGATTTTTAAGGTTTAATTGCGGCTAATAACTAATCATATGGTTTATACTTAGTTTCCTTTATGTCCGGATTTCAGAAGAAATTTTAGGGATATATTAGGTAACCTTGTTTAGCATATGAGTTGTTGTTTTTAGAGCCTTGGTATATAGAAACAGATGTATAACTTAGATGACATATTTATTATCATGTTTATAAGGATACTTAGATGCATAACTTAATGATGTATCTTTAGAAGTACCATACATGATCTACTGGTTCACACTAGTATGATCCTAATGGAACTGAGAGTGTTACCATTATTTGTATGTCAATCTTAGTATTTAATCTATTAAATCTAATCTCACAACCTTTTAATTTATGGTTAAGTTGATTTTCAACTTCGTCCTTAAAAGTTTAAGGTGAGAAAGATATTTTTCCTTATTTAAGTACAAGAATAAATAATCAGTAAATGAGTGATACATATTTTTCCTTATTTAAGTACAAGAATAAATAATCAGTAAATGAGTGATACATGTGTTACGCCCAGATATTCCATTTTAGGATAAGGTCCACTAATATATTTGAGTTTTGGTGAGTTAGAACTCTTAGTGGAAACTTGTTTATTCCCTTATACACATATTGTCTTTGTTAAATTCTCACTTACGTGATAACAAAGATTGTGAATATTTATTATCTAGTTATAAGTTATAAAGATTTCAACCCACATAAAGACAACTAGATAAATATAACCAACAACTTTGAGAGTTTAGGGTAATAGTGACATTTGTCATAGTCGTTTAAAACCTTATAACCGTCGATGTCTTACTTTAGTAATGATACTAGGTTCCAAGTGATCTTGGATCATAATAAGGTATCATGAAGTGTAGTACATTGATAGATTATCATGGTTTGTACAACTTTGACATTGATTTTGTCACTTACTCTCATAATAGTGGTTGTATGGATTGTAAGAGATCTTTATAAGACTAGATTTAATCCACTGTGTTAATCTTAAAATTAATGGGCATAATTATCATTGTTGATTATTCTTTGTTAGCCAGTTGTTCCTATAAGGATTTAGAACTGGAAGTTTTCTTGTATCTTATTTTAGAATTTAGAACTATCCTCCTCATTTAAGTTACTTTAATTATATAAGGGTTAGTGATTGTGAGGTGAACAAATCCGTTTTTTTCTAATTTAATGCATTATGTATCCTTTATGCACAATGCTATCAAGCACTCATTTTCCTTCTAGTACTTATAAGTGTCATGACTAATTTTAAGTAGCATGTAATTGTGCTAGAAAGTATTCACGAAGAGATGCATTAGAAAAACTTCAATTTGAAACATGTGTAAGCCCTTTAAGGGTCATGTTTTATGATGTGTTCACTAAATCATTAACCTAATTTATACTTTGCACTAAGCATATTAGATGTTAAGTGTTTGCACACATTTAAAAAATCCATTTGAAATTTATTACTTCACACGATGTTTAGACTAGGAAATCTAAGACATCTCCCATGATAGCATTGTTTAAAGGGATTTGTGATTATCATGATAGAGAACTTGAGTAGACTTTACTCGCTTTTAATGTTTTGGTTGTAAAACCTTTTATTTGAGAGAGTAATTAAGAGTCTTTTGTCTTAAGAGATAATCAAGATCATAATGATGAGAGGAAAACTTTATGGAAACATTTAGTGATTTTCAATTTAGAATGGATAGTTATGGAGATTAAACGTTAAATTGGTTCAAAAGAAGATCTAAGAGTGATTCTATGGGGTACTTAAAGCTAAGGCACAATTAATAATGCATAATGATAAACTAAGGCATAATAATGATGCATAATAATAATAATGTATTATCATAAACTAAGGCATAATAATAATAATGCATGATAATAATGTGCAATTAAACAAAAGAAGATGTGATATAGTCTGTTATATCACCAAAATAACAGACTAGTTAGGTTCTACTTAAATGAGTCGGCTTTCGCTTTGGTTACTTGCCTATCACCTAAGCATTATGAACAAAATAAAGGTATGTGCAAAAAACAATGTAACACATCAGCTTTGGCCAGAAATGATACACTTAAGTTTTATGCACAAATTAATTTCGCTGAATACAGGTATGACCCATCAGCTTTGGCCAGAAAGGAAACACATGTATGTATAAGGCGAATGCTTAATTTTAGTTGATAAACATCGCAAAACAACGAATCAGCTTTGGCCAGAAACGAGGTTTTAAAAATGTTATCAAGTTAAGCAAATAAATTAGTTTAATTTAAATAATTCAACTTGTATTGTAAAATTAAATGACATTAGTTAAGGTACTAAATCAGCTTTGGCCAGAATTACTACTTTTGAAAATGTCATCAACTTAATTAAGACAAGTTAATAAATTAATCTAATTTTGATTGTAAATCAGTGTCAATAAGTTGACTTGTAAGATGAGGTTAAATGACATTATACATAAATAACAAATCAGCTTTGGCCAGAATTGAAACCTTATTAGATGTCATTTATTAACTTAAATAAGACAAGTCAATCTGTTAGCTGATTTTATTTGGTGTTAGGTTTTGTAAAAACGTAAGCATATAAGGTTTTAAACAAAACAAAATTTAATGTTAAGCCCCAAATTTTCTGAAGGGTATCCGGTCGAAAAGTAGGGTTTTAAATCGAGAAGGGATACCTGATCGAAAAATAGGTACCCGATCGAAAAGCAGGTATCCGATCGTGAAAGGATACCCGATCAAAAAACGGGCATCCGATCGGAAAACAGTTATTCGATCGAAAAAGGATGTCCGATCAAAAGTAAGTTTTCGATCGAAAAATAGACTTTTCGATCGGATCGGAAAGCCGGTCGAAAAGGTCGGTCGAAAACCCAATCGAAAAGCCGGTCGAAAAGTCAATCGAAAAGTAGGTTTTCGATTAAAAGGTGGACTTTTCGATCGGATCGAAAAGTGGTATGGTCCGATTGAGAGGTCGATCGCGAAACCATATGATCGGAAAGTAAGCTTTTCGATCGAAGAGCAGGGACTAAGCCACATGATTCGATCGGAAAACCAATCGAAAAAACCGATAGAAAAGCCGGTAGAAAAGCCGGTAGAAAAGCCGGTAGTAAAGCCAGTAGTAAAGCCGGTAGAAAAGCCGGTAGAAAAGCCGGTAGAAAAGCCGGTAGAAAAGCCATATGGCCCGATAGAAAAGCCATATGGTCCGATCGAAAAGCAGGGAACCAAGCCACAGCTTTCGATCGGAAAGTAAGTTATTTGGTCGAAAAGTAAGCTTTTCGATCGAGTGTTTGTATTTCGATCGAAAAGGTAAACCAACCTTATCGAAATCAGTTTTAGGGTTTTTTTTAGTTTTCATATCCGAAAATTCGATTTGATTAATGTTAAGATTTTCAGATTTGTATTAAAACCGATTTTAGTGATTAAACGAATTAGGGTTTTAAAACTTTTCAGTTATGTTCGAAAACCCTTATTGATTTCGAGATTAGGGTTTTAACGAACTCAGATTTATGATTCGATTGAGAAACATATGCTCTGATACCACATGATGATCGAATCCTGAATCGTTACATTAATATAAACAGATAATATATGAAAAGATTACCTGTGGACATCTGGTTGAGATCAGCAGCAGTCATGTTGTCCATCCTGTGAGTAGCCTTGGTTCCCCTTTAGGGTGTATGCTAATGATGGTGATAATCGTGAGGGATCACGATTTAGAGAGAAAGAGAGCAGAGAGAGAGGTCACGAATATTATGTGGTGATTAGCCTCTAATCTCTCCAATAAGGCCCTATATATATACACCCAAGGGGAAACCCTAGTCTATTTAATAAGGGCAATTACGTCCATCAAATAATGCCAGATAGGGTTAAATAGGTAATTGATTATTTAAGATAAATGATTAAAGGACATAATATAATATATATTATATATATACGTAAACATATATATATATATATATATATATATATATATATATATATATATTAGGTAATATATATATTAAGTCTAACAGAAGGTTGTTTGTTTTGGTTTTTTCTTGATTGAGATGACATGAGAGGTCAAACAAAGTTTATCGCTTTTTATTAATTTTTTTATAAAGTTAAAAGACACACTTTTTGTCCATTACAAAGTTAAAACGCTCATCACTTGAAAAGTAAAAATCTTACCTTAGCATCAAAATATTTTTAGGTTAAAGAAGCTTTGGTAAAAACTATAATTTATTACGTAGACACTTTTTGTCCATCTGGCTCTAGAACCATTTCAGAATTTAAAAGTCTTCTGGTGGGAAAACTCCCTCTAGATCTTGTACCCCTTAATTACGAAGCCACTTTACATGTCTGCCACTTTACATGTCTTTTTCTCTTATTGAAATAGCCGATGTAATAAAAAAGAACACGTATACCGTTGTTGGAGCATTTGAAAAGAGAGGAACAAGGTTGTTTTTGAAAGATGCTCTCCGTCGATTCATATGTTAAAATAAAAAAGAAGATTATGACAGGAGGGGTTGAAGGGATCAGCACAGTTATCATTTCCCCAAATAACCAATTGACCCGATTATACTCCTCAATGACAGCAAATGACAGCTAATCACCATTGAATACATTTCCTTTATTATTACTTGTAAAAAGCCTATAAATTGAGGCTTTATTTCTTGTAGTTTAGATCATCAAAAATATTCACTACTTCAACTCTCCTCCATTCTGTCTCTGAACCGTTTAACATGGTATCAGAGCAGTGTTGAGGTTCTCAATCTGCTCATCACTTACCCAAGCAACTATGACCGAAGGTGACAACTCAAATCCAGATTTGTCAATGCAATTGGCAAATCTGCTCAAGAATTCCCAACCACAAAATCCCAAATTATCCGATAGCCTGCACATCAATCTTAAACTCAATAGTCAGAACTACGCTCTATGGACCCGGATGATTCGGGTCGCTATAGGCGGGAAATCAAAGGCTCTGCTTAACCACTTAACCTCGAAGCCTCCTGGTCGAAATAATGAAAGCTTCGAGCAGTGGGAACAAGACGACTTGGTCGTTTTTTCATGGCTAATACAAAATATAGAACCGGTGCTTGCAAGCAACCTGACCGAGTATCCAACAGCAAAGTCGCTTTGGGATGCCTTGGTGGTCACTTACAGCAGTGGGAAAGACAAGTTGCAGACATTCAACCTCCATGTCAAAGCAAATGAGATTAAACAAAATACTACCTCTCTTGAAGATTTCTGGATCACATTGCAAGGGATCTGGGGAGAAATAGACAGAATAGATCCAAATCCAATGAAGTGTGCAGAAGATATCCAAGCATATACCCGAATCAGGTCTGAACAAAAGCTCTTTCAATTTTTAAATGCCCTTGATCGAAAGTATGATTCCGTGAAGCGAGAAATTCTCCGGTGGGATCCTCTCCCGACTGCGGAGGCGGCATACGCTGCTGTCCGGAAGGAGGCCGCCCACCAAAACATTCTGGGAGTAATCTCAAGTGAACCGAATGGACTAGCAACGGGATTACTTACCACCGAATGCATTGGAGGAGGATTCATTTCAAAAACCGGCCGTCGATCGGAAGTTCTAGGGAAGAAGAGCGGACCACTAAACAAAGAAGACAAAACTCACCTGAGATGCGACCACTGCGGTATGACAAAACACACCAAGGAACAGTGCTTCAAACTCGTCGGCTACCCCGATTGGTGGACCGATGGACACAAGAAAGGTATTAAAATTAGCGGACTGGAAAAAGGAAAGGTCACCGCCGCCGTAGGCAACAGCGGCGCTACCATCAGTGGCGGTGGCGGCTCCAGCGGTGGTGGTTTTGGAGGAGTAGCGGCGGCTGCTAATGAAAGGACGGAATTCTCGATGGTTACAGGTAACGGGAATGAAGGAGATACTCTCCTGACCCATATTTCTAACCCTACTTTTGGAAATTACAAATATAACCTTGAAGACATGGAATTATTAGAAAACACCCGTACGTTCACATCTTTTGTTCCATTTATGAAAAGGAATTTCGAAAATTGCAAAAATAACCCTGAAATTAGTGGAAATGTAAATATGTCCTTTTGTTTAAATAATAAAGATGACAACAAATGGATACTTGATAGTGGGGCCACCGACACAATGACTCATAAATCGTCTAATCTCACCATTTTATCTAGACCTCGAAGAACATTTATAGAAACCGCGAATGGTGGGAAAATGGAAGTTAAACAAGGGGGGGCTATCAGTTTTTCTCCTACACTAAAACTTTCTAATTGTCTATATGTTCCCTCTTTGTCACATAACCTTTTATCGATAAGCCATGTTACAAAGGAACTAAATTGCTCGGTTGTCATGCAACCTACTTTTTGTATCCTACAGGATATCAGGACGGGGATGATCATTGGGCGTGGCACTGAGCAACACGGATTATACTATGTGGATGAGGTAAATCAAAGCGGTACTGTGATGTTGGCTCATGGAACTATGGAACGGGAAGCATGGCTATGGCATAGAAGACTGGGTCATCCTTCTACGGGTTACTTGCATAATTTATTTCCTAAGTTATTTTCGTCTAATAATGTGTCACATTGTGAAACATGTGTGTTGGCTAAAAGTCATAGACAATCATTTAAACCAACAAATACCAGGGTTGACGCCCCGTTTTCACTTATTCACTCTGATGTGTGGGGCCCATCTCCGATCACCGGGGGACAAAATCTTCGATTTTTTGTACTATTTGTGGATGATTGCACCCGTATGACTTGGATTTATTTCTTAAAAAATAAGTCAGAGGTTTTTGATAAATTCGTTATTTTTTATACCATGATTCAAACTCAATTCAGAAGAAATATCCAGATTCTTCGATTCGATAATGGAGGAGAATTCGTTAATTCCTCTATGAAACAATTTTTCCAATCAAAAGGAATTGTTCATCAAACTACTTGCCCACATACCCCAGAGCAAAACGGGGTCGCTGAACGCAAAAACCGCATTTTGTTAGAAATGACTAGGGCTCTTTTAATCGAATCTCAAGTTCCCAAAGTTTTTTGGCCTGAAGCTCTTGCTACATCTGCGTACCTTATAAACCGACTTCCAACCAAAATTCTCAAATTCAAAACCCCGTTACAAACCCTATCAGAATTTACCAAACTTCCATCTTTCCTCACTCTTGAACCAAAGATCTTTGGTTGCATTGTTTTTGTCCATATACCAAAATCACATCGAAACAAGCTTGATCCATGTGCTGAAAAATGTGTTTTTGTCGGGTATGGAGTAAATCAGAAGGGGTATAGATGCTATAATCCACAAACTCGTCACATGTTCACCACTATGAACTGTGACTTTCTTGAAACTAAGTACTACTATACCTCCCAACACAGCGGTCAGGGGGAGAAGGAGTGTTTAGACACCCTTGGTTGGTTGGAGTACGCTCAAATGACATCAGAAGAACATAATCATAGTGCTCAGGATGATTATAGCACCCAAGACAAAGAAACGTCAACTCAAGAAGAAGCATCTGACACCTCCACGCAGTATGAGACCCCTGACTCTAGTGCCAGCCCAGATCAGCCCCCCAACCTAACATCCGAGGTAAGTAACACTCATCCTTCAGATGAACATGTTGAATCTGTTACTTCTAATCATGAAACTAAACCAGTACAGGAAAAACCAGTAGGCGGATACGTGTTACCAGCAAGAACAAATAGAGGGGTCCCTCCAAAACGTTACACTCCGGAAAGGGAGTCCCGGGGATCTAGATACCCTATGGCTAATATAGCCAAAGGAAATATGACCGAAGAAGCCCGAGCCTTTATCGCCTCACTGTATTCTGAAGAAACTCCAATCAATGCAGAACAAGCCTTAAAGATGAAGAACTGGAAAGATGCAATGGAAATCGAGATGGAAGCCTTAACCAAAAGTGACACGTGGGAAAAATGCATCCTTCCAGTCGGAAAAAGGCCAGTAGGATGTCGATGGGTTTTTACAGTGAAACATAAACCCGATGGCACTATTGAGAGATATAAAGCTAGATTGGTAGCTAAAGGCTACACTCAAACGTATGGTATAGATTATGCAGAGACTTTCTCTCCAGTTGCAAAGATTGATACGGTCAGGGTCCTTTTTTCCATAGCTGCAAACAAAGGATGGCCTCTTCATCAGTTTGACGTTAAAAATGCTTTCCTACATGGAGAATTAAAAGAAGAAGTGTATATGGAAGCTCCACCGGGTTTCACAAAGAACTTTAAACCGGGAGAAGTGTGTCGTCTTAAGAAATCTCTCTACGGATTAAAGCAATCCCCCCGAGCATGGTTTGGGAAATTTACCCTAGCTATGAAAAAATACGGCTTCAAACAAAGCAACTCTGATCACACCTTGTTCCTTAAAAAAAGAAAAAAATTAATAACTTGTCTAATTATCTACGTTGATGATATGATAATTACAGGAAACGATGAGGAAGAAATGACAAAACTAAGGAAGAACTTGTTCCAGGAGTTCGAGATGAAAGACCTGGGCAGACTTAAATACTTTCTAGGGATTGAAGTACTAAGGTCAAAACAAGGGATCTTCATATGCCAGAGAAAGTATGTTTTAGACCTATTGGCTGAGACTGGAATGATTGACTGCAAACCAGCAGAAACTCCCATGATCATGAATCAAAAGCTATATATAGAAGAAAATGCAAAATCAACAGACAAAGAAAGATATCAACGAATTGTGGGGAAATTAATATACCTCTCACATACCCGCCCGGATATATCATACGCTGTTGGAGTGGTTAGTCAATTCATGCACCAACCTCAAGTTTCTCATATGGAGGCAGTATGGAGAATTATCAGATATCTCAAAGGAACAGCGGGACATGGAGTGTTGTTTAAAACAAACGGACATCTAGAGACTCAAGTCTACACAGACGCGGATTGGGCGGGAGACAAGGGAAGTCGTAGATCAACGTCAGGGTACTTTACCCTTGTTGGTGGAAATCTTGTGACATGGAGGAGCAAAAAACAAAAGGTGGTTTCTCTCTCTAGTGCTGAAGCAGAATTCAGGGGAATAGCACGGGGAATTGCCGAAGTTTTATGGATACGAAAACTTTTAACTGAAATTGGTTTCCCCCCTAAGGAAACAAGCAAGATTATGTGTGACAATGAAGCTGCCATTCAAATATCAGAAAATCCCGTACAACATGATCGAACGAAACATGTGGAAGTTGACAGACACTTCATTAAAGAAAAACTAGAGACAGGAATCATCAAATTACCATTCGTTCGATCAGAAGATCAGGTGGCTGACATCCTGACAAAAGCCGTGAATGGAAGAATACTCAACAATTGTCTGGTCAAGTTGAATTTTGGAAATCCCACTATTCAACTTGAGGGGGAGTGTTAAAATAAAAAAGAAGATTATGACAGGAGGGGTTGAAGGGATCAGCACAGTTATCATTTCCCCAAATAACCAATTGACCCGATTATACTCCTCAATGACAGCAAATGACAGCTAATCACCATTGAATACATTTCCTTTATTATTACTTGTAAAAAGCCTATAAATTGAGGCTTTATTTCTTGTAGTTTAGATCATCAAAAATATTCACTACTTCAACTCTCCTCCATTCTGTCTCTAAACCGTTTAACATCATAGGGTGGTGAACGATATTAAGTCGTGGAGTTTCTTATGGTTCTCTAGTCGTTGTAAGTCCCAAGCGATCGATTGGAACGCTTGGTTTTCCTTTTCCTTGTAATGTTCCTTTTTTGGCTCTCTCTAGCTTTTTGCTAGAGAGTTGCTTGTTTTAATATAATTGCCGTTCAAAAAAAAATTATGTTAGTTAAGTCGTTTAGTCACCGAGTCACTGACATGGGTCGTCACACATGAGTTAGTTTTATTTGAATTAGTGGCGGAATAAGAACTTTTTCATTAAAAGGTTAATAATTTTTTTACATTACTGTTAATTAATGAGCAACTTAATATTGTTGATCACTTAAAATTAACTGATATATGCAACCAAAATCACATCACAAACAATTACGAATTTATATTTTCGCCAAGAAGCTTGATCCGTATAGAACATGAGTTTCGAAAGATTGAAAATACATTATAACATACAAACATTAAGATCTAAACAAAAAAAAAATTACTCAAACGAATGAGCTCATATTGACTTAAGGTGAACTCATTACAAAGTAGACAATTTCAAAACATTTTAAACAAACTCTTTGAAGTTTTTGAGCCTTCACTTTCCTTGTAAACATCGAATTATATGAAACCACCTTGCATGCAAAAAAAAAAATTTTACTGCACTTCATTCAAAACAGGTCGACCTTATAGAAATATACATTATTATTGATATTTTTTAAATTATAGAAACAAATATATAAAGAAATAACTTTAAAAATATATAAATAAATTAAATGATATATAATAATATATTCAATAAATAGTCAGCTTTTATCATTAGTTATGAGATAAGTACACTAATTAAAAATAAGTTAAAAATTATAAAAGCAAAAATAATAATATATAACCAATAAGAAGCTGATGTCTGTAGCTACGATTTTTATTTAAATATTAGAGATATTGATGTCCCGTTTAAAAAAAAAATATATCACTTTGAGAAAATAAGAATTACATAAAGGTAAAATAGTCTATTTGAATTGAGTGAATAAACTAAAGATGGCAGGATAGACTCTACTTATATGACCAGATAGCTTTACTGATTATACTTTTTGTTATTTTAATAATTTTTGTTTTATCTCATCGAATAATATTCCTCTTTATTTCTCTTCTTCTTCCCATGATGAGCACCGCCCGTCGGAGTTGAGAAAGAGATCTTCAATTTTAATTTTCTTTTTTCACTTTCCTTTCATAATTTCAGTTTATAGTTCGTTATATATATAATTTAGAGGGTCAGTTTAATAGAAAATAATTATTTTCAGCAAATAATTATGCTTATGAATTTTAGAAACCCTAATTTGAGTTAAAATCATTTTGGTTTGTTAATATAATTATTTTTAATAATAATTATATTTACATTAACTCAAAACCCTAATTTTCAAAACATGAGTTTAATATTAAAATAACTTTTAATTTTACCTACTTGTGTTTAATCATTAAATCTTTAACTTGTAATAATTTGATAAATTATTCCAACAAGTTAGAATAATTATTTCGATAATAATTATCAACCCTAGTTATATATATTATAACTTAACGCGATTAATTATCCAATCGATCGAACGAACTTAAAAATAATAATAAATATTATTATTTAAAACAATATTCAAGACTTGATTGAACTGGCCTTCATGATACGTGATCACATGTTCAATTCTTGTATTTAAATTACATAAATGCTTTCATACGTGAACATTAGCATTTACCGATTTTAAACTGATTAACTGACAGGTTTTCAAAACGCTACAAACGGGATTATACGTCAAGACTTGACCGGTAGCATTTGGGTAACGTTCGTTACTCAAATGATTAAGTGGACCCTTATGCATGTTGTCTTATGATTTATTAGGACGTTACTTGCTAGTTGCCACTCGGCAATCCATCATCATCACTGAATCAGGTGACTTTCACGGCCCCTTTTCTTTACAACTGTTTTACACTTATGGGGGAGAAATCATGAACTGATAAAATGCTTTTTACTTAATGTTATGGTTTACCTGTTAGCCGTATGACTACATGTTCCATTCTGTATCCCAAACAACTGGTACTTTATCGTTATCAACATTAGTACAACTGAATCCCACTATTAATTGAATTCGATTAGTTCTGCTCGAAACGATAACTAGTGAATAGATCTATTTGGGTTGACAACCCTGCCCAGATTGGTAGCTCCAATCCAGACTTCGTACATTGTCAAGGGGTACACGTCAGTTATTCTTGCCTGTTCGGTATTCTTGGGATAGAATGCCATGAGTGGGTAATCCGTTAGTATTCGAATTTGAGGTTCATGGTAGGATCTTACAACCACGACAGTAAACCAACGTAACATTTAAGTATGCCGTAAACTGTTATCCCAACATGCCGTAAACTGTTATTCCAACATACCGTAAACTGTTATTCCAACATACTGTAAACTGTTTTTACAAACTTACTATAGAATCATAAACCTGTGAACCTCACCAACTTTATGTTGACCTTTTTAAACTCATGATTTCTCAGGTATCTAAGCTTATCATGGAAGACATGCAAATGGGGCTTCACTGTAACTTTCGACCCTGCTTCACTTGAGTCGTAGTCCTGACCTATCTTACATAAACCGATTTATGATTTCAATATCAAACTAAGACTTTTATACAAATGTAAGACATTATCTTTTCGCCACAACTTTCCGCTGCAACGTAAATGGTATTATGTTTTAAATGACGTTTGAATTTAGTAGAAGTTGTTCTGTATATCCGCGACTATGATTCCGTCTCGCTCACACCCAAATCCGTTGACCGGGGGTGTGACAGATTGGTATCAGAGCCGTGGTTATAGCGAACTAGGTTAAACAAACAAAGAAAAACCGAACCTGAACTATAACCCGCTCTGAAGCTACCGTTTGCACGCAAGACCAATTCCTTATTATATTGGTTACGTTAACTTATGCTTTACATATACGAGTTATTATTACTACAACTGGTACATTTATATCTTTTATTCTAGATGCCGTTATCGTGTTACCAACTA
Organism: Deinandra increscens subsp. villosa; assembly: GCA_039602395.1. NCBI lineage: Eukaryota > Viridiplantae > Streptophyta > Magnoliopsida > Asterales > Asteraceae > Deinandra > Deinandra increscens. The sequence goes on from JBCNJP010000025.1 coordinate 26,535,461, forward strand.
TGTTTTCTTCTAGAATATTATCGCAGAGATGACTTCCGACGAGGTCATCTGCATATCTGATTCCTCTGGAAAAGACACAGCCGTGTCTGAGTACACACCTTCCCCTGAGGACCATGAACTGTCCAGCCTAGTGCAGGACATTCTCACCGTCGGTATAGTCCGACAGTCCTCATTACCATAGAGTTTTCTGAGACCATTGCGACCGTGTCTCTCAAACGACTTCTCGAACCACCCGATTCCCACCGTTGCAGCTGGCGATGCGACCACTGCCACTGGTGACATGCCTGAGATGTCACGAGCAAGCCTTTGGAGTGATCTACAATGTGATCACTAGACTCCCCACCTGGACCGATCTGGCGACACTAGAGACCCGTCCAACTGCCATGGAGTATCACCAGGCTTACACACTTGGTGTTATGGAGTCACTGCATACTCGTATGAGTGGTGTCAACATGGCCTACACAGATTTGCGGTTGGCCAACGAGTCCCTCTAGACGAGAGTCGTTTACCTGGAGGAGTTCCCTGGGCGAGTGTTCAATTACATGAACCTCACTGCTCAGATCACCACCACCTTAACTATGCCCTCTGGACCACCACTCTAGATAGCTTGATCTAGAATCTAGACATTTGATCCCTCATTTTTGCAATGAAAAATATTACATATTTTGTTGCAATGGTTTGCGAGCCCAGAACGAAGACTTATCCTTTTTTTGACTATCGTATATTCTACCAGTTAATATTGTTAATGGAAACTGGTGTTATGAATATGAGTATGATTTCCATGCTTATGATTGATGTTATTACTGTTGGTGTCATTATATCATTCGCGTATGTCGTTCCCCTCTGCTTCCTGTTTCTTGGTCGTGCTTGCGCGCGTCATTTTTGGTATCATGGATGTATGTGTGGCAATTATTCTTGCGCATGTAATAACCCCATTCACATATAATCTAGACTTCCCTTTATGTTTACATTAATAGCTTAAAGCGAAAGTATGTTGCCTAGACGCCGAGCCACCAGAAACGTTTCACCTCCTCCACCTTTGAGCGCTGCTGAAATCGAGAAATTGATTACCCAACGCGTTGTAGAAACCGTCACTACTACTGCAACCCAAAGTCACGCGGACGACGGGGTGCGCAGTATGAACGAATTAACCAAGGTTAGAAAACACCAGACAACAATTGCAGCTAATTGTGTTCCATGTTTTAACCTAACATTGTAAGCCCTCGTGAATATTCATAATAGGACTTTATGAATTAAAGCCTACACAGTTTAGAGGTTCCGTGAGCTGTTCACCCTGTCCGAAGGACCGGTTACACCGGTACAGCACCTCTATCCTCCAAAATCAACCTACACCACACTCTCGATTGTGGTAATGTCTATTGTAACATCTGCAAGGTTAAAAAGACATGTAGCACCCGATTGACCAAATCGCACATGCTACGGTCGCTGGGAAATTAGCCATTACAAAGGAATGCCCAAAGGCGAAGAATTAAGATGCTAACCATGCTAGGGGAAAAGCTTTTGTGATCAATGCCGGAGACGCCCGTCGTGACCCCAACACGGTGATGGATACGCTTTTGCCAAATAACCATTATACCTCTGCTTTATTCGGTCATGGTGCCGATGGAAGCTTGTGTCCACCGATTTTAATCAATTACTTGAAATCGCCCCCGATGCTTTAGACACTAATTTGGCAAAAGAATTAGCGAATGGAGATTGATTCTATAGAAACCGGAGTAATCTACCCAGACTACCCGCTGACAATTCTTTCAGCATCAACTTAATGCCCATTATTCGAGGGGTTTTCAACATAGTCATTTGTTGATAAATAGTTCTGATCATCATGTGAAGTATTGAATACAAGATGGATCACACAAGGATGCTGAGGTCCGAACTCAGGCCGAACCTGGAGTTCGGACGTGGCTAAACGTGTGGCCGAACCTGAGGTTCGGCCAGTCGTATTTCAGCATGTATAAATAGTCATCTTGTATAGAATAGAAGTAGCTTCCGTGTCATATTCTCTAAGTGTACTCTGTGGTTCTCTCAGTGGTTAATACAAGTCTTTTGTATTTACTCTCTGCGTTTTACTTGTTTACATTGATTTCATATCGACTAAGTAGAAGATCCATACGCTCACGCACTTTCAAAACGTTCGCAACCGATGCTGACCAATTAGTTGTAGGAATAATTCCTTACGTGTTTTGCCTTCCCCATGTCTATTCGATCACGGTAAGTTAGGCTGACATTATCCTCAGTCCGACCACCAGTCGGGTGCTGCATCTCGTGCCCGTTGAGTGGGGTTTGTCAGACCACAGTAGTAATACCCAATATCCCCTTGTTATATGCTATTAACGGTTCAATAAGTAAGGATTTGAAAGATAAAGCATTTTACGTGAACATGTGATATATACTGGATTTCTTCTTTAATCATACATCAAAAGTTGTCGTGTTATCACCCTAACCCGGGTGTAATGTGTTTGTGTGTGTTATCACCCAAACCCGGATGTAACGTAAAAGGTTGTGCAACTCACCTTAGGGTGCGCTGCTACAATTTAGTAAGACTCCGAGTCTTGTGTAGTTACCGAGCACCTATCGATTTTATATACGTAAGTGTATGTCCGCACATGAGTAACTTAGCCTAGACGACGGTATTAAATCAAGTAATTCCAAATATGATGTAGATGAGAATTTCAATACATGATAACAAAATCGTTTGTTCAGAGGTAGTCACAAATGACATTAAATCAAGGACACAAAGATTTATAAAAATCAATGTGCGTATGTTATTCCAAATAATAGATGTAGAGATCATCGGGTAAATATATATATTCGTAAATATAAATATCGAGGCGTAGTCAAAAGTATGAAAAATAAAACGTCCTAAATATATATATCTATATGCCGTGTCAAGATTCAAGAGTTTAAAGAAAATCTTCAAAACGTTCGCATGACAATAAACCAATATGTCTATTTTTCTATGTTTAAAACTAAATTATATTAAAGTGAAAGAAATCATTAATTTTTTTAAACTATTTAAATCCTAACGGTTTTCATAATACAAACGTTCAATGATAACCCTAACGAAGTCTATGGAAACTTCACGGAACGAGATTTGATGGTCGTTTACTAGTAAGTTTGAGTTTTGGACCATGAAAAACTTGAAACCTCTAAAAAAATAAAAACAGCAGAAATGGTGGTCATGGGGCTCGAACCCGTGAAGTCATGTGTAAGGTTCCACGCCCTAACCATTAGGCTAGGTTCCTGTTTCGTTAACATATTGCATCACAAATCTTTAAGGCATACAACGAAATGTAGACTTAATAGGTTCATGAAGTAAAATGGGAAAAAGAAAGGGGCTTGTCGGGGTTCAAACCAGAGACCTCTCGGTCTCCAGCACATGCGCCAACCCAACAAATATGATTTACATAAAATCATAAAATATAATTATTCAAGTAAGTTAACTGTTGGTCCAGAAACAACAATCGTTCACGATATCTTAATCTCGAACAAGTACGAAAACCTTGTAAGAGATCGATTTAAGAGAAAGATGATGAAATAGACTTGATGTAAAAGATAAACAATCACAAAAAGATCAAATCTTGAGTGAAGAACAATCAAACTTTCTTGAGATTGATGATTACGATCGGAGATACAAATAAGGAGGCAGAAATCGTAAACCAACAACTGATTTGAATCATAAACTAGGTGGGTTTATATACTACCCATTACAAAACCCTAAAACCAATCATAAACCCACTAGAAAAGCCGGCCCATTAAGCCCAAATCAAGTTAGCCCAATCTAATGTTCATGCCTCATAAATTATAGCCCAACTATCACACCCCCAAAATCCTCACGCGCGACAACGCGCCGCAGGGAGCGTGACAAACCAGGATCGAACACATTAGCCATACAAACAGTCTATATGCAATGTAAAAGTAAAACCAGAGTAAATGCGTTTTTAAATGCGGAAGCGTAATCGACAAAGTTGTAATAATTGTTCAAGCGCCAAAGCATGCGCAAACCAAAAGTTAATAAGTTCGATAAATAAATAAGTCTATGATGCATGCATGGTAATAGTAATCCTTATGTGGTGCATCCTAGCTCGTGGCAGGCAATCCAGTTTAGCGACCTGAGATATAACATGCTAAAGTGTCAACACAAAGGTTGGTGAGTTCACAGGTTTAATCAGTTCATCAGTTTAATAGTTCAGTAAAATTCAGATAATATATCAATAGTTAGCTAGACTATTTTCAAGAAATCAGTGCACGTTTGACTAGATCAACTAGCTATCCAGTTACTGAAGCTCGACAAGTTCAATTGTGCCTCGTTAAGACTAAGAAGTTTATAACACTCGTTCGATATCCAATCGTGCCAGAGCAACTGACCCGGGTGGGGCTGTCAAACCCAGTAGATCTACTAAATAAGTTCTCGCTGATGTCACATTGACAGTAACTATAAAGTGAGGGCTTTATCATAAGTGTGCCAGTATCATTCAGGTGATATATATCTAACAGTTCAAGTGTTTGCATGTTAATCTCCCCCAACAGGATTAAAAATAAGTAAAATGGGGCCATGAAACTCACCTTAGGTTGCTCAGCAAAGTTTCCAGATAAAACAGTTAATTCAAGTAGCAAGAACGAGTCTTGTGCAAGCAATCAATCACCTAACGAGCATTCAAGTATAAGTGTGTGTTCTATAAACTATTGAGTCTAACGTAAACAATAAAAACGAAGGATCGTGAAGTCCGGAATAAGTCGAGGATGGCACTTGTGCCAAATCCGAGCGATTATCGAAATAGTACGAGAAAATACAATATATACCAATATTATATATTATATAGTTGAAGGGTTTCAAAAATAAATAAATTTATTTTTAACTAAATATTCGAGTGACGTTAATAACAAATTTTGCTAGGACAAAGTATATTTATATATATTAAAGGTTATCATAAAGGTATTCGACTATTTCAATAAAAATCCAACGTCATAAGTTTATATATATTAATCTACTCAGAATATATATATTTTTACCTTTTTGTAAAACTAGAATTTTTATATCAATATATATATACACAGGTATTAGAAATCTATTTGTAATTAAAGATAACAAGTTAAACATATTTTATAAATCAAAATATGATTTACGAGTCCTAAGTATCATAATTATATTTTTACGGGCTTAAGATACGACAAGGAACACATTTGGTACGAGATCTAGTGATTAAATACTCTAAAATGCAAAATAAAAATGAAAACAACAAACATGGAGGTCACTAGGTTCGAACCCGTGACCTCTGTGTTATAACACAGCCAGCGTACCACCCGGCCAGCGCCTTGATCGTGTTATGGTTCCGCTCGAAATGGTTTTATACCTAGTCCGCGACCAGAAACATGTTTGGAAAAAATACGGAATTGAAAAGGACGAGACCGGGACTCGAACCCGCGTCTCTCGCTAACGCAACCAGTGACCGGACCGCTAAGCCAGATTGGCGTCTGGTTATTATTCGGGAATCAATATTTATAACCCGTACCCGCCCTGCATCATCTTCTTCACCCAATAACTCCGGTGATCGGAACCCTAACTCCGGTCACCGGAAAATTACAAAACACAAATAAAACTCATAAAAGTGTGCGACTAACATATAGGAACTATTACCTCGAGTCGGAGGTGAGAATAAACAAGTTTTTGACACCGAAATCAATTCTGAAACTTGAATGCGAACACCGAGCGTCGTCACGAAACTCTAATTTGTTTGCTCCTGGTTGCTCCGCAGAGACTCACGATCCCAGGGATGTGTCGAATGGTGGTTGATAGTGGCGGAACGTGGTGGTTCAGTGGTGTTTTCTGTGGGTTTTGCTTCGCCGGAAACTGGAAAACGAGAGAGAGAACGAGAGTTGAGAGGGTATGTTGTGGTTGGCAAATGATTTCTGGGAGTTATACTAGACCTAATGATCAAGGGTTGATTGAAACTGATCAGAGTTTAATTCTCGAATTCAAGTTGGTCGAGGAAATGGGTCGACGGTTACGAAGGAGTCGGTCGAAACCGATCCTCCGATTTAAATCTTCCCGTAAATGCCATTTAAACTGAGTTTCAGTTAATGGCACATTTAGTCCCTCGAGAATTTACAATATAGAAGGCAGGTTTGAGATAATCACATAATAGCCCCTCATGGTTTAATTAAATAGAATTATGTTTGGGAAATGACAAAATAAGTCCCTTGAAGTTCTAAAAGGGTTCACGGCTCTAACGGAGGTTAACGGAGGAACAAATAAACGAGGAACGTCAAGAATTTAAATCGTATAACGTTTATAAGAAAATATAAACTTAAACGACTACATAAAATCATAAATAATAATTCCCACTTCTCCATTTAAATTCACATAAGATTACAAGTTTTAAATCTATAACTTATATATATTTAAAGTACATAACTCTATGATTAACAACTTGTAATTAAAACAATTTAATTACATAAAATCATAAATCTCATTAACTCATATTATATGCATATGTATTTAATTCCACATAAAATCATAGAATTAAATCTATACTTATTTAGTTCACATAATCAATGAATAATATGCGAATATACAAATATCACATAAAATCATAAGATACGAATCATAATATTTCAAACGTTTAAACTTCCGTGCATGCTCGTAGTGATTGATCACACAAAACCCTAATTTGCTAAAGTTAACAAGTCAACACAGTTAAGCACATAAATGTTCACTCAACATTTAATACGTTTTACGTTCAGTTAATGCCAGAAAATGACCTGAAAAGTCGGATTGTCACAGTATCCCCTTGTTGAAGAATTTTCGTCCTCGAAAATTGCGTAACGCGGTAAAAGTTAATGAGCTAGACACAAAGAAAAAAAAGAAAAGAAAATTTTTTCAGTCGTCACATCATCCCCTTGTTGAAGAATTTTCGTCCGCGAAAATTAAGCCAGTACCTGAACTAGACGAAGGCTGAACCTTGAATAGTCTGGGATATTTCTTCATCATCTGATCTTCACGTTCCCAGGTGAATTCAGGACCATGCCTCGAGTTCCAACGAACTTTAACAATTGGGATCTTGCTACGTTTTAATTGTTTAACTTCCCGGTCCATAATTTCCACCGGTTCTTCAATAAATCGAAGTTGTTCGTCTATATGCAACTCTTCAAGTGGAGTGATTAATGTCTCATCTGCTAAACATTTCTTTAAATTCGACATATGGAAAACGTTATGGACCCCACTTAGTTCTGCTGGTAAGTTTAGTTCATATGCTGATAGACCAACTCTTTTAACAATCTCGAATGGCCCAATGTATCTTGGGTTTAACTTACCACGTTTACCAAAACGCACTACACCTTTCCAGGGTGAGACCTTTAACAAGACCTTGTCTCCTTCCTTAAATTGCAAAGGTCTTCGCCGTTTATCAGCATAACTTTCCTGTCTATCTCGTACGGCTGCCATATGATTACGAATTTGCACGATTTTCTCTGTTGTCTCGAGTACCAACTCAGGACCTGTGAGTTGACTGTGACCAACTTCTGCCCAACAGAGAGGTGATCTACATTTTCGCCCGTAGAGTGCTTCAAACGGAGCTACACCAATACTGGTGTGATAACTGTTGTTATAGGAGAATTCCACTAATGGTAAGTGTTTATCCCAACTTTCACCGAAATCAATCGCACATGCACGCAGCATGTCCTCAAGAGTTTGGATGGTTCGTTCACTGTGACCATCGGTCTGAGGATGATATGCCGTACTCATGTCCAGACGCGATCCCAATGCTTCATGTAGAGATTCCCAACATTTGGATGTAAATCGAGCGTCTCGATCTGATATAATAGAAACTGGTACTCCATGTCGCGAGACGTTCTCTTTAAGATAAAGTTTGCCTAATGTCTCGGAGGTATCAGTTTCCTTGATCGGTAGAAAATGTGCCGACTTAGTTAAGCGATCAATAATTACCCAAATTGTATCACATCTGCTTGCTGTACGGGGTAACTTTGTGATAAAATCCATGGCGATTCCCTCCCATTTCCACTCGGGAATTTTTGGTTGTTGAAGTAACCCTGTCGGTTTCTGGTATTCCGCCTTAACCTTGGAACAAGTCAGGCACTTGCTTACGTAAGTGGCAATGTCAGCTTTCATCTTAGGCCACCAGTAAATCAGTTTCAAATCTTGGTACATCTTATCCGAGCCTGGATGAATGGAGTAACGAGACTTATGGGCTTCATCCATAATCAATTCCCTCAAATTTCCATACACGGGAATCCATATTCGGTTCGCACAATACCGGATACTATCGGATCTAACTTCCAGTAACTTATCCATACCCCACAAGGATTCTAATTCAATGTTCTCATCTTTGAGTGCTTCGAGTTGTGCATTCCGGATCTGATCAGGTAATCCTGTATGAATAGTAAGTTGCAACGCACGAACTCTTCTAGGCTTGGGGTTATCCTTCCGACTTAAGGCATCAGCTACTACATTAGCTTTGCCTGGATGGTATCTAATTGCGCAATCGTAGTCATTAAGGAGTTCCACCCAACGACGTTGTCTCATGTTCAACTCCTTTTGAGCAAAGATATGCTCGAAACTTTTGTGATCAGTGTAGATAGTACACTTTGTACCATAAAGATAATGTCTCCAAATTTTCAACGCGAAAATGACTGCTCCCAACTCCAAATCATGAGTTGTATAATTTTGCTCGTGAATCTTTAACTGACGAGAGGCATAAGCTATGACTTTCTCCCTTTGCATCAGCACGCAACCTAATCCTTGCTTCGATGCATCACAATACACCACGAAATCATCACTACCCTCTGGTAGGGATAATATTGGCGCGCTACAAAGTTTCTGCTTTAGTAGCTGAAAAGCGGCGTCATGCTTTTCATTCCAGTTATACGCCGTTCCTTTATGCATTAGCGCCGTAAGAGGTTGGGATATCTTTGAAAATCCCTCAATAAATCGTCTATAATAACCTGCCAAACCAAGAAATTGGCGAATTTCCGTTGGCGTCTTAGGCGTAGGCCAATTCTTAATTGCCTTAACTTTGATTGGATCAACGTGAATCCCCTAATCATTAACGATATGACCAAGAAATTGCACCTCACGCATCTAGAAATCACACTTTGAAAATTTTGCATACAATTGCTCCTTCTTTAGTAACTCTAAGATCAAACGAAGATGTTGTTCGTGCTCCTCCTTAGACTTAGAATATATCAGAATATCATCAATGAAGACGATGACGACTTTATCGAGATATGGCTTGCAAACGCGATTCATCAAATCCATGAAAATCGCTGGTGCGTTGGTTAACCCAAATGGCATAACCATGAACTCATAATGACCATAACGAGTTCTAAACGCTGTTTTCGAGACATCCTCTTCACGGACTCTCAGTTGGTGATAACCTGATCTTAAATCGATTTTGGAATAATAGCTAGATCCTTGTAGTTGATCAAACAAATCATCGATTCGGGGCAAGGGATAACGATTCTTGACAGTTACCTTGTTGAGTTCTCTGTAATCGATGCACATTCGAAAGGTTCCATCCTTCTTTTTAACAAACGACACTGGAGCTCCCCAGGGTGATGAGCTGGGCCTAATAAATCCCTTTTCAAGTAGTTCTTGAAGTTGAGTATATAGCTCTTGTAACTCATTTGGTGCTAAACGATAAGGTGCGCGAGCAATAGGTGCTGCTCCAGGAGCAAGATCAATCTGAAATTCGACTTCTCGATGAGGCGGTAGACCTGGTAGATCTTCCGGAAAGACTTCAGGAAAGTCCTTCACGATCGGGATATCTTCAATTCTCTTCTCTTCATTTGTTTTCTCTGAAATGTTCGCGAGAACAACAAAATGTCCTTTACGCAAACACTTCTGCGCCTTAAGATAAGATATCACACCCATAACAGTACCACACTTTTCTCCTTGAACTGAGAGCAATTCTCCACTAGGCAACGGTATCCGAACAATTTTCTCATGATAAACGATTTCAGCACGATTCTTGGATAGCCAATCCATTCCCACAATTATATCAAAACTTCCCAGGGTGATAGGCAAAAGATCTATTTCTAACTTATGGCCAGCCAATTCCAACTTACAGTCTTTTACTACATGGGTGGACTCAACAAGTTTACCATTAGCAAGTTCAACTACGTATTTAGCATCTAAAGGAGTCATGTTAGCATTTATCATATTGCTAAATTTAGTAGATATGTAGCTTCTATCAGCACCAGTGTCAAACAAGACTAGAGCATAGTATCCGTTAAGAGAAAACTTACCAGTAACGACATTTGGATCTGCTCTGGCATCCCCCGAGCCTATGACAAAAGCTCTACCCCTGGCACCATTACCTCCATTGTTCCCATTGTTGTTGTTATTATTGCCATTGCGATTGTTGTTGTTGTAGTTGTTGTTGTTTCCACCGTTCAGCTGAGGACAATTCCTCTTTATGTGGCCTTCTTTCCCACATTTAAAACAACCTTTAGGGGCTTCAGCATCCTGAACTTGTTTCCCATTATTTTTGGCAGGGCAATCCTTAGATTGATGCCCCTTATTACCGTATTTGGCACACAAATACCTGTCGCATGGACCATAGTGGTGGTAGTTGCACTTGTTGCACTGTGGGTACTTGCCCACATAACCCTGTTGTCCTTGATTCTGATTATTCTGCTTCTGAGAATTGGATGAGAAATTTCTGGAATTGTTGAATCTGCGGTTCTGGTTTTGATGGTTCTGTTGATTGGAAGACTTGTTTCCAGACTGATTCCCAGAATTATCCCACTTTCTTTTGTTGTCAGAGGCTCCAGAAGTTCCTTTTCTAGAAGGCAAGACTCCTTGATCAACTGCTTGATTCGTAAGCCTATTGGCAATCCTTACAGCATCACGAATAGTCACAGGGTTTGAAGCAGTCACCATTCCCTGGATTTGGGGCACTAAACCCTTGATATACAGCTCGATTCTTCGGTAAGCAGGTGTGGCGATTCTAGGACACAAATTCGCAAGAGAATTTGAACGAGTAGTCTAAGCTTCAATTTCAAACCCCTCCATCTTGAGATTATACAACTCGGTTTCCATTTTCTGGATCTCATCCCGTGGACAATACTCTTCTTGTAGCAATTCTTTGAACTTGGCCCAAGGCATGGCATTAGCTTCTTCAATTCCCAGCATCTGCACCTCAGTTTTCCACCAGGTGAGAGCCGGTCCTTCCAAAGTACCCGTAGCAAATTTCACCTTGCTAGCCTCAGGACAGTTGCACATTTCGAATGCAGATTCTACTTTTTTCAATCCAGTGGAGTAGGCTAACAGCTCCTTCAGTTCCTTTGAACTGATTAGGCTTACAGTCCATGAAAGTTTTAAATGTAGCATTACATGTACATACATTCATACAACCATTCAATCACAGATTACCAATACGTGTGATCACATCAAACAACAAAACAGGAATTTTGTGTTACCTTGGGGTGGCCCTGCATTGCCTGCACCTTGGACATGTGCTGCTAAAGCATCATCCACATGTTGGTTGATTAGTGCAGCCAATTCAGCTGGTGTCATGTTTGGTACATTTCCGTCTACCATTATCTTCAATTCACAATTACCCAAAATGAGAATAAGATATACATGAATCACAACAACCATCACATAAGTAATAAATTACTTCACAAGAGACAATCACATATTAAATAGTAAATCCCATTTCAAATAAAATGCAACTCGTTCACAAATTATCCAACAAAAATTCAAAATTCAAAATGCATAGTCTTGGGAACATTCTCCCGATAAAGCAAACAACCAAACAAAACAAAAGTGAAAACAATAAACTCAAGTGCTATCATGATCACTGGATGCATACGGCATCTCCTCCTCTGGTTCTTCCTCTGGATCCTCTTTGGGTTCTTCCTCGGGATCCTCCTCAGGTTCTTCCTCGGGATCCTCCACAATGGGTTCTTCAACAGGTTCTGCTAGAGCCGGAGCCGCAGCCGCAGCCTCCCTGGCCAACTCAAGCTCAGCAACTCGAGCCGTTAGTGTCTCAACCAGCTCTAAGAGTGATTCACCTGATAATATGTGTCACTCAGTCTTACTTGATGCTCGGCCTGGCGCATATTAGTCCCTTCCAACTCTTCCTTAAGGATAGCAACTCTGAGACTGGTGTTGGCCCCATTATCCTGCAGTTCCGTGACCCTATCAAACAGCTTCCTAATGTCCCTGAGCGCGCGGTCAAACATAGAGATCATTGCCGCAACAACTCTTTCAATGGCATACGGCAGTTCGGGTAGAAAGAATCGAGTTGACGACGGCTCTGTTGGAGTTGGTGGCACTTGCTCCCGATGAACCCAACTAGCCACAAGTGATTCGTACCAGTTCCAGTTGCCGTTGTCTCTTCCACGAACGACATTTGGTTCTCCATATACGTGGCCCTCGGAAGTTATCCTTCGAACACCATGAGTCGGGGTAGTAGGACCCGAAGTAACCCGCCTACTGGTGACGGATGAGTGTAGAAGCATATTCTTACGCTATGTTGTGTCTCGTGTATTGTATCTATATGTGAGAGCATATGTGTGTGTGACTATGAGGGCAACGGACCAGTTGGTCTAGCGTACCAAATGGTCCGCCGGACCAGATGGTCCGGACATGGTCCGCAGCTCATTTAGTCATACCTATAAATAGGTAGCATGCGTAGAGAGTTGAGGACTTCTGAGAACTTCTTGTCATATTCTACATTCCTGTGTGTGAATCTGTGTGTGTGCTCTCAAGGTTTATTAATACAAATTTCATTTGTATTTACTTGTTTGATCTCTTCTTCATCTCATTATCACATGATTAGCAAACGATCCATCGCTCCTTGCGTCTACAAGTGGTATCAGAGCTATCTGGTTCCATTTGCTGATCATATTCTGTGATTTTGGAGATTTTTAGAGAGAAAAAGTGGGTTTTGAAGCATTCTTCATCAAATTCTTCCAATTCCGGGTGTTTCCAAGGTTAATAATGATTTTCGAGTGTTCCTGGTAAGTTTTCGCATCTGTGTGAAGCAAATTTAAGTTCAATTTGTCAAAATTTGCGAAATCAGTCGAAATCTGCATGAAAAACAACTGGTCCGCCCGATGAACAATCTGGTCCGCCTCCTGGTCCGCTAGGCAATCTTCATCAGCTGGTCAGTGATGGTTATCGCGTACCAGTGTGATCCGCTGAAAAATCTGGTCCACCGTACCAGTTTTTGGTCCGCCGTACCACATCTGATCCACAGGTATAATCTGGTCCGCTGAGGTATAATCTGGTCCGCTAGTACAGTTTGGTCTGCTGAGGTTGATCTGGTCCGCTTTTGATCCGCAAACACAAATCTGGTCCGTTGAAAGTGTTTTGGTCCGCTGGCAGAAAAGTGTTCATCACTAAAACTGACGTAACTTGAGAACCGTAAAGAGTTACGGAACCCAATACCAGTCAAAACGTTCGTCTCAACGAGATCTAGGACTTGTACTGCCTATGGCCAGTACCGTCAAGTTTTGACCTCCTAAATCCGCTTGGAAGACCTCCGTTTTTGAGTTCGAAGTTTTGAGGTGTCATTTTTCGGAAAATATGTCGGATTTTCAAGCGTTTTCCGCGATTCAAAACACGATGCAAGCTATCATTAACTACAATAATGAAATAGGAACAAGTCAGAAAGTTCCGAAATTGCTCAGATTGGAAGATTATCATAGTTGGGTGAAGCGATTCAATGCTTATGTTGGTGCTAATGATGTTGATTTTTGGATATCTTACAATAATCTATACGAGTATCCAACAGGAACAAATGGAAGGCCAGTTTTGCAACAAAGTCTTACTGGTGAGCAAAAGAAGGCATATCAAGCAGAACAAAAAGCTTATGGTGCTTTAACGATGGCATTACCTTCAGACTTATTACATCAATTTTCTGCATATACTTCTGCAAAAGAGTTGTGGGATGCAATTCAGAAACGTTGTGAAGGAAATGATCAATTCAAGAAAAGCAAACAAAAGGTTCTAAAGAAAGAATTCGACAATTTTAAGCATTATCCAAATGAGAATATTTCAAAGCTTATTACTCGGTTTTCACATTTATTAAGTGAAATGGCTTTAGTTGGCATCAAAAAGGAAGAAGCTGATCTGAAAGAGAAAATACTAGAGGCATTACCTGAAAAATGGGAAAAGTATGTAATGATGATTACTCATGATAAAGAATTTTCAGGGTTGTCATTCATCAATTTGATTGAGCAGATACAAGCAAGAGATATGGAGTTGAGTGTCAACAAATCCATGCCTGCGCAAGTACAGAATCCAGCTGCATATCGTGGTGAAAATGATTCTACTATAAATGCTAAAAAGTCAAACATTTTCAGTGAAGGTCCTCCTACTGCATGTCTTGCTAGAAAATCTGAGACTTCTAGTTATTCTCCAGGTTGTACTCCTACATGTCCGAATCGATCATCAAAGCCTACAATTCCTGACAAGGCGTCTGAGGATTTAGCTTCATTGCTATCTGCTTTTATCTCATCATCTAGTGGTTCAATTTTTGGGAAACTGGGAGAAGTTGATTTGGCTGCAAATGACTTAAGTGAGTTGGATGATGATCATTTGGATGAGTTAGATTTACATTGGCAATTTGCTATGACTGTTGAAAGAGGTAAGAGATAAATGAAGAAGCATGGGAAACAATCTTTTCTTCCAGAAGGAAAACTTGGATTGGATAAGTCCAAAGTTAGATGTTTCAAATGTTCACAAATTGGACATTTTGCTCGTGAATGTAAAAATCCGAAAACATCCATATCTTTGTCCTCAACAAACAATTCAAACTCGCAAGACTTGATTTCACAAAAGGATGAAGGTTATGATTGGAATAAGGATATTAAAATAATGGAAGAGAAACAGAAACAGTTGGCATTAAATGCAACCAAACCTGCTTTGGTTTATGATAGTTCTCTAAATAAGTATGTCGAGTGGTATCCTGATGAATCTGCATGTCTTGCCGAAGTTGTAAGGAAGGAGGTAAGTGATTCTAATTCAGAAACAAGTTCATGTGAAACAGTACTGGAAGATGGAGTTGCTGAACATACAAAAGGGTTACAAAAGAACTGTGAAGCATGTGTTGTTGCACATGATAAATTTGAAACTTTGTTGAAAGATTATGGTTTGATCACCGAAGAACTCAAAGTTGTGATAGCTGCTTTGGAATGTTCAAAACAGAATTATGCTGATTTAGAAAAAGTTAATTCAGAGTTGGTAACAGAAAAGGATAAATGGATTGCTGAACTTGAGAAAGAAAAGGCTGCTCATCTTGATGCAGTTCAAGATTTTGAGAATCTAATTGAAAAGAGTTATCCTGTTCAACAAAGGTATGAAAAAGCAAATGCGATTGCTGTTGAAGCTGCAGATAAAGTTTTAGAGCTTCAAGAAGAACTTTCAAAGCTTCGAGATGAAAATGTTCAGATGCGTGAAAAGAATGACATTTTAACAAAAGATGTTGCTTATTTTACTAAGAAGTGGGAGAAGGTTCATGCTGAGCTAATGGAGTTATGTGATACCAAAAGGCAACTGAAGGCTGAATATAATGAATTATCAGATGACTTTATTGGTACTCAGAAAGTTTGTTGGCTGCTCAAGTTAACAAATCTGAGTTAAAAGTTGAGATTCTCGCTCTTCAAAACCAAGTAAAGAATTCAGCTATGTCTCCTACATTACTGAATTACATTTACAATCAGGAAAAGAGTGACGAAAGTGTGAACGAAGAGGAATTACATTCTGTTCCAGCTCCAGTGGTTATATTAAATCCTCCATCTGTGTCACTTGATCCAAGAGCTGAATTGCAAGATTATTCTAAATTTGCAACTCCAACAACGAAGAAGAAAACCAAATCTAAGAAACAGGACAAGATATTGGGTGATGCTCCAAAGTTTGTTTCAACTTCCAAAGTTTTGGCCGAGGAAAAGATTTGTGAGAAAGTTGATTCTGTGTCTTCTTCAGCCCATGAAGAGGAAAAAGCTTTGATTAAGAATAACAAATTGAAGGCTATTAAAGCTAAATTTACTAGCGAAGCTAAAGGAAGAAAAGCTCCAGAGCTTTCTTTAAATTCTTCAAAAGTCCAGGGATACAAGCATAAAGGTCTTGGTTATGACGCTAAAGAAGAATCAGTTCCTCGAACACAACAAGCAAAAAATGTTGCTGGTTCAAATCAAAAGAACAAATTCAAACAGCAGAAGAAACAAACGGTGTTCAAATCAAAGGATGCTGATTATTATTCTGGAGGATCTTCTTATAGCTCTGGTTATTCTTCACGAAGTCCACCTCCAAGGTATGATTCTTCAGACGATTTCTTTGATTCCTTTGGTTCAGAAAATATTTTTGGTTATCATGATGTGTTCAAACAGGACAAGAGACATCTAAAGAATTTTGTTGATAAAAATCAAATTTTTGAATCAAATCTGGGTAGCAGTTCACTTAATGTTTTTCACAGGAAGTGTTATGCATGTCGTAAACCAGGACATCTTGCTGCTCAATGTCCTACGAATGCGAGTACTGATGCTTATGTGAACAAAACTGCTAAGTACGTGGATTTAAATGGTCATATTTTTGATGAACCACAACCATCGATGTACAAATCAACTAGTAAGCCGTCTTGGGCAAAGACGCAAGTTGATCATTTTGTGGGTTCATTGAACAGTTTTAAATCGCCACTGATGTGGAAACCACAAGCTGTTTCCTTGGCGACCAAAGACCATGTTGAAGACACCGAGCGACCCGAGGCTGTTGACTCGGGCCGATCCCAAAACCACTAATGTTTTATATGGTGTCTGCAGGTTTCTTCAAGAAGACCTATTATTCGTGTGTTGCTAGTAGTGAAGAACTTGCCTAATTTAGTGTTTCAATGACATATCTTTTTCAAATGTTTTTCAACCGATTTTTCCAAAACTATAACTGCAAAGTGTCAGTGTTGGTCGATCAATTTTCTTTCTTGTTCATATGTTTACATTTTGAAGTTGTTCATATTTTTAGGGGTAGAAAATTGAAAAATTCAAAAAATAGTGTTTGTTTGAATTTTAGGGGGAGAAATTGGAAAATATAAAAAATTGAAAACTGAGAAATTGATCTGACAAAAGCGAGAAATGATGGTACATCAGCATATATGTTATCTGCCATGGATAGATTAAGTCTAAAGGCTGTAGGTACGTGCATAATCTGTGAATGTGCATGACTAATCTGATATCTGCAAGTAAGATATAAACATAAATCTTGCCTGATGATTTTTGGTTATCTGTTTCCTGATGAATGCATGTTTTCATTTTGAAAGATTTAAACTTGTTTGATTTTCTTTATTTTGTCAAACGATCGGACTTTCTGTACGTATCGAAAGATCGACCTGATTGTTGTTCGTTTGACGTTCTGCTTTATTTTCTTTGGTGTTTCGTATAATCCATCGGACTTTCTCTGCGTGTACGGGAGTACCGACCTGATTGTTGTTGGATTATACAACTTCAACTTGTTTTGCTTTCTTATTTTCTCAAATACTTGGGCTTTCTCTGCATGTCCTCAAGAGCGACCTGATTGCTAGGTATTTGAGGTTCTGCTTTATTTTTGCATGACTCATCAAGGATGATTAAATCTCTAAGAAAGTTGGTTTTATATGATAAATATGATGATTTGCCAGTATTTCTGATAGAGTGGAGGCCGAGTTATCAGTGCATGATAAAATTACCTTAAGCATATCTGAAAACGATAAAAAATGATTGGTGCATGCTGAAATAAACATAAATGTTGTATTTGCGATTTTCTTGGCTTGCATGCTGATTAAGACCGAAATTGAAATGTGCTAGATGCGTTATGTCTGATATGATCTCGTGTCGTGATCTTTCTCGCAAAATACCAAAAAGAGAGTGTAATTTTGTATTGCATTTATATTTCCTTTTTAGTAAAATTCAAAAAGATTTTTGGTGTGTTTTAGCATAATTTTGAAAAATCAAAAAGATTTTAGATGTGTTTTGATCTAAAGTTTCTAAAAGCCAAAAAGATTTTATTTCTTAGTTGTTTTCGATTGATCAACACTTGATACAAAATCAAAATTTCAAAATCAATGTCTTGGATTCTCAAAGAGAAATTTTGCACCAAGATTAAATTATTTTTGGAAATTCAAAGAAAATCCGCACTTTTGTCTTCTAAAGTTGTAGGTTTTTGTGTGTCAAGACTCAAGCATGGTGAAAGGGGGAGTTTGTTATATCTTTCACAAGTGAATCTTGAAGGTTAAAGATTTATTCAAGAATGATCCAGCCATGCAAGTTCTATTTCTGACAAGATTTCAAGTTGACGATCGGATGCAATATTGTTAAAATTAAAGACTAGAGATTTAGTTAGAATAGATACACTACACGTTAAGGGGGAGTTTGTAGAAGCATATTCTTATGCTACGTTGTGTCTCGTGTATTGTATCTATATGTGAGAGCATATGTGTGTGTGACTATGAGGGCAGCGGACCAGTTGGTCTAGCGTACCAAATGGTCCGCCAGACCAGATGGTCCGGACATGGTCCGCAACTCATTTAGTCATACTTATAAATAGGTAGCATGCGTAGAGAGTTGAGGACTTCTGAGAACTTCTTGTCATATTCTACGTTCCTGTGTGTGTTTCTGTGTGTGTGCTCTCAAGGTTTATTAATACAAATTTCATTTGTATTTACTTGTTTGATCTCTTCTTCATCTCATTATCACATGATTAGCAAACGATCCATCGCTCCTTGCGTCTACAATGAGGATGATGATTGGGAAGCGAATATCCATCCAGCCATGTCTGCATATATACCATATATATATATACATATATAAGTACAAGTAACACATAGTCAAATAGTCACATGCTAGTGTGTGTGTTCGAGTGTATGACTAAGGTGTGTCTAAGGCTATAGTCGGTCTACTAATGCAAACCTAGTTCACTATAACCAATGGCTCTGATACCAATCTGTCACACCCCCAAAATTCCCACGCGCGACAACACGCCGCAGGGAGCGTGACAAACCAGGATCGAACACATTAGCCATACGAACAGTCTATATGCAATGTAAAAGTAAAACCAGAGTAAATGCGTTTTTAAATGCGGAAGCGTAATCGACAAAGTTGTAATAATTGTTCAAGCGCCAAAGCATGCGCAAACCAAAAGTTAATAAGTTCGATAAATAAATAAGTCTATGATGCATGCATGGTAATAGTAATCCTTATGTGGTGCATCCTAGCTCGTGGCAGGCAATCCAGTTTAGCGACCTGAGATATAACATGCTAAAGTGTCAACACAAAGGTTGGTGAGTTCACAGGTTTAATCAGTTCATTAGTTTAACAGTTCAGTAAAATTCAGATAATATATCAATAGTTAGCTAGACTATTTTCAAGAAATCAGTGTACGTTTGACTAGATCAACTAGCTATCCAGTTACTGAATCTCGACAAGTTCAATTGTGCCTCGTTAAGACTAAGAAGTTTATAACTACACCCGTTTGATATCCAATCGTGCCAGAGCGACTGACCCGGGTGAGGCTGTCAAACCTAGTAGATCTACTAAATAAGTTCCCGCTGATGTCACATTGACAGTAACTATAAAGTGAAGGCTTTATCATAAGTGTGCCACTATCATTCAGGTGATATATATCTAACAGTTCAAGTGTTTGCATGTTAATCTCCCCTAACAGGATTAAAATAAGTAAAATGGGGCCGTGAAACTCACCTTAGGTTGCTCAGCAAAGTTTCTAGATAAAACAGGTAATTCAAGTAGCAAGAACGAGTCTTGTGCAAGTAATCAATCACTTAACGAGCATTCAAGTATAAGTGTGTGTTCTATAAACTATTGAGTCTAACGTAAACGATAAAAACGAAGGATCGTGAAGTCCGGAATAAGTCGAGGATGGCACTTGTGCCAAATCCGAGCGATTATCGAAATAGTACGAGAAAATACAATATATACCAATATTATATATTATATAGTTCAAGGGTTTCAAAAATAAATAAATATATTTTTAACTAAATATTCGAGTGACGTTAATAACGAATTTTGCTAGAACAAAGTATATTTATATATATTAAAGGTTATCATAAAGGTATTCGACTATTTCAATAAAAATCCAACGTCATAAGTCTATATATATTAATCTACTCAAAATATACATATTTTTACCTTTTTTTAAAACTAGAATTTTTATATCAATATATATATACATAGGTATTAGAAATCTATTTGTAATTAAAGATAACAAGTTAAACATATTTTATAAATCAAAATATGATTTACGAGTCCTAAGTATCATAATTATATTTTTACGGGCTTAAGATACGACAAGGAACACATATGGTACAAGATCTAGTGATTAAATACTCTAAAATGCAAAATAAAAATGAAAACAGCAAACATGGAGGTCACTGGGTTCGAACCCATGACCTCTGTGTTATAACACAGCCAGCGTACCACCCGGCCAGCGCCCTGATCGTGTTATGGTTCCGCTCAAAATGGTTTTATACCTAGTCCGCGACCAGAAACATGTTTGGAAAAAATACGGAATTAAAAAGGACGAGACCGGGACTCGAACCCGCGTCTCTCGCTAACGCAACCAGTGACCGAACCGCTAAGCCAGATTGGCATCTGGTTATTATTCGGGAAGCAATATTTATAACCCGTACCCGCCCTGCATCATCTTCTTCACCCAATAACTCCGGTGATCGGAACCCTAACTCCGGTCACCGAAAAATCACAAAACACAAATAAAACTCATAAAAGTGTGCGACTAACATATAGGAACTATTACCTCGAGTCGAAGGTGAGAATAAACAAGTTTTTTACACCGAAATCAATTCCGAAACTTGAATGCGAACACCGAGCGTCGTCACGAAGCTCTAATTTGTTTGCTCCTGGTTGCTCCGCAGAGACTCACGATCCCAGGGATGTGTCGAATGGTGGTTGATAGTGGCGGAACGTGGTGGTTCAGTGGTGTTTTCTGTGGGTTTTGCTTCGCCGGAAACTGGAAAACGAGAGAGAGAACGAGAGTTGAGAGGGTATGTTGTGGTTAGCAAATGATTTCTGGGAGTTATACTAGACCTAATGATCAAGGGTTGATTGAAACTGATCAGAGTTTAATTCTCGAATTCAAGTTGGTCGAGGAAATGGGTCGACGGTTACGAAGGAGTCGGTCGAAACCGATCCTCCGATTTAAACTTCCCGTAAATGCCATTTAAACTGAGTTTCAGTTAATGGCACATTTAGTCCCTCGAGAATTTACAATATAGAAGGCAGGTTTGAGATAATCACATAATAGCCCCTCATGGTTTAATTAAATAGAATTATGTTTGGGAAATGACAAAATAAGTCCCTTGAAGTTCTAAAAGGGTTGACGGCTCTAACGGAGGTTAACGGAGGAACAAATAAACGAGGAACGTCAAGAATTTAAATCGTATAACGTTTATAAGAAAATATAAACTTAAACGACTACATAAAATCATAAATAATAATTCCCACTTCTCCATTTAAATTCACATAAAATCACAAGTTTTAAATCTATAACTTATATATATTTAAAGTACATAACTCTATGATTAACAACTTGTAATTAAAACAATTTAATTACATAAAATCATAAATCTCATTAACTCATATTATATGCATATGTATTTAATTCCACATAAAATCATAGAATTAAATCTATACTTATTTAGTTCACATAATCAATGAATAATATGCGAATATACAAATATCACATAAAATCATAAGATACGAATCATAATATTTCAAACGTTTAAACTTCCGTGCATGCTCGTAGTGATTGATCACACAAAACCCTAATTTGCTAAAGTCAACAAGTCAACACAGTTAAGTACATAAATGTTCACTCAACATTTAATACGTTTTACGTTCAGTTAATGCCAGAAAATGACCTGAAAAAGTCGAATTGTCACACCAACAATCTTCCCCTAGGCATGAACCATTAGAGCGTCTACGGAAGCAGCAAATCAAATCTCAAGGTATTAGGCTCTTTGCTCGACCACCATTCACGTTCCACGATCTGGTTTGCTGTTCCATAAAAGATCCCCACCATGATAGCATTTTCAAGATCATTCTCATCACCGAGAATAGGTTGAGAGGCGAGGAGCTTAATATCACGTTCACCAAATCTCATCAGATCGACTGGATCATAGAAGCGAAACACTCGCATCTTCTTGCAAACCACCACCACCTCGTGAGTTGTTGGATCATAGAACCAGCTATCAAAATTTCTCACCAATGTGCCATCTTCAATTTTGTCCAACATGTTGATCACTCTAGTTCGTTTGTTGGGTGGTCGCCTCACTTCTCCTACATACTCACCTCTTACCGGGTCTGTTCCAGTCTCAACCCATTTGACCTGTTTGAGATCGAAGTTCACAAAGTTTTCTGCCATATGGCTCATCAGATTGTCACGAACTTGATCTCCTTGAGCATTTTTCCATCTGTTTATGTATGGTGCCCTCAGCAAATTTCTGATTTCTGGTTCTGTCCAGGAGTGAAATTGGCCTCTTGTTCTATAATACTCCACTGGACTGTACCCATCTCTAATTACTGCAAACAGCTTCTTCTCACTATCATAGTGCCAGCACAGAATAGGTTCACGGCTCCCCCTTTTTTCAATTTCACTTCCACCGACATCAATCGAATACAGCGTAGGGGGAGATCCTTGGCAGAAATCCTTGAACCAGTTTTCATGACTTTCCGGTGCCTTTGAGATGATTCTTTCTCCTTGAGCATAGTCAGACATCACTATGGTGTCATCACCTTCATCTTCACGCACTATATCAGCAGTTTTAGTACCTTGAGAAGAACTCTGTCCTGGGGCACCCTGAGCACTAAGGCTATCAGACTTCTGCACGTCTTCAAGTTTCGTTCTTAGATCATAGAAAACTACATACATGAATCCAATGTTGGCTTCATTCTTGCTTTCCTTCTCCTTCAACCTCTTGTTTTCTTCTTTAAGCTCTTTTATCTCCCCATCTCTCTTCCTGTTTTGAGACACAAGGTAGTTGATTTGAGGATCAGCACTTATCCTGAGATCGATAGGGAGTTCACTAGCTTGAGCAAGATCTTCAACAAGTGTTTGGTACGGACGAAAGCTTTGGATAACAGGAGGCTAGCTTGATTCAGCAGACAGGTTCACTCTCACAGGACTTGGCTCAACAAACATGCTATCCACATCAAAGAATTGTCTTTCATCATGAACTGGGCTATGTTCATTTTGAATAGGACTTTCAGTCTGCATAGAAGTTGGTTTTGGTACTTCAACCTGATGATCAGCCTGAGGCATGCTTTCCACATTTGCAGGTTCAGATGCATCAACATTCTGCACATTAGCATCTGAAAGTTCGAACACCATCAGGCTTGAGCTTGTTTTCTGAAATTTGAACCTGATGCTTCTAGGATCCGACTTCTTCCTTGGTGACGGTTCATGCACAGGAATAGGCTCTTCAAGTACATCATCCACTGTAAGATGAGCATCCAACTCCTGTGGAATTGAGCCACTGCTAGAAGAGGAGTTTAAGTCATCCCTCGTTCTCTTGTGGCTAATGGGCCCTAGATCCTTATAGATATCGTCATTCAGATTCTCATGTTCAGGGAAAATATCATCCATCACATTTTCTTCATCAAAAGGTATGTCCTCTGTTTCTCCCTGAACATTCACAGTAACAGTTGCTGTCACATCATGGTCTTCAGCAACAGACTCATTGACCGGATGCACTTTCGGCTTGGAATCGGATTCTTCTTGATCTTATTCCCTTGGAACTTCAAGGAAAGCACCTCTTTTAGACCATTCAAGCCTCCCTTGAAAGCTACTCTTTCCCTTTCTATCTTGGGTTTGCAACCCGAACACACTATTATCCATGAAGTTGATATCCAGCTTCTCAATCCTCTCTTAAATCATTAGATATTTCTTCATAAGCACCATCTGCACAAACCTTGGCGTCATAAGAAATTGTTCTCTGGCGCTCAAATCACCATTGCCAATCCAATCCAACAGCATCATCTTAGAAAAATTATAGTCCCAATCCAAGGCCAGTGCAACAAACGCTGTGTCATGCACTTTGTTCAGCTGATCATAGCTTGTTCTCTTCCCAAGAAGGATTTCTGCATGTAGTGAGCCAAACACCTCCAGTAGTGCGGCAGTAGCTTCTTGAAAATGGGAGGGAATTTTCCTTCATACCCCAAGGACTGAGCACCTTCTAACACAACGGTCTTTGAATACTCCATTGTATCTTCAGCTTTATCATTGATATTCAAACCCTGGCGAATGTCTTCTTGAAGAATCTCAATCTGTCTGTTCTGAACGGTTGCAGTGATCCTTGTTTTGTCTGCACTTGCTCTCGCAGTTCCCCAAAATTCTCTAGACAAGTTGCTCATCGATTAGCACGCTTATCCTAAGAGCATGATTGATTTTGCACATGTTCAATCCTGCCACCAAAGAGTAGAATAACTGCATATGTCTCTCTGGAGGGTCATCAAGATAGGCAGGTATAAAGTGATCTCTCTCAAAGTGTATCTCTTCGTCAAGCATATCTTCTGCCATCTTAGAAAACGAGATAAATGCATCAGGTTTAAACTCATCAAAGAGCAATTGTGTTTGTCAACAATATCTTGAAGTTCAATTGATTATCACATTTAACTCGTTAAGTTCAGAAAATCTCAATTTAAATTTTCAAGAAGAGAGTTTGATTTTGAGACACAATCTTAACAAAACACGCTCTTAAATATCATTGACTTGTTCAATTTTATCTTAAAAACAATTGAATTTTATAAATAATAAAATCATCATTCATTTTTTTTTTGGGTTTTATTCAAAAGTTTTCGATTTTAAATTAAACATTAATTAGGTTTACGATCTGTAAGTCGGGTTCACGATCAGAAATTTGGGTTCACGATCGGGTCAGTTAAGGTCCGGTCGGAAACATCTCGCCCAATCGTAAACTGTTAATTATCTAAAACACCGGAATCGTGAACACTGAATGATCGTAAACACGAGGATCGTAAACATCGAACAGTCGCAAACATCAATCGGATACGCCAATCGTCGTCTTCTCCAACTTGACGATCGGAAACACAGAGATCCGCCATTGAAGAACCTGCACTTTCTCGTAAACACATTAGATCACCTCATATATGCAAAACAAACAACCAACACTACCTTTTAAGTGTTGCAAACACGAAACTGACTTCTAATCACGAGAAATCGACTCGAAAACTCAAAAAATAAAGACGATGATCACTGAGTGAGCAAACACTTCGAAGAACTAGGATTAAACCGATGAATCGAAGGGAAAATTGTCAATTGAAGTGTGTATCTGAGTCGTAATCAGAAGGTAAGAACAGTGATGTGCTCGGTTTTCGCTGTAGGTGGTTGGAGGCGGCTGAGATCGTTTTTCCGGCGACACACGGCGGAGATTAGGGTTTTGGTGAGAAATCGTAAACAGAGAGAGAGTTGGTGAATGGGGATCGGAAATGGGAATCGTAAATGGGGTGAGGGTTTTGATAAGGAAAATTTTCAAAAAACCCCCTCATCATTTCAAAAAGTATCAAAAGCACCCAAACCTCTTATTAAATGATAAAGCATTTTGAGAAGTTTGAAAAGTTTGTTAATTTTGAAGATTTGAAAACTGCACAACTTCCCCTCAGACTCATACCCCGAGTATCTGATCATGATCATAAAATTTTAGTTTTAAACAAACAAAGACTTAAAAATAAACCATAAAACACAGATAACCTAAAGCATAAATTAAATATTTACTTGCCTTGAAGCTGATGTTTTTCATGGATCATACCACACATATCTTTGACTGAGGAACCATTTTCAGCTTCTGTTACTCGACGCTCAAGACGATTGCCCAAATTTTTTGAAACCACATTGTGACACCCAGCAAATTCAGGTGAAATTTTTCTAGACAAACACGAACATGAATAATTATTTATATCAAACATGCATGCATTCATACATACATCTAATAGGATTGTTAGATGTGTTATCGAGTCCACGAACGATCACACACGAGTTGAGTCGGTCCTGAACGTTGGTGACTAGCTAATAGAATATTACTCAAATGTACGAAAAACTTTACAACTTGTTTGGTGTACCTTATTTTTTTTTATGTTATTTGTGACTTTGCTAGACCTTTTCGGGGCTTTCTTGTCATTCCATAAAACTTGTCAATGGATCAGCCACGTAACTGACATCCACGATTTATGCAACTTATCCCAAAACATCACGTTATAATTCCCCTCGTTCCCCTCTTATTCGGCTATCCTCCACAATATTCCGATCGATCTCTCCCTCTTTTGCTCTCTCCCTTGACGTACACAGCAACTATTGCTGTTCTACACAGTCGTGAAGGTTGCCAAAGGCTGCTGTCCGGCCTCTTCAGACCGCCACAAACTCCCGAAACGAGCACGGTTCGAGCGAGCGAAGGTAAACCGTCTAATCCCCCTTGATGCTTCTTCTGTTTTTACGAAAACTCAAATAGTTTTAACTAGAAATCTGTATACTCATTCATGCTACTGCGATATATGCATTATGTGCTATTTGAATTAAGATTCAATGATGTATGAAGTTCATGTGCTAACCGGATAAACTTACTCGTTCGAAAACCCGATCTCGCACGGTGTTTATGTATCACACGTTTTTTTACAAGTGCTGGATGTTAATCGTAGTCTCCTACGGACGTGGGGTATTGCTTTTGGTTAATGGGATGGGTAGGTTTAAGTGTTGGTCACCATGAATGAACCTGTGGATCAGTGGTTATGCATGGGAAAGGAGATGGGCAAACAGAATTAGTTTAATAAAATGAGATCTGGGTAAATAACAAAAATCGAATTGCGGCCTGGTGGGTTGGGTGTTCGCTGGTGACTGGAGGGTCGAGAGTTCAAACCCTGCGCGCTGCAACATTTATTCTTTCTTTTTTTTCCTGTTTGATTAGTAGGAAGATGACAACAGATTACAGTTTAAATAAATTTAGAACTGGTTTAAGTCAATAAAACGAAAACTGTCCTGATGGTTTGGTTACTTGCGTGGGACTGGTGGGTCGCAGGTTCAAACCTTGCGCCCAGCAGTCTCTTTTCTTTTTGTTCTAAGCCTTTCTCATGATTAATATAAAACATGTATTATATGATTTTAATGAGAGACAAGTTGTATTTATTCATATAGGAGGGGTTTCTCTTGATACAAAACATGACACACAAAGTTCTATAATTACACTTCTAGATTTTTATAACTTGAATATTTATTTTATTAAACGATCTAGTGGCACCACAACGTAACTCGTATGTAAAAAGGGTATGTAATTTTGTGATCTTTTAATTTATGTTAGTTTAATTAGGTCACTAAATTTTATGTGCATATCTAATACGCTTAAATGGGAAATCATATAGTATTGGTGTGATTTAAAATTTTCTAACGTGTGTACTTGGCTAGCTCGATTATTAACATGGAGATTGTGTGTGCTTCTTATTACTGCTGTGAAACGACTAGGATGCATGTTAGAAACAATTAACGTGTGATTGCTTGTTGCTTGCTATTCATATAAACTTGCTATAAATGGAAATTTTTCCTAAACTATAACAATTCCAAAATTGGAAAGTTTAAGCAGACAAACAAACCCAATTTTTAACGAGTCACCAACGTGTCGTCAGGGTCGATTGACTCAGTCTCATTGTTCATTCACTGTAGTCTTACACGTTCACAAACATATAGGTGATTCGTAGGAATTCATCAACAGTTTTATTTGAACTTTCTTGCCGAGCTCCCAAAGGTGAGTTCTCGAACATTTTCTCTAAGTATTTCAGTTAGAGAAAGAAGCATGCTACAAACATTCTGGTAATATAATTGTATTGGCTGATCACGTATGTGCACACATAACACGAATTACAAGTCCTTACATTTCGAACCGTTAGTTTATGAGAAAGCGAGGTAATCTTTGGTAGTACTACTGGGTTTGACAAACCCCACCCGCGTTGGTAGCTCCAACTCGACTGGATGTCGAACGGGTGTAAAATTAGCCTAGACAGTATCATCATCGTCCGTGTTAGGCGATGGTGGAAGGCATTACAAACACAAACAGTCACGTTTCGGTTGCGAACCACATTGTGATAGCATTATTGGCCTTGCTAGCTACGATTACTATTATGATTACCATGTCACGAACATTTTACAAACATTTATTTTCTTTCTTGCATTGACATTATGAACTCACCAGCCTTGCGCTGACCCACATAGCATGTCTTTCACAGGTCTTTGAGGTACGAGCACGCTAGGACGCATATTGCATGAAAGTTGAACATTTTGATTTGCATTCCACTTTTACGTTTGAGTTTATTTTTGTGTTTGGTTTGAGGGCGCGTGTTTTGCGCAACACTTTTACTTACCTTTACGCTTCCGTATTTCTTAAAACTATTTTAGTGTGTTTGCATGGTTTGGTATGACTAATGACTCGGATCCTGGTTTGTCACACGCCTCGCGGTATAAACCCCGCACGTGGAAATTTGAGGGTGTGACAGATTGGTATCAAAGCCATTGGTTATAGTGAACTAGGTCTTGCATTTAGGCCAACTATAGCCTTAGAGTTGCATTAGTCATACACGAGAGCACACACTTGGTTTAGTTACATGTCAACATTTCATTCATTATGTGCATTATAATATACATATATGAATATATATATGTTACGTACAGACATGGCTGGTTCATCATCCGCTCCTTCCTCTACCCCTTCGACAAGCAACAATGGATCCGCACCTGATAACTGGGCCTGGTATCCTTTCGCGGTGGACCTGATGATTCGCAATGAAGGAGTGCCTCCACTTCCCCAGGAGCCAAACGCACGCATGTGGCCATGGACCCTACCTCAAATACTCTATCCCTCGGAACGAGTCGTTGCATCCCTTGTATCTAAATGGGGGAAAACAACTCAGCAGTGTCAGGAAATGGCTGCCTCAATCAAAGAGCTAAAAAGGGAGAACAGGGAAATGCGTGGGAGATTACGCGTTCAAGATGAGAGGTTGCTGAAACAAGAGCGTCGTTGTAAGAAACTAAGGGAGGATGTGAGATTGAATGACGAGGGGCGTGGAAGGTTGTTGGTACAACTTGAAGAACTACGAAAAGACCTTCGAGACCTTAGACACGAGTTTCATACTGAAAGAGATGAATCCAAGTTCAGAGAGGAAGATTTAGAACAACTCAGGGGCAGAATAGAAAATTTGGAATTAATGTTGTTGGCCCAACAGGGTGATATAGCACCTGCACAAGCAGAGCATGCAGAAGAACTTGAGCCCGAAGAGGAACTCGAGCCTCAAGAAGAACTTGAGCCCGATGAAGAAATTGAGCCCGAAGAGGAGGTAGAACCTCTGGAGGAAGAGGAACCTGCAGACGACGACCATTCGGATATCTCCTCTGTTGATACTGATGTTTAATCATGGACCTAGATGGGTTTGGGTTGTTCCCATCAACTAGTACTTTGAATATTAATTTCTGAATTTTTGGATATTTTTGTGAACTAGTTGCAAATTTATTTGAATTGAAATTACCATTTAATTTATTATGTTGTGTTCAGTCGTTGTTAAATTCGTTGTGTTGTGTGTATGTATCTGGGTGATATATTACATTAGATTCTTTGTCTCATTTTGGATATTTGTGATTTAAAGGATAATGTCGGGACGTAGAAGCGGAAACCCTGCTAACTTGACGGCGGCTCAAATCAACACACTGGTGAACAACAGGGTCAATGCAGCACTGGCAGCCTATCAACAACAACACCCGCCGCAAAACCAAGGTAAGATATTACCGCTCATATTATCATGCCAACTCATCGAGGACATGACGTAACCGGTACGTCTATCTCCATGAATTGCAGGTGCAGGCACCAGCGCCCATAAGCAATTTATGGATGGGAAGCCACCCACATTTACCGGAGAGACTGGCGCAGTGGGGATGCTGCGTTGGATTGAAAAGACCGAGTCTGTGTTTGCTGTATGCAACTGCCTTCAAGCAAACAAGGTGAAGTTCGCTGCTAGTACATTGGAGGGCCCGGCTCTCACATGGTGGAACTTACAGGTACAGATGTTGGGAATGGCTGAAGCTAACGCCATGTCTTGGGATGATTTCAAAGCAGCACTAACTGAGGAATACTGCCCAAGAGATGAACTTCAGAAGCTTGAACGAGAACTCCAGGATTTGAAGATGCAGGGGTCAGAAATTGAAGCCTACACTCGGCGCCATAATGAACTAGCAAACTTGTGCCCGAACTTGGTACAACCAGCATACAAGCGAATCGAGATTTATCTTGGTGGGTTAGCTCCACAAATCCAGGGAATGGCCGTCTCCAGTAACTCTACCACTATACAACAGGCCATCCGTATGGCCCATAAGCTGACTGAAACAGCCGTGAATCAGGGAATTCTGCCAAAAAGAGGTGCCATCTGCTAATGCATCAGAAAACAAAAGGAAATGGGAAAACAGTGACTTGAAGTCTTCATCGTCTCAGCAACAACCGCACAAGCAGGGAAGGCATGATCACAACAATCGGGGTAACAATCAAAGTGGTTCAAGCAATCAAGGCAAGTACAATGGGAAGTACCCCAAATGTAACAAGTGTGGGTACCATCACTATGGTCAGTGCGAGAAGTTTCAATGCCGACGTTGTGGAAAAATTGGCCATGCCGCCAAAGATTGTCGCGGAGAAATTCAGACAAATCAACAGCAAAAGGGGTGCTATCACTGTGGAAAGGAAGGCCACATCAAACGAGACTGCCCACAATTGAAGCAGAATAACAACAATGGTGGTGGTGGTGGTGCTAGGGGCAGAGCATTCACTATTGGCAAAGGAGATGCTAAGAACGACAACAATGTGGTGACTGGTAAGTTCCCTCTAAATAACCGCTTTGCTAATGTTCTTTTTGATTCGGGTGCCGATAAAAGTTTCATATCAAAAGACTTTAGTAAACTGCTAGGGATCGAACCAGTAGAATTAGAAACTACTTATTCCATAGAATTAGCTGACGGAAAAATTGTGAGGGTAACACACATTTACAAGCAATGTAGGATAGAACTATCTGGCCATAGTTTTCATATCGACCTTATGCTCACACCTCTCGGAAGTTTTGATGTCATCATTGGCATGGATTGGTTGTCCGACCATAACGCTGAGATCGTATGCAACAACAAAGTCGTCCGTATTCCACTTCCTAACGGGGAAGCCATTTCTGTTCAAGGTGAAAGAAGCGGTACTGTCAAAGGAATTATTTCCTTTATGAAAGCGCAGAAATGTCTGAGAAAGAAAAACTGCACGGCATTCTTGGCTCTAGTAACTGACAATGCTCGGGAAGAGAGGAAGGTAGAAGACATTCCTGTAGTGCGCGATTTCCCTGATGTTTTTCCGGAGGACTTGCCTGGTCTTCCGCCCCATCGTCAAGTCGAGTTTGAAATCTCACTCGCCACCGGTGCAGCGCCAATTGCTCGTGCTCCCTACAGATTAGCCCCGCCTGAGCTGAAAGAATTATCTACGCAACTGCAGGAACTGTTAGATAAGGGCTTCATTCGACCTAGCACATCTCCATGGGGAGCCCCTGTCCTCTTTGTGAAGAAGAAAGATGGGACTTTCCGCATGTGTATTGATTATCGAGAACTAAACAAGGTCACTATCAAAAATCGCTACCCTCTACCTCGCATAGATGACCTGTTCGATCAACTCCAAGGGTCGAGCTATTACTCAAAGATCGATTTAAGATCCGGCTACCATCAACTACGCGTAAAGGAGGAAGACATTTCCAAGACGGCATTTCGCACAAGATACGGCCACTTTGAATTTCTGGTCATGCCATTTGGGCTAACGAACGCACCCGCCGTATTTATGGATCTCATGAATCGGGTGTGTAAGCCGTACTTGGACAAGTTTGTCATCGTTTTTATTGATGACATTCTCATTTACTCGAAGAGCAAGGAAGAACACGAGGAACACTTACGGTTGGTTTTGCAATTGCTGCGGCAGGAGGAATTATACGCAAAGTTCTCCAAATGTGATTTTTGGATTCGAGAGGTGCAATTCCTTGGCCACGTGGTTAACGAAAATGGAATCCATGTTGATCCGGCAAAAATTGAGGCGATCAAAAACTGGGAAGCACCCAGGACTCCTACTGAGATTCGACAATTCTTGGGTTTGGCTGGTTATTACAGGCGTTTCATAGAGGGCTTTTCGAAGATTGCTCAGCCCCTTACAGCGTTAACACAGAAAGGCGTCGTTTTTAAGTGGAGTGACAAGCATCAGCAGGCGTTTCAATTGCTTAAGCAAAAGCTAAGCAGCGCACCTATCTTATCCCTGCCAGAAGGAACAGAAGACTTTGTGGTGTACTGTGACGCGTCCAACCAGGGTCTCGGTTGCGTATTGATGCAACGCGAGAAAGTTATTGCTTACGCTTCTCGGCAGTTGAAGGTACACGAGAAAAATTACACCACTCATGATCTAGAGTTGGGAGCTGTGGTCTTCGCACTAAAGATTTGGAGACACTATTTATATGGTACAAAGTGCACAATTTATACGGATCACAAGAGCTTGCAGCACATCTTTGACCAGAAAGAACTTAACATGAGGCAGCGTCGGTGGGTCGAACTATTAAATGATTATGAATGTGCGATAAAGTACCATCCGGGGAAGGCTAACGTGGTAGCCGATGCCCTCAGCAGAAAAGAAAATGCCAAACCGAAACGGGTCCGTGCTTTGCAATTCACAATACACGCAGGGCTCCCTGATCAGGTCCGCAACGCTCAGATCGAAGCATTAAAGGATGAAAACCGAGCAGCTGAATCGCTTCGTGGTATGGACAAACAGTTAGAAACAAAGGCTAACGGAACAAGATATTTCCAAAATCGGCTATGGGTTCCTTCCTATGGAAATTTACGTGAGCTCGTGATGGACGAATCTCATAAATCTCGATACTCAATCCATCCTGGTGCAGACAAGATGTATCATGATCTGAAGGTAGCTTACTGGTGGCCAAACATGAAAGCAGACATTGCTACATATGTGAACAAGTGCTTGACGTGTTCCAAGGTTAAGGCAGAATATCAGAAACCATCGGGGTTACTTCAGCAACCAGTAATTCCCGAGTGGAAGTGGGAACACATATCAATGGACTTTATTACAAAGTTACCAAAGACCTCTAGTGGTTGTGACACTATCTGGGTGATCGTTGATCGACTAACAAAGTCCGCACATTTCCTGGCCATCAAGGAAGAATACAAGACGGAGAAGCTCGCTAAGATTTATGTAAAGGAAATAGTTTCCAGGCACGGGGTGCCAATCTCCATTATCTCGGATCGGGACGCCCGATTTACCTCCCACTTATGGAGATCACTGCATAAAAGGTTGGGTACACGACTTGATATGAGCTCGGCATACCACCCTCAAACGGATGGCCAGAGTGAGCGAACTATTCAAACACTCGAGGACATGCTGAGAGCATGTGTTATAGATTTCGGGAACAGTTGGGAGACTCACTTACCGCTGGTGGAGTTCTCTTACAACAATAGCTACCACACGAGCATTCAAGCAGCACCGTTTGAGGCACTGTACGGGAGAAAGTGCCGATCACCTATCTGTTGGACGGAAGTTGGGGATAGCCAACTCACCGGTCCAGAACTGGTACTCGAGACGTCAGAAAGGATTGTTCAGATCAAAAACCGAATGAAGGCGGCTAGGGATCGTCAAAAGAGTTACGCGGACCAAAGGCGAAAACCACTTAAGTTTGAAGTTGGTGACAGAGTTCTTTTAAAAGTGTCACCTTGGAAAGGTGTCATACGCTTTGGCAAACGTGGCAAACTGAACCCACGCTACATTGGACCATTTGAAATTGTCAGCGAAGTTGGCCCGGTAGCGTACGAGCTGAACTTACCAGAGAAATTGCGTGGGGTACACAACGTTTTCCATGTGTCAAATTTGAAGAAGTGTCTATCAGATGAAAGTCTAGTAGTACCACTAGATGAGATCCAAGTCGATGAACAATTGCGCTTCATCGAGGAACCGGTTGAAATCATGGATCGTGAGGTCAAGACGCTCAAACGTAGTAAGATCCCGATAGTTCGAGTTCGTTGGAACTCGAAACGCGGACCAGAATTCACGTGGGAACGTGAAGATCAAATGCGAAAGAAATACCCACAACTCTTCGACAAACAAGCGGCGACCAGTAGAGGTACGAACTAAATTTCGGGTCGAAATTTTCTTCAACAAGGGGATGATGTGACAACTGAAAAATTTATTTTTCTTTGTGTCTAGCGAACGAGCAACGATCTTAATTTTCGGGACGAAAATTCCTTCAACAAGGGGATGATGTGACACCCAGCAAATTCAGGTGAAATTTTTCTAGACAAACACGAACATGAATAATTATTTATATCAAACATGCATGCATTCATACATACATCTAATAGGATTGTTAGATGTGTTATCGAGTCCACGAACGATCACACACGAGTTGAGTCGGTCCTGAACGTTGGTGACTAGCTAATAGAACATTACTCAAATGTACGAAAAACTTTACAACTTGTTTGGTGTACCTTATTTTTTTTTTATGTTTGAACTTGGGGGACTATTTGTGACTTAGCTAGACCTTTTAGGGGCTTTCTTGTCATTCCATAAAACTTGTCAATGGATCAGCCACGTAACTGACATCCACGATTTATGCAACTTATCCCAAAACATCACGTTATAATTCCCCTCGTTCCCCTCTTATTCGGCTATCCTCCACAATATTCCGATCGATCTCTCCCTCTTTTGCTCTCTCCCTTGACGTACACAGCAACTATTGCTGTTCTACACAGTCGTGAAGGTTGCCAAAGGCTGCTGTCCGGCCTCTTCAGACCGCCACAAACTCCCGAAACGAGCACGGTTCGAGCGAGCGAAGGTAAACCGTCTAATCCCCCTCGATGCTTCTTCTGTTTTTACGAAAACTCAAATAGTTTTAACTAGAAATCTGTATACTCATTCATGCTACTGCGATATATGCATTATGTGCTATTTGAATTAAGATTCAATGATGTATGAAGTTCATGTGCTAACCGGATAAACTTACTCGTTCGAAAACCCGATCTCGCACGGTGTTTATGTATCACACGTTTTTTTTTACAAGTGCTGGATGTTAATCTTAGTCTCCTACGGACGTGGGGTATTGCTTTTGGTTAATGGGATGGGTAGGTTTAAGTGTTAGGTCACCATGAATGAACCTGTCGATCAGTGGTTATGCATGGGAAAGGAGATGGGCAAACAGAATTAGTTTAATAAAATGAGATCTGGGTAAATAACAAAAATCGAATTGCGGCCTGGTGGTTTGGGTGTTCGCTGGTGACTGGAGGGTCGAGAGTTCAAACCCTGCGCGCTGCAACATTTATTCTTTCTTTTTGTTCCTGTTTGATTAGTAGGAAGATGACAACAGATTACAGTTTAAATAAATTGGGAACTGGATTAAGTCAATCAAATTGAAAACTGGCCTGTTGGTTTAGTATGCTTGTGTGGGGACTGGTGGGTCGCAGGTTCGAACCTAGCGCCCAGCAGTCTTCTTTCTTTTTGTCCCTGATTTATTTTGGTCTTTTCAATCATCCCATGAAGTGATACAATTTATGTATTACTATGGTGTTAGTGAGTTACTAGTATGTATATATTCATTTATGAAAGGTATTACTTTTGATAGCAAGGCATGACACACAAAATACTATAACTACGCTTTTAGATTCTTATAACTTGCGTATTTATTTTACTAAACCACTCTATTGGCACCACAACGTATCTTGCATGTTAAAAGAGTGTATGTAATTCCGAAATCTTAGACATTCGTGTTAATTTAGTTAAATCGTTTAACATTATGTGCGCATCTAACACGCTGTAAATGAGAAATTATTGCATGAATTAGTATGAATGGTGTGATTTAAAATTGTCTAACGTGTGTACTTGGCTCGCATCGATTAATTAATATGGAAACTGTGTGTGCTATCTTATTAGCATGCTGTGAAACGACTAGGATGCATGTTAGAAACAATTAACGTGTGATTGCTTGTTGCTTGCTGTTCATATGAAACTTGCTATAGAATGCATGATTGTTACTGCGCTATAACACTGCTATAATTGGAAAGTTTAAGCTAAACAAACGAACATAACTGTTAATAAGTCACCAACGTGTCGTCAGGGTCGATTGACTCAGTCTCATTGTTCATTCACTGTAGTCTTACACGGTTCACAAACATATAGGTGATTCGTAGGAATTCATCAACAGTCTTTCATTTGAACTTTCTTGCCGAGCTCCCAAAGGTGAGTTTTCGAACATTTTCTCTAAGTATTTCAGTTAGAGAAAGGAGCATGCTACAAACATTCTGGTAATATAATTGTATTGGCTGATCACGTATGTGCACACATAACACGAATTACAAGTCCTTACATTTCGAACCGTTAGTTTATTGAGAAAGCGAGGTAATCTTTGGTAGTACTACTGGGTTTGACAAACCCCACCCGCGTTAGTAGCTCCAACTCGACTGGATGTCGAACGGGTGTAAAATTAGCCTAGACAGTATCATCATCGTCCGTGTTAGGCGATGGTGGAAGGCATTACAAACACAAACAGTCACGTTTCGGTTGCGAACCACATAGTGATAGCATTATTGGCCTTGCTAGCTACGATTACTATTATGATTACCATGGCACGAACATTTTACAAACATCTTGACAAACATTTATTTTTCTTTCCTTGCATTGACATTATGAACTCACCAGCCTTGCGCTGACCCACATAGCATGTCTTTCGCAGGTCTTTGAGGTACGAGCACGCTAGGACGCATATTGCATGAAAGTTGAACATTTTGATTTGCATTCCACTTTTACGTTTGAGTTTATTTTTGTGTTTGGTTTGAGGGCGCGTGTTTTGCGCAACACTTTTTACTTACCTGTTACGCTTCCGTATTTCTTAAAACTATTTTGGTGTGTTTGCATGGTTTGGTATGACTAATGACTCGGATCCTGGTTTGTCACACGCCTCGCGGTATAAACCCCGCACGTGGAAATTTGAGGGTGTGACACACATAAACTCACATCCAGATAAATTTTTTAAGTGCTTAAATATGATACAAAATTACCGTCATGTTTAACCGTCCCCACATCCAATTGTTCATAGCAAAACCTACCCAACCTCAGAGTTTATTGAGGATTCACAAACCCCCAACTTGAGGAACCATGCAACACCGTCATGACAAACACTTATTCACTTATT
The DNA here is from genome assembly GCA_039602395.1 of Deinandra increscens subsp. villosa. NCBI lineage: Eukaryota > Viridiplantae > Streptophyta > Magnoliopsida > Asterales > Asteraceae > Deinandra > Deinandra increscens. The sequence goes on from JBCNJP010000025.1 coordinate 26,572,739, forward strand.
TCGTTAATTATTAGTTGGTGATCAGGTCGGCCGCATAAGCACGCAGAGAAGACCAAACAAAATAATTATTTTATTATTTTTCTTTTTCTTTTCATTTTTCATTTTCCTTTTGATTTTTCTTTTTCTTTTCTGAGGTGTTGTCATGATAGCAGAAACATGGCGTGTGAGAGAGTGAATACTAGGTACAATTACCACTCTCAACCCGTTTTTCCTGGGACTTAGTCTTTTAAACCATGTAAACTAGGACGGGAAGCTAAACATATATATAAGTTAAGTTTACTGCACTTACATTGATGATCATAGTTTTGGGTTGAACTTACCGACAAATCATCTTTGAGCAATCTTTCACTTCAGCCTTACACGTGTCAGTCTCAGATTGTCTTGGACATTTATATCACTTCCTACCAACTCAAGGCAAACAAAAGACTTCATAAAAACCTCAAACAGATTTTTCAGATTTTCTGAAACAATGAAATTTCTTCCCCTGTTTTTATGAGGCTTTTGAAACATAAACACCCTTTTTTAATATTATTTTTTAATGAAACTTAAAGCAAAAGTAAGCAAAAATAAAAGCAAAACTATATACAAACAGTTTTGATCAGATCATTCCTCGAAGGCAATCATCCTTAGGCCTTCAACACACAATTCAAAATTTGGACGAGGAAGGGGTTTTGTGAAAAGGTCAGAAACATTTTGATCGGAATTTACCTTTTCCAACTGAATCAACTTCCTATCATAGCAATCACGAATGAAATGTACCTTGATATCTATATGCTTTGTTTTGGAATGTTGAACAGGATTTTTGACAATTTGCAGAGCAACAGCGTTGTCGCAAAAAATTGGAGTATTAATGAATTCCATACCGTAGTCAGTGAGCTGATTCTGAATCCACACTACCTGTGAGCATCCAGCTGATGCTGCCACATATTCAGCTTCGACAGTTGACTTGGAAACGGTATGCTGCTTCTTGCTCTGCCATGAGATGAGTCTGTCTCCCAAGTACTGACATCCACCAGTGGTTAATTTCCTGTCAAGGTCACTACCTCCATAATCACTGTCAGTAAATGCAAATAATTGAAAATCAGTATTCTTAGGATACCAAAGTCCAAGCCGAGGCCTGCCCTTCAGATACCTAAAATACGTTTAACAGCAGCTAAATGAGAGAGTTTGGGATTAGCCTGGTAACGTGCACACACACAAACTGCATGCATGATATCTGGCCTGCTTGCTGTTAGGTACATGAGTGACCCGATCATTGAACGATACATGAATTCACTCACTGATTCTCCATCTGTATCTGCTGTTAGTAGAGGTCTGGATGCCATGGGAGTGGAGATGGGTTTGGAGTCCTGCATCTTGTACTTTTCTAGAGTCTCATTCACATATTTTGCTTGATGAATGAGAATTCCAGTTTCATCTTGTTTTACTTGTAATGCCAAGAAAATATTCATCTCCCCTTGATCACTCATCTCAAACTTCTTTCTCATGATATCCTCAAACTCGGTGCATAATTCTTCATTTGTAGATACGTAGATGATGTCATCCACATACACTTGCACCATGATGATATCATCATTCACCTTCTTTCTTAACAAGGTTTGATCAACCACTCCCCTGATGTAACCATTCTCCACCAAATGTTTTGATAGAGTCTCATACCATGTGCGTGGAGCTTGATGCAAACCATACAGTGCTTTATCCAGTATATATACATGATCTGGATGTTCCTCATCCACAAACACTGGTGGCTGACCCACATAAACTTCTTCACTCATTTTAGCATAAAGGAAAGCCGTCTTGACATCTATTTGATGCACTGTGAAATTGAGATATGTTGCAAGAGCAAGGAAGATCCGAATTGCTTCCAATCTAGCCACCGGAGCATATACCTCATCATAATCAATCCCATGAACCTGTCTATGCCCTTGAACAATCAGCCTGGCCTTGTTCCTCACAATTACACCCCTATCATCTTTCTTGTTTTTGTACAACCATCTTGTGGGTATAACCTTTTTATCTTCTGGTCTTTCCACTAGACACCACACTGCAAATTTTGAGAATTGATTCAGTTCATTGTGCATAGCCTCCATCCAACTCGGATCCTTAAGTGCTACCATCACATTTGGAGGCTCTATTTGGGAGATAAAACATGAGTACATGCAGTGGTTGATGTCACCCGTGCGGCTTTAAGTGGTGACCCCTGCTGACACTGGTCCAACCACAATGCTGAGAGGATGATCTCTGTTGATTCTTGTGGTCTGAACATCTGGGACTGAAACAGAAACAGGTAGGTTAGTATCATTAACATTATTATTCATACCTTGGATTTCTGACTCCTTCTGATCATCATGAGTTCTTGAAGATTCTGGAACATTCACAACATCATCCTTAGGAGCTTCTACTGATACATTGTCTCTGACATTTTCAACAGATCGTCTTACTTCAGGAGCTGTAGCAATGATGTCCTTTTCTTCTTCCAGACCAGGAAACATGCTTGATTAGTTGAAACCTTCAAACACTGATCCATAATAAAAAAATCCAGTCTGGTCCAGTTCCTGCATCAGTTGGATTGTCTTCTAACCAGTCAACATTAAATACCTCAATTATCATTTTGGTGGTTTTGTTGTAGACCGGATAAACACTATTTGCAGAATATCTGACGAAGTAGCATTCATCAGCCTTTGCTTCGAACTTCCCCACATCAGACTGAATTAGAATTGTGCAAGGACACCCGAAGGTCTTGAAGTATCTTACCCTTGGTTTTTCTCCATAGATAATCTCATAAGGCGTCTCCTCATGTCGCTTGTTCAAAAGTACTCGATTCTGCACATAACAAGCGGTGTTGACTGCTTCGGCCCAAAAGAAAAATGGTAATCTCGCTTCACACAGCATAGTTCTGGCAGCTTCAATGAGTGTTCTGTTTCTTCTTTCAGCAACACCATTCTGCTGAGGTGTGTATGGTGCACTGTACTGCCTTTCTATACCTTTCTCTCCACAGAACATATTCAACTCAACAATCTTAAACTCCATTTCTTTGTCTGATCTTATCGCCTTCACTTTCTTGTTCATCTGATTTTCTATGAGAATTACAAACTGTTTCACCAGTTCTGGAGTTTCATACTTGTTTGACAAAAAGAAAACCCAAGTGAATCGAGAGAAGTCATCCACTATCACCAGACAATACGCGAACTTGCTGATACTCAGAACTTGCATTGGGCCGAAAAGATCCATATGAAGTAGTTGCAATACAGACGAAATAGAGTTTGTCAATTTTAGAGCGATGAGGTAACTTGTGCTGCTTCCCCTTAGCACATGCAACACACTTCTCAATTGATGTGAAGTCCTTGATGGGAAGATTTCTTACATGCTCTCCCTTTGCCAGCTTTGTCAGATTCTTCATGTTAGCATGCCCCAAACGACGATGCCATAACAATGCCAGATTTTCATTTTGTTTTGATATAAGACAGGCTTCTTCAGATGTCGGAGGATTACCCATGTTGAGAAGATAAGAATTTGCTCGTCTTAGTGTATGCATCAAGATACACTCCTCAGGAATCTTGACACCAGGCTTGAGGATGATACATTCCTTCTTGTTGAACAACACGGAATATTCTCGATCACAAATCTACAAAACACTGAGCAGACTATGTGATAATTCTTTTACATAATGCACATCTGATAACTTCAAGCTGCCATTCTTCACCACACCTTTCTTGCTGATCCTGCCACCTACTCCACCAGCAAAAGATACACCACCTCCATTGAAATCTTCAACCTCTTCCAAAAGCGACAAATCTCCGGTCATATGTCGGGAGCAAACACTATCAACGTACCAGAGATTGTTGACAGTTCTTCTTGGCTGTCCCTACATGGATCAAAGATCAGTTAGAGTCAGGTACCCATGCAATAACAGATCTGGGCACACCTTTGGAATCAGTGTAGTTAACTAATTGAAGAGACATTCCTGCTTTTGATTCAGGTAATTCCATTATGTAGTTAAATTTCCGTTCAATGTGCCTTGTCTTTTGATGGTCACGGGGCTCCTTGATTTGAGCAATCGCACCCGTGTTATCGCAAAGAATCTCTAGGGGTTCTTGAATGGTAGGAACAACCCCTAACTCGGCAATAAATTTCTTCAACCAAGCGGCTTCTTGCACGGCCAAAGAAGCGGCGATGTATTCTGATTCTGTAGTGGACAATGCAACCACCTCATGCTTTGAACTCTTCCAAGAGACGGCTCCTCCATTCATAATGAAGATGTACCCCGATTGTGATCGAGAATCATCTCGATCCGTTTGGAAACTCGCATCCGTGTAACCCTTTACAACGAGTTCCTCCTCACCAGATCCATATATTAGAAACATATCCTTAGTCCTCCTAAGATACTTTAATATGCTCTTGACAGCCATCCAATGACTATCACCTGGATTTTGCTGGTATCTGCTTGTCATGCTTAAAGCACATGACACGTCCGGTCTAGTGCACATCATAGTGTACATGATGGATCCTATAGCGGATGCATATGGGACTCCACTCATTCTACGTTGCTCATCCCTTGAGCTTGGAAATTGGGACGTGCTCAATATAGTCCCTCTCTGAATAGGTACCAAACCTCTCTTAGAGTTTTCAATCTTGAACATTTTCAAGATCTTATCTATGTATGCACTTTGACTCAAGCCTATCAAGCGCCTTGATTTATCCCTATAGATCTTTATTCCCAAAATATAGGCGGCTTCACCTAGATCCTTAATAGAAAAGCAACTTCTAAGCCAGGCTTTTACACCTTCCATGGTTGGAATGTCATTTCCAAATAATAAAATGTCATCGACATATAACACTAGAAAAGTGATAATGCTCCCACTAGCCTTCTTGTACACACAAGCTTCATCAGCGTTCTTGATGAATCCAAATTTCTCAATTTCTTCATCAAAATGGTGATTCCAACTCCTTGATGCTTGTTTCAATCCATAGATTGATTTCTTTAACTTGCAAGCCTTATTAGGATGTTTTGGATCCACAAAACCTTCAGGCTGAGCCATATAGACATCTTCTTCAAGATACCCATTTAGGAAAGCCGTTTTGACATCCATTTTCCATATCTCATAATCATAGTATGCAGCTATGGCAAACATTATCCTGATCGACTTTAGCATTGCCAATGGGGAGAAAGTTTCATCATAATCAACCCCTTGAGTTTGAGTGAAACCTTTTGCTACAAGTCGAGCTTTATAAGTGTCCAAGTTACCATGCATGTCGGTCTTTCTTTTGAAAACCCATTTACTTCCAACTACTTTAGAATTAGGAGGTGGCACAACCAAGTCCCAAACTTGGTTGTCATACATGGATTTCATCTCAACGTTCATGGCTTCCAACCATTTGTCTGAATCTGATTCGGACATTGCATCATGGTATGTGGTTGGTTCATCAGAATCTACCACATAGCATCCTTCCACGAAAAAACCATATCTTTCAGGTGGATTACTAGTTCTACCATATCTACGAACGTTACGTGTGTTTTGATCAACCATTTGATCATCTTCAACAACCTTTTGTTGTGGGCTAGTATCAACCAAACGTGTATTGGCTTGTGGTTCTTGATCCTCATCAAGTTCCACCATTCTAACACTAGTTTCTTCCATTAGGAACTTAGTTTCCAAGAATTCAGCCTTTCTAGCAATAAATACTTTTTGCTCTGTTGTATTGTAGAAGTAATATCCTATAGAATCCCTAGGATATCCTACAAATATACACTTAGTGGATCGGGGTTCCAATTTGTTTGAAGCATCGTGTTTTACATATGCTTCACAACCCCATACCCTTAGGTATGATAAAGATGGAACTCTTCCATGCCATAATTCAAAGGGTGTCTTTTCCACTTTCTTGGTTGGGGCCATATTCAAAATACGGGCCACTGAGAGCAAGGCATAACCCCAAAATGATAAAGGTAGTGAACTTCTACTCATCATAGACCGAACCATATCCAATAGGGTTCGATTCCTCCTCTCCGACACACCGTTATGTTGTGATGTTCGAGGTGGAGCGAGTTGTAAGACAATCCCACAACTCCTAAGATAACTTTGAAACTCATCACTTAGATATTCACCTCCTCTATCCAAACGAATGATTTTTATTGTTTTGTTGAAGTGATTCTCTACTTCATTCTTAAAGATTTTGAACATTTCAAAAGCTTCATACTTGTGTGCCAACAAGTATACATACCCATAGCGACTATAGTCATCGGTAAAGGTGATGAAGTATCTTTCACCATTCCTAGCCATTGGCTTAAAAGGTCCACATACATCCGAATGTATGATCCCTAGAAAATCTTTTGCCCTTTCGGTGGTTCCACTAAAAGGTGCCTTAGTCATTTTACCTTGTAAACAAGATTCGCATACATCAAATGAATCATGTTCGTTTGTTTTCAAAAGACCATTCTTTTGTAATGCTAGCATGCAATTCTTATTTATATGGCCAAGGCGGCAATGCCAAATGTAGGTGTCACTCAAAACTCTTTTGAGTTTCTTGGTGTTTGTTTGGTATATTGAGCTATCATATGATGTGTTTTCAAGTACTAATTCATAAATACCATTTATAGGCATAACTTTAAAATAAAACACATCATCCAAGGAAACATGGATATCATTGTTAACAACTTTAAAATCATATCCCAGATGTCTTAAACGGAAAACAGAAATTATGTTCCTAGTTAAACTAGGAGCATACAATACATTATTCAAAATTACTTCCAAACCATTTGGAAGCTTCAAAAGATAGTCTCCTTGGGCTTCAACATGAACTTTTGCTCCGTTGCCCATGAAGAGACTAATGTCTCCCGTTTTCACTTGCCTATTTCTTTTGAACCCCTACATCAAATTACAAATATGAGTTCCACATCCGGTATATAATACCCATGTGTTCGAAGAAATAGCATTAAGCTTAATATTAATCATGAAGATCGTACCAGAGGTCTGACCGGCATCCCTCTTTGTCTTCAACTCCTTGAGATAGGTAGGACAATTCCTCTTCCAATGTCCTACCTCACCACACTCAAAGCATGGATCATTCGCAGCAACCTTTTGCTTCTTTTCTTTCGGTTTTGGGGTTTCTTTCTTTCCCTTTCCCTTCCCTTTGACGTGCCCTTTCCCTTTGGCAACATTTGCCTTGGGGCTAGAGCGAGGCCTCTTCTTGTTGCCACCTTCATTGATCGTTAGAACGGGCAAAACCGTTTTGCCCATCCCTTGCTCGGCCGTTTTGAGCATTCCATGAAGCTCGGGGATGGTCTTGTCCCAACCATTCATGTTGTAGTTTAAGATAAAAGTCTCAAACTTCTTTGACAAAGAGTTGAGGATCAAATCCGTAGCCAACTCTTGTGAAACGGGACAATTAAGCCTCTCGAGACGATCAATGTGGCTCTTCATCTTAAGCACATAGGAAGAAACCGATTGGGACTCGTCCATACGACATGCATGGAGTGCTCGAACCGTTTCGAAGCGCTCAACCCTTGCCTTTTGTTGGAACATTTCCTTCAATTGGGTTATCATGTCATATGCCCCGTGATCCTCAAAGTCCTTTTGGAGTTCGGGGATCATGCTCGCTAGCATGAGGCAAGAAACTTGCACGGAGTCCTCGGTGTATTTCACCTAATCGGCGTAGGCCTCGTCGTCTTCCTCATCGGGTTCATCGGGAATTGGATCGTCCAACACATAAGACTTCTTTTCTTGCTTGAGAACAATTCTCAAGTTGCGGTACCAATCCACAAAGTTGTCTTGATTGAGGCGATTCTTGTCTAGTATGGATCTTAACGATAGGTGGTGGACGGGTGGGGGGTTTGCATCATTATTATTGGCCATCTGCAAAATTTAACACAAGTTCAAGTCTTAGTATTTTCGATATGAATATTAATTATAAATTTATTAATGCCCTTTTATGTCTCATAGACAATTAATAATTTAAAATCTAGAATCCAACGTTGCATTTACATAATCGGTTAGGTGACCTTTATCCCGACTATTAAATCAACAAGGTAGTCAACGTTTGACAATTGCAACCCCTTTGCAACTTCTAGAAGTATGGGATCGGTTAAACATCATATGTTTAGTTGGCATGTTTAATCCCATCAACGTCTTTGGTTCGCCATGCTTCGGTGACCCTAATCACATGGTTTCCAAATCAAGTTGCCCTACTTATACGCACGTGTGAGTTTATTCATACAAGTGGTTAGGTGACCTTTATCCCACAAATATGGTAAACTCACCTCAACTACACAAGTTCCCTCAATGTGGTTAGGTGACCTTTATCCCATAAAGAGTTCACAAGTAAATCGAGTGTCGTGTAAAAGGGTGACGTTAAAACTTGTTTTTTAAAAGGGTCTTTTAGTTTTCAAAATTCTAGTTTTAGAAAACTCTATGTACCATGCAATTCGCATGCATTCAAATGCCTGGTACCTTAATGTTGTGAAATCCATATTTCATGGTTCTTTTAATAAAATCCATTTTTATTATTGAATCATTAACCTTTAACAAAACCCATTTTATTTGCTCCTTGTTAATGACAATTTTAGAACCGATTTTAGCTTGTTTAATGTTTATTAGTTTGTTTGAGCATGCATATCCACATATCATCCAAATAACAAAATAAACAACCACACAAGCATGATAAAGTAGGTGCATAGCCATAGCCAACTATTGACAACACTTTTTGGCCAAAACAAGTGTGTCAAGGTCTCTCCTAAGGGACAATATGACACATGTGATGTGTCGGTGAACTCCCACTTGATCCCGCATCCGAATGCTTCAAGCGTGTTGCATCCTCGTTTGTGATCCCCGTTTGGCTTCGGTCTTCCATGGTTATTGGGCCTCCAATATGTGGGTTTCGGATAGTGGGTTTGAATCCCAAATTGGCCAGCGAGAGCCTTTGGGCCGTAACCTTGGCCCAACCGAAAAACCCACCTTTATTCATTTTACATTTTACAAGAGTAAAACCTATTACATTTTTTCTAGTAAAATAAAATGCTCCTAATCTATTTAATTTACATACCGAATGAAAAATAAATAAATTACAGAACCATGAAAACACTATTTAACTATTACAACCCTTTGAAATAATTAAATACATAACACAAACACAACCATTCACCACAATTAATCACAAGGTCAACGCTAGGTCTTATGCACCAAAATATACATCGTAGTATGTATATCTTCAAGAAATTAAAATGGCTCCCTTTTAACCCACTTCCATTTTTTGGTCCAACACAAAACCAAAAATGTGGGTTTGTTGTCAAAACAACAAATCATCCAAATGACTTAAAATACATTAATCTTTCAAGATAACCACATGCATGTAAGTGAAGTATCTTGAAAGACAAAGGGATAACCATATACAAATATTCAGATTTGTGGTATGAGGAACCAAAACCCGAAAGTTTGTGGAGTTAACCAACTAACTCTTTGAAGCATATATCCATATAAGCGGCTCTAGATGCCATTGTTGGGTTTTAACAACTTAATCAAAGTCATATTAACCACTTAATATGTAAAACGCAGCGGAAAATTAAAACCATAGTTTGATTAGTTGATGTAAAAAACGATTTTTTAACACTTGATAATAATAAACCCAAACCGAGGATCCAAATACGAAATGCATGCTATCAAAACACAACCATAGGATGTTTAGAAATCTACCTTTCTTAAAGAAAGAAGATGAAGAGGATGATGGTTCTTGAATGTGAATCTCCAAGGTAGAAGATCTCAAGCTAGTATACCCGTCAAGCCTCCAACAAACACCTCGAATTGCTAGGATTTCTTTACACTTGAAATGGAAACTCCTTTCCTATGTTCTTGCATTTACTTGGCCGAAATTATCAAGTGGTATATCAACAAGGAAGTGTCTTGCACTTATTTAACCAAGAAGAGAGAGAAAATTGCATGGTTAGGTGGGTTTTGATTGGGGGGGGGGGGGGTTATCAAGACTATCTCAATAAGTGGAAGACCAACTCCACACTCCACCTCCTTTGTTTATTAAATTATTAATACCCACTTTTATTTTGTCATGTTATATAAGTCTTACACTTTAAATGTAACATGTCCAAAATATATGTATGTGACATATAATCCTTTATATATGTCATGTAACAAATTATTTAACCTATTAAATAATAATGTTACTTAATCTCTCTAATTAAATCATCCATATGACTTAAAAATAATACGTGCAATTATTTAGAAAACATTTTTCTAAATATCCTTTCAAGTGATAATATTTATTTATTTGATCATATCTAAAAAAATATTGTAGGTGTTTGTCTAGCTTGTTATTGGGTATGACCCGACTTGGATCATGACGTACCAGCCACATCAATCTAACATGTGTCTTGGGCAGACCGAGTCCAACAAATACTTCGTCTCCATCACCAATACTTCAGTGATAAATACTATAGCAAATCACCAAATCAAAACACTTGTATCCTATGGGGTTGGGAGACAACTGCAGAAGACTGTTGTTGTTGAGGGTGTAGGTGTAGTTGTTGCTGTCACAGACTTAGACTGGATCACACAGTTGAGCTTGAAGTCATGGATAAAGCATTTGATGCATGTTCTATTAATCATTTTCGTGAAGTATCAATAGTTAGGAAACTATAAATAAAAAAAACAAATTTACAACCTGAAATGTCATATTAAACAAAAACATACCAAGTGACGTGGCAGAAAAGTTAACCCCAATCTTTGCACATGTTTTTCTCTAACTGTTTGTGAAGTAAAGGTCTGCGGGCTGCAGGGGTTGACTTGATCAAGGCTAATGTGACATTCCAAAAACAAAGAACAATATCAAGTATGGCTTTTGGCTTCTAGTCTAATATAAAGATCATAATATAAATTAGCAAGAAAATGTAATGAAAAAACACATAAGAACGAATAAACATGAATGGAGATATAACAGGCCTTAAAAATAGCAGCAAGAGATTCTATGGCACCAAATAACACATTTGGTCCCCATTTTTCATGTACTTCTATTTTCAAGAATGTACCTGTCAGGTGAGTTATTATAGAACACAACAACAGACCATACCCTATACAGGATCACCTGTCAGATGGCCAGTAGCATTTGGTTTACTCATCCACCAATCACCCAAAATGCTAATCACCATTAAACAGAAATTGAGAGTGAAATTTGATAAAATTTAAAATCCTAAAAGGCAAACCATTGATAAAAGTTCAAAATCCTAAAAGGCAAACCTGTATCAATAAAGACCATATAAAGTCATTTAAATTACATAATTTTCACTACTTATCCAAAGGTTCAGGGGACCCATTTCTTGAACAAATTCTGAGATTGAACCAATACCATATGACTACTTTACATCAGTGGATATAAAAAATATGAATCCTACTTGAACCAGTATAAATATATATATCAGTGGACATAAAAGAAAATATGTAGTGAAACAAATATTGCATTTGACATACATCCAACCAATCATGTGGCTTAAACCATTAAGAGATATATATAGGATATGCCCCTCCCTGTGAGTAAGAAAATGATATTAATAACCAAATTTTTACCTTCTTGATGTTCTCAATCAAACGTGATCTCGATATCTTGACATATCCTAATCAAAATTGGAACTAAAACAGCAACATCAAGTCCCTTGCTACTCGACCACATTAAAATTGCCTAATTTGTTTTCTTCACATAAAGTTTTTCTTAATCTATGTATAGCTAAAAACATACACTCAATTGGTCATAAAAAAAACTTGGAACCAAGTAACTATACAATATAACAACTGAATGTTAATTCAAACGAATAATAATAGCGTAAGATACATAATTAGACATAATACCTGAAGGAATGACATTTGGTTATTCATTTTTTTGGCAAAATAAAATGTATTCATAGGTCCTAGAATCATAAGCCCTGTGATAAATTAAACAAACATGAAAAACGAATAACAAAGCTCATACTATAATAACTTTCTTTCTCCAACTCTTTCAAAATTTCCTTTTTTATAGTTTATGCTACTTTCCAAACCCATGTGAACACTCTTGAAAACTAAAGGTAAACTTTTATATCAATCCGGAAGCTATTAAAAAGCTATGTCATTTGTTCTTAATTGCTTATTGAGAAAATTAAACAAGAAACACATAGGAAACAAACTTTGATTAATGAACTTTAGAGTATACTGGATATGTAAATTATAGAGTTAGTGGATAGAAAAACGGAACCACTAAACAGTCTCTGATGCTCACTATTGGTTGCATACAGCAACCCATAAGCATCAAGTTCACAGTATGTTGCGTGTTAAGTTAAACTACTAAATAACCATACCAGAATATCATGAATGATGTGTGCTTCAAGAAAGCTTTCAAACTTTTATATGTAAGATTTAATTTTCAAACTCATTAGCCGGTTAGGTGAAGATATAGGACACCGCAATATAACAAAATTATAAGGTTATTTTACTCATAATACCCACTGTTCAATAAACGGGCTAGGTGATAAATTAAACTTTGTCTGGCAGATATGACACCTTGATATATAACAACTTGAGCACCATGACTGCCTTTTAATCTGAACTGTTCAACAAAAGTAAACGATTAATATCTTTATTATGTTAATCGGTTCTTAATAAAATGAAACAGGTATGTACCTTTACTTCTCTATGTCCTAGCAGAACACATAAAACCATCATGTGTTCTAACAAAATGAATTAAAAAAAAGATAAGTAAAAACAACTTAACAATTATAAACTTAATAAATACAGGTTGAAGATTAAAAGTCACAAAACTCCTTACCATGAATCTCATTACTAAAGCCTGCATGATGCAAATTTGACCAAAAGTTGCACCTGATTTCATGACATAATACACATAGTTAAACACAAGTAATGTCTCTGTAAACCCACGTGTCTATAGATTACAAAATTGAAAAAAATAGAGAAGTGAGACACATACAGGTTCTTAATTAAGAAAAGGGCGAACAACCTTTTGGGTGTGGTTAAATGATGTTGATTTCACTGAAGCTACAAATTATAACAAAAAAAGGAAACGGAAGCTACCTGCCATCATAGAACTCACAATCGTAACTCTGTATATCCAGCAACACAACATAAACCAAACAAACCTGCAATCAAAAAGCTAGAGAAAGCAACGACAATGATAGCTGAAAGTAGGGCAGCAGCCAGAGGTCCTTCGTTTACCTTTCCTTTGAACCAGAGGTATGGATCAATTGACTTACAGTGAATATCAGAAGGCGGAATCGAGATTTAGGGTTTGAGACAAGACTGGAAAACATTGTATTCCATTACCTTGAAGTATAAAGAAGGTCGGATGATGTCTACCATCGATGTTAAAGAACGAATGAAAGAGAAGGTCTGATGATATCTCTTCCGACATCGACGAAGATATTCCTACAAGATGGAGAATTGCGATGAATATTTAGAGAGAAGGCAAGCTGCGATCGTAGTTTTTCAAATTTCAAATTTGCGTGAAAGAGCTATCCCCCAATTTGCGTGAAATAGCTATCCTTCGATTCACTTATGCATGAAAGAGCTATCCTCTGCATTTCTAGCTTGGGTGAAAGGAAACTGAAATCACCCTCAAAAGGGAGATTCCTCTCTAGTGTCTCTGAAAATGTCGCTGTTCAAAAGATCAAAAGAGAACCTGACCTAATTCGGCTGCTTTCACAGAGAGCAAAAGAGAAAAAGAGTTTGGGATAAACATATGCTTTGCAAGTTGTACACTGTGCTTTATAACTTATACGCGTCTTAAAATTAAGACACCCATAATTACGAAAATGCCCTTTTCATCAATATACATTATATAGTAGTATAGATACAATCCAATAATTAATATATCCAATATTAATTTCATTAAGCACTAAATAATTATTCATGCATCCATCCATCACACGACATAATTTTTAGAAAACATATTGGAAAAATAAAGATGTAATATCCATTACAAAATTTAAAATCCAACCATAGGGTATCTCAGTGTTTGAAAACATTTAAAATAAAATGAACACCCAGTCAAACTTATTTCAAAGTAACAAAATAGAAGAAAAGAAGACAAATTAGATCATGTATCAATAACATCTGGTTTTTCCTCCATGTCCTTTTGAGGCTCCTCCTCAAAAGGTTCTTCTTCAAAGGGTTCCTCCTCTTCTTCCTGAACAGGAGCACCTTGAACCTACAGGGCTGCCATTTAAGCTTGGAGAGCGGAGACTTGCACCGCAAGTGCCGCGTTGGAATGTTGGAGTTCAGCAATCTGATGTTGGGCTTGGTGCAGTTCATGCTCGAAACCTGTTGGATTGGGTCGCGACTCAAGCTTAGTGACCTTGTCACGGATACCCATAACCCCCTGGGACAAGTTGTAGTGGTAGGTATCCCGCTCCCTCTGATCAGCCCGCAATCGCTCGATTTCTCTATCGCGTGTGCGATTGCTAATGGAATTTTGTCTGGTTTCTCCAACAGTGTTGTCATAGGCTGCTATCAGTCCCGCAATGACCCGCTTCAAATCAAAGGGTAGATTAACCCTATCTAGCACATGAAACATATCAAGCAATCGATATGTTATCGGATTCAGCCAGCTGTAATCGTCTAGTGCACACCTATCAAGGCGTATGTGCTGATCCCGAAGGAAGTTCATTGTCGTGTACTCAGGCTGCTCAGGCTCGCGGCCTTGTTGGTTGGAGGATGATGACTGATTGTTTGCAACTTTCATTCCCTTTCCCCTCGTGTTGTCATGTGGTGCCATACTGCCAGAACCCAAACAGACACAAAAAAATGAAAAATAACCTAATGTGAGTAATCGATTTTTGGCATGTGAAAAGAAAATGTTTTTGGGAATTGTTGTAACTAATGTTCAAAAACAGTTACAGTTTAGAATTTTTTAAAAATTCCGGTTTTCTACAACCAAGGGCTCTGATACCATCTGTAACAGCCCAGGCCCATCACTACCAAGATATTGTCCGCTTTGGCAGCCGCCATGCCCTCAGACATCCGCCGCTCACGGTTTCAAAATGCGTCTTTGTAGGGGAGGTATCCACACACTTATAAAGCAGTGCTTAGTTCTTCTCCCCACCAATGTGGGATGTTACAATCCTCCCCCCTTAGAGGACCAGCGTCCTCGCTGGCACACTGGCCGACGACCGGCTCTGATACCAATCTGTCACACCCCCAATTTCCACAAACGGCTCTGATAAGTTAAGGGTTCAAAATGTAAATATATTTCCAAACGGGAAATATCAAACAGAGTTTAAAGGTTAGCGGAAGCTCATATAAGTTATGTTGCGCAAAACAAGCGCCCGATAAGTAAATAATAGTTCAAGTTAAAGGTTTTAAAAGCAAGTTCCCAAAAATAAAAGTTTTAACCAACGTACGTGCCCAAAAATCCGATACTCCTAGCGTCCTGCAAAGTATGCATAAGAAGCATGTGTTAACTAATGTTGGTGAGTTCACATAAGCACATAAGTATAACTAGTATAAATATGCAGTACGAATACAATAGTCTTTATTCATATATAAGTATGTATATTACAAGTACAATCCATATAGTAGGTAGCGAGCCTAAGTTCATGTCACTAAAACGTTCGCAACCGAAGCTGACCAATTAGTTGTAGGAATAATTCCTTACGTGTTTTGCCTTCCCCATGTGTACTCGATCATGGTAAGTTAGGTTGACATTGCCCTCAGTCAGACCGCTAGTCGGGTGGTGCATCTCGTGTCTGCTGAGTGGGGTTTGTCAGATCCTAGTAGTACTACCCAATATCCCCTCGCTATATGCTATTAACGGTTCTATAGGTAAGGACTTGAAAGATAAAGCATTTTACGTGAACATGTTATATATACTAGATTTCTGCTTTAATCATACATCAAAAGTTATCGTGTTATCACCCTAACCCGGTGTAACGTGTTTGTGTGTGTTATCATCCAAACCCGGACGTAACGTAAAAGGTTGTGTAACTCACCTTAGGGTGCGCTACTACAATTTAGTAAGACTCCGAGTCTTGTGTAGTTACCGAGCACCAATCGGTTTTACATACGTAAGTGTGTGCCCGCACATGAGTAACATAGCCTAGATGATGGTATTAAATCAACTAATTCCAAATATGACGTAGATGAAAATTTCAATACGTGATAACAAAATCGTTTGTTCGAAGGTAGTCACAAATGACATTAAATCAAGGACACAAAGAATAAAAAAATCAATGTTCGTATGTTATTCCAAATAATAGATGTAGGGATCATCGGTAAATATATATATTCGTAGTCAAAAGTGTGAAAAATAAAACGTCCTAAATATATATATTTATATGTCTTGTCAAAGTTCAAGAGTTTAAATAAAATCTTTAAAATGTTCGCATGACAATAAACCAATATGTCTATTTTTCTATGTTTAAAACTAATTTATATTAATGTTAAAGAAATCATTAAATTTTTAAAATCTATTTAAATCCTAACGGTTTTCATAATATAAACGTACAACAAGAACCCTAATGAGGTCTATGGTAACTTCACTGAACGAGATTTGATGGTCGTTTACTAGTAAGTTTGAGTTTTGGACCATGAAAAACTTGAAACCTCTAAAAAAATAAAAACAACAGAAATGGTGGTCACGGGGCTCGAACCGTGACCTCATGTGTAAGGTTCCACGCCCTAACCATTAGGATAGGTTCCTGTTTCTTTAACAGATTGCATCACAAATCTTTTAGGCATAAAACGAAATGTAGACTGAATAGGTTCATGAAGTAAAACAGGAAAAAGAAAGGGGCTTGCCGGGGTTCGAACCGGAGACCTCTTGGTCTCCAGCACATGAGCCAACCCACTGAGCTATGGACTCAGTTGTGTTTTAATCCAACACAACAAATATTTATCCAGTTCTGTACTGGTGTCATCTTCTTCATACAAACCCAAATACACCCGTCGCTGCATTTTTTAATTTTTTATTTTTTATCAAAACTCGAATTTCATAGGACTCGATTCAGATTGTAACAGACGTACAAATTGACTACAACGGGTTTTTAGAATTACCTACGCGGTGGAATGATCTCCGATCACGAACGTGAGCGATGAACTTGAATCGAAAAACCCGAACACAATCTCAATGTCGGAAGCGGTCTTCGGTGACTTCCGAAGCACGCACGAAGGTTGTTGATGGCTTTGTGACGATCGGCAATTATCCAGGTGCGGCGAAGGGGGAGGGGTGGGACTTCGCCGGAACTCTTTCACGTCGGACTTCTTCTGTGACTTGTGTTGGAACGAGAGGTTAGGGAAAGAACAAAAAAAAAGAGTAACGACTTGTGGTGAACAAATGGAGTTGTGAGAGGTTTGATCAGTTGATGGGGTTGGATTGAATACCTGACGGTTACCGGAAGGTCAAAGGGTTGCCGCCGGTCGATAATTAGTCGACGGTTACATACGTCTTTAAACCGACTTTCACATAAAGTCAAAACCAGTCCCTCCACTTGTTTTATAATGAGGAGAACATAAATTTGATAATCACAAGATGAGTCCTTGAAGTTTGGTTAACTAGAAATAGTTAGGAAATGACAAAGCTAGTCCCTCATAGTTAAAAGCGTTTAACGAACATTAACGAGGTCTAACGAGGAGTAACTCGGCTACGATTATTCGAGTGTATGCCAAAGCATATTTAACGAACGAAATATTATGAAAATATAATCTATATATGCTTCGCATAAAATCATAGTTATAACTCAATAACTATACATTTTAAATTCTTATAAAAATATAGAAACGCTTCGTGTAATCTACGTGACACATCGTCACATAAAATCATAAGATATAATGTGTGTATATATCTTTACTACATTATAATGCATTTCTTTTCCCTTAAAGTAAACTCTTAAAATTTTAAGAGGTACCACAAATCAAGCATCATGTACAAAAGAGTGAAGCATGATCAGTTCCACACAAACCAACTTAGTTTCACATGAACCAAATGTCCAGATTTGAACCACAAGGACAACTTCACTTTTCTTTTGCAGGCTTACAGGACATCGGTACTTTCACCTTTGCCTTCTCTCTTCAAATTCAAAGGGCTGGTCCACTCTCTCTCTCTTCAATTTGCAGACACCGATCTCCTTTCTTTCAAGAAACCCTAACGCTGTGTTCCCGAGTTTACTTAAGGAGAGAAAAGAAGAGAAGAGAAAAGAAAGGAAGAGAAAGGAAAAGAAGAGAAAGGAAGAGAAGGGGAATGATTCCTTTCCTTCCAAATCCTTCCGATTTGGAAGGAAAGATAAACAATAGAAAATGAACTAACTTTCCCTCCCCTTCCCTCCCTTTCTCTCCTTTAATGAAACTCGGGAACACAACTTTTTTTTGTTTCCTTCCCTTTCCCTCCTTAAGTGAAACTCAGGAACACAAAAATTTTTAAACTTACTTCCCTTTCCTTTCCTTTCCCTCGTTAAGTGAACTCGGGAACACAGCGTAAATGCTTGGCGAGCGGCGGAAACAAAGTTTGTGTCCTTTGGGAGTCGCTTCAGATGTACAAGAACCCCTGGTCAACGCTCTTTCGATCTTCAATTTACGGGTCTAGGGTTTTTGTGGATTTTGTTTTATCAATCGTTCTCTCTCTCGCGCGATTCTTCAAACATGAGCTCAAGAACACCATCAAAGGTAACTTCCGATTAAATCTTCATTGTCCTTCTCCCTTTTGACAGATCTGTGCTTCTTTGATTTTCTTTTCGTTTCTGGTAAGCCCTTTTTCTTCTTTCTCCCCTTTGCTTTTACACATTCCCCATAATCTGAAAAACCAGGACAGCCACACACCTAATCTTGAGAAAGAATCATCCTTCTGTACAGAAAATTTGAAATTTGAATCCCTCTTCCATACCCTCTCTTCATCAACAAAATACTACGCTGATTCCATATCTTTTATTTGCTAAACCCTAATTTCGATTCTTCATTCTATCTTAGTCATATGAAGCAGTCTTTCTCGCAGAAATCGGACTCAGAACCACCTACAACTTTGTACAGCCACCGATTCTTCCAAAAACGAAGAACCCTAAAAACGTTAGGGTTCCGTTTCTCGGTTCTTCTTAAATTGGCGGCCAGGTTTTTGAAATTTGAAATTCAAAACTATATCTTTGACTTTCTGCTTTTCATCCATACTCATCAGACGTTAGGCTCCCCTTTCTTGGTTCTTCTTTACTCAGCCTCCATCGTAGAAGATCACAGAGAATTAAAACCAAATCGTTCTTCTTTAATCAGCCTTCGTCGGAGCAGGTGATCTAAACTGTTAAACAAATTGTACTTCAACCAGCCTCCATCGGAGCAGGTCACATGATTTTATAAGTAATTCGGGTTATTTTGTATGTTTTGCAGGTGTATAAGAGTTCTTTAATCAGTTTTTTCTTATTATGTGTTGATTTTGTGAGTCTTGATGCAGATGACTCATTTTTGTGATTTAATAATTGCTTGCTTTAGCAGGACTACATGAGTATGACACCCATGATCCAAAGGGACACAATTCTACAGTATTACCATTTTTTAAAAGAGGTAAAAGCCCCCTGATGAAGTTATAAAAAGCTTATTTTACAAAGAACAACAATTTAGCTATTTAACTTTTTTAGTCAAGTGAAGAAGTAATCTGTTTTTTTTTATTTATTTTCCTGAACATTGGTATATATGATGTTTGCTTTGTAAATTCTGGATTAATTTTTATGAAGTAATCTGATTTTAGTAATCGATATGCATAGGATTATGTAATAGGCAATGCTAATGGTAATCAAGTGTGATTACTGAGCTGATAAGTAAATATGGGATCAATAGTTTTTATCATGTTCTTAATAAGTTTGTTTGAAATTTTGTATATGGTAGTAATATGGTGTGATTACTGTGATGCAGGTTGCTGTTTTGAAGCTACGGACTTCACTTGATTTATTAGAAAACGTTGCGGCTGTTTGAATTTGTTTAAATCGGCATTCTCATTTTATTTAATGACATTGTGTTCTTGATGGTATGAAGGTTGTATGCCCGTTTGGGTAATAGAATTGCTGACTGTTCGCATAGGTCAATTTTCAGCAAGCAAGGAAGCATTAATTTCGTTGTCAGACAAGAAGGATCTGGATCTTCTTACTGGACTTCAAGAATTGGGGATCTTCTTACTATGTTTAAAGACCTTTTTGTTGGGATTTAGGTAAATTTGAAAAATTAGTTTTGTTGCTTTTATGTTCTTTTAAGTCTGGTCGATTGGGTTATGTCTCTTATTAAATGGGTAAAATTATAAAATTAAAGTATATGATCTCTACTAGAATTTAAACTTCATTGTTTGTTGCAGGATGGTGCCATTTTATCATGGAAATCTGCTTCTAAAACCAGTTTCCCTGAAGAATCAACGTCTTTGATGGGCCATAGAGGATCTGTACTTTCACTCATAATAGGAGCTGCCACACTATACGAGTATGTTTCTATAAACAATTTTCATTAAGTATTTCCGAGAAAAAAATCTTGGTATCATGTTTGATGAATTTGCTTCTTTTAATGTGGGTATGGGATCTTGAATCCCTAGAGTGTAAGCATCTTCTAAAGGGAAACACTCAATGTTCGGACATCCTTTTGGACATCTTAGTTATGTGTTCAACTTCACTGGATCCTGCTTTCAAATAGTGCCTTATAGCTGCTTTTCAAACCTCCAGTTGGATCCAAGTTGATCTTTTCACTCCATATTATTAATTCAACATGTGAGAGAGTGCGAGACGTTGAGTCCATCAGCAAAGAGCAAGTGGGTCTAGACCACTGTTACTAGGGGTTCCTGTGGTTAGCCTGGTTCCTGGGAGTACCTGACCCACTCCCTCGGGTGGCTCGCTCGATACGGGTCACTTCAGGATCATAGGGTTGAAAGGGTTAGTAGGTAGGTTATAGCAGCTGACTTTTGGATTTTAAATTTTACTAGATTTCTAATTTATTCATCATGCCTTCATGCCTTTTAGCTTACACTTAATGAAAGATGAAAATAAATATGTCATGACTAATTAATTACCTTTCTTTATCTGTGTTCTTTTTAGTCAAATTCATGAAGTTTGCTTGCTATTCCATTACAGCAGTTGTAATAGAATAGTATTTACGCTTAGCAGTGATGGATCCGACATGTCCCATGAAAGCTCTCAAAATGACTTTTATACAATGAATAGCTTTCAATGGAAACAACATATATCACTTCTTCATGGTATTCCAAATTATTCTAGGTTAAGATGACTGCTGTTTTATGGCCATTTAATTAATTATTATAGGTTAAGATCACTGCTATTTTATTAATATATGGTCCTTATCTCATATTTCTGTTTCTTTCTTATGATTTTTTTTGTTGCAGGTAGATTTTGCGTTCTCCCTCTAGGTAATTTATTTTGAGTATTCTCCCGGAAAATCTGGTAAGTTAAAACTTTTGGATTCCAATTGACTTTGTTTTAGTCAACTCAACAGGCCATGTTACAACTTTTTAAAACTCACAACACTATTTTGGTTTTATGTTTGCTGGTGTAGACTGCTTTCATTGACCAAATCAACCCTTTTATATGTAAACAGGGTGAAGTTCCAAGTAGTAAAAATGTTGAATGCTAATCAGTGTCTTCAAATTTTGAATATTTTATGTTTGGTTCTACTTTGTTTTTTGTAAGAGAGATGTTGAAATGTCATTATCCTATCTTGACTTTACTTTACAGTTGATGTTTAGGTGTGCATGGGATACCCTGACATTTCAGTTGCTTTTTCCTTTTCACATATTTGTCATGTGGGTTAAGTAATAATAACCAAATACTCTATGCAGAAGGTCAAAAAAATGAGGCTAAAAGAATCTGACTAAAGGACAACTGAACGTAAAAGAATCTACATCAGGGTGGAGCTACGACAACTAAAAGTAATTAATTTCCATAACAAGCACCCAAAGTAAGTTGATCTTCATTGTGTTACAGTATTTAGTTAATTGATTTTTGCTTCAAAATGTCACGCCAACTCTCCTAGGTCTCTCCTCTCACTTAAAAGGGGACAGTTATGAATCAATCAATTTTTGGTACCTTTGGGTTGTGTTTTTCTCACAGATCAATTGAAAAATTCATTTGTAGTAACAGGAAGAAAATTGCTTTCATTTGGTTCTGGTGAATCTGAACATAACAGGAAGATAAAATTCATTTGTAGTAACAGGATGATAAAATTCAATAGTGTTGTGGCCATGGTTTGAACGTTTTCACATGTTGTTAAATCTGAACATCTGAATATATGGTCATGTAGTGCTCACTTTAATTCAGCTTGATGATTAAGCCCCTTTAAGTTCCATTACCTAATAAAACTGTGGCTTTGGTTATGAAGGGCTTTTTTTGGGTAGTAAATAATCAAGTTCCATTTATGAGCTCATGTGAAAGTTGATATATGTTTAAGCTGGTTTTTATGTTTTCAATATCTAATCTTTGGGTTAAATCTGATTCAAGCTTTTGTTTAAGTTCCATTGATGAGCTTATGTGAAGATTTGATTTAAGAAACTATGTTACGTTTAAGTTTAAGTTAGTTTTGGATACATTGTTGCAATCTTTATTTACAGATTTGAAGAGATTAGTAGGTTTTGTTGAATATAAGGTATGTTGTTTCAATCTTTATTTTCTATTTTTCATATGTTCTCCGCTACCCACTCACCTTCTACTGGTATGTATATCCTTTATAAAGATATTTAGTTATGTCCTGTACTTTATGAACCAAATGTTACACATGACCATATTTGGTTTTACAAACCAAAGAAAGTGGAGCTGGACTGGACTGAGTTTTCACACCCTGATTCATGTGTTCGAACTATTGTGTCATGAAAGTGTAAGGGTGTCATGAAAGAGGTACTATATTCATGTGCTACATATTCAGTCTTCTACCTTTTATATCTATTTTTCTGAAATTTAAAACTCTTGACTATAATTTCTACCCTGTTATAAGAAGTTGTATTTCTGGGTTGTTTGCTATCATTTTGTTCCGGCTGTAATGCACCGATGTCATACATTTTTAATTAATTTCTACCCTGTTATTAGAAGTTGTATTTCTAAGGACGAAAGAATTCAAGTTCAGAGAGAAAGGAGATATAAAATGGATGGACTTTTCTCCTGGGGCATCCGGTTCAATTTACTCATCTTTTCTTCTCTTTGCAAACTTGAAAATATAAATATTCTTTTCAAGTTTTGATTATTATTTTTTATCATAAACTTGTAACTAATCATACATTTGGTATTCTGATGTACATTCTTATTATTAGAATTGCATATTATATAACTACATTATGTGTTGCTTTGTCAAGACTTGGGATGACCCCACAAGGCCACAAGGGCATTTTTTTTTAATTATTTTTTATAATTTTTTAAGTGTAATTTGACTCCAAATGTTTAAATCTGGGTCTTATTATTAGAAGTATCAAATTGTAAGGGAGCGACCCAAATGGGTAAATGGGTCAAAAGTAGTTCAAATTGTACTTAAATGCTTAAAACTAACTCTTATTTAAATAAACATTGATCATCATCTTTTGGGGTAAACTGGGTAAAGCCATAAAGGTAACTTTTATGAATAGGTAAGTAAAACAATAAGCTGAAAGTGTAAGGAATGATATGATTTTTATAGTTATGTTTTATAGATATTTAATTTCTTGTAAAATTCAAGAAAAAGCTTGTGCATCCAACAAACTCCTACAAACCCATTTTAACCCGAATTTGAAAATGACCATTTTGGAGCTAACACATTTTGACCCATCACCCAAATTGCTTGCCACCCAATCCACCCGTTTCTCATCCTATAAGGAAATATAAAATAATACCTTCAAATGACTAATTAATTCGGTTAGTTAAACATGTTGACCCACTAACTTTATTAACATGTTTAGAACTTGAGTACATACCGGCCAAGTGTTTAACACGTTCAATAAATGGCTAAAACGCGCTTAAGAGGTTGTGTTTGGTTCCCTCCACTGAATCCCATCAATTATGATGGAAATCAAGAATCTTTGACTATTTCAGATTCTGACGTGGACTTATTTGGAACAGTGATAATTTGAGAGACATTTTAGGAGCGATTTTAAAAGTATATTGCATGTGATAAAAATGGCAATCATGTTATTCAAGTGTATTGAACGTGTACTAGAAAATGATATTCATTTTGAAACCTCTTATGTAACAAAAATGTGTGCAAGTTTGATGGTGATTTAGAAGTTTTTGAAATATTTTATGTAACACAGAGTCTTGAAGCTTTGTTATGACCCTAAAAACAAAGATTAAATTTGATATTTTAGGTGTAATCTGATCAAACTATGGTTGTATTTTGTAAGGCGTATGACACAAATTGACCTCCTCACAATTGAAGTCATTGACACCTATAGTTTGACTTCAAAACTACTATGTTTATGACTTCAATCTTAAAACTGTTTATGACTTCTATCATAAAACTCTTACTATTTTAAATTACTCTGTTTGTGACCAATATATATTTCAATTCGGGTGTTCGTTGTTATTTGTTTGAGTTTTACAAGTTTAGATAAATTAAATCGATGATACAAATGAGAAAACAAACACACATACAATGAAAAATATATCACGAGAGTATTGATAAACTAAAAAAAAGTACTGCGTTGGTTGTTGCCGTCACCAAACACGCATGTACCAATTATTAATTGGCGTCGCGTCGCATCGCGCTAACAGTAACGAGTACCACGTTGTAAATTGTCATGCCGTAATAACACGCCAACAAATGACGAATAACGCGCTATAAACTGTCGTCGCCGCAACGCGCGGGCACCATGCTAGTATATACTTATATACCACATAAAATCATAGATATAATTGTCACATAAAATGACAAGACGTTTTCATGAAACCATAATATATGATTTACATAAAATCATAATATATAATTATTCAAGTAAGTTAACCGACGTTTAGACTCATGTGCAATGCTCGTGTAACTATTCTAGTTAACTGATGTAACGGACGTTATCGAAATATAACACAAGTTATTATCGGGGTTAACCTAGGAAATTGTCGGTTGTCACAAACTGTGAAGAACACTTACTTGGTGATCTTAGAATCTGCCCAGAAACCGAATGGCGAACCCGTTATGATGCACGAAATGTGATGCTAAACCATTCATGAAACTGTTGTGGCCACCAAAAATACATAAACATCAGAAAATCGGATCAAAACAGCCCTAAATTTCTGGAAATTCTCAAGAACATGAAGAACACCATGAAACACGCACTAGTGTGTGTTCTTCCAGATCTGCCCAAACGGTTGAGATTTAGACAAAACAGATGCTTCTAATGGATCCGGAACGTGTTTTCCACTAAGATTCATGCTTCGTTTAATCCAAATCCGACCATTAAAACACTAAAGACTGAGAATCAAAGCTCCAAAATCTTCAAAAACCCAAAAAACGGAAAAACCCCAACAGCTTCATTTTTCAGCTCGGATCTTCAAATTATTACTGATCTGAACATATAGAACATAAAAAATCATCGAGATGAAGTCAATGAACCCAGATCTAACATCCAAAACATCAAATCTGTCCAGAATCATCCAAAATGAAGAAAAAAAGTAGAAAAAGTCTCCTAAGTGGGTTTTCAAATCTTCACTTTATTCAAGCTCAAAATCAAGATTCGAGTGATTAGTTCATCGTGAGACGAAATCTGATCGGTTACCTCGCTCTGATACCATTTGTAAGGAGCGATTTCACGTCAAGAATCTCGACATTGAGCAAGAACAAAGATTAGATTCGGAGACTGGATGATGAGAATCTAGGATAAACTCAAAATATGATGATAAAGTCGAATGATTTCATTAAACCGAATTATTACAATCAACAAGAAATCACAAAAAGCATCATAACCCTCATGAATCTTCCATGGTCATTTTGGGTTGAGCTCAAACCCAAGATGAGACTCTCCCTCTAGAAATAATAGCTCACATCACTCAAGATCATCAATCTTCTAATGGAGCATATGCACCTCTATTTATAGGAGAGCCCATGTGCTCACTAGCCCACTAACTAGCAAACACAAATACAATGAGCTAAATACAAAAAAAAAAAACAAATAACATAAATATTAATTAAATCAAAGTTGATTTAAATAATACGAAGCTTGACTCGCTCAAACCGATCTTTCGTTGACCCGAACGGTTGACTTTTCCAGAAAACGTCTTCGGTCAAACATGCAAGCCTCAATCATCACAACTCGTGTCTCTGAATCATTTCACGATGGATTCTTTAGTCGAATGCTTCGATATATAGATTTGATGGTGTCAGTCACACAGATTTTTGTTCCAACACATGGCAATTATTACAACGAAGTGAAGCTGATCAGACGGACTCGACGAACTGAAGCATTTTGAATCTGATTTTCATATTATTGAACGTTTTAGGTTGATATTTTCAGTAGTAGACAAGATATGATCGAAAGAATCAGATTAGGACTGAAATCGACACCAAGAACACGACTGAAATGATCAAACGGAAGCAAAAACAGTCTGGTTTACTAAAAACTGACACAAAACAGATCTGAAACTCAAAAAAATAGCTTGGAAATGATTTAATAGAATGAACCGAAGGCTCTGATACCACTTGAAAATGTGTGAACGGTGGATTTTCTGCTCGATCTAGCTATTTTGGTACACAATTGTAATTAATATGATTGTTTTATTGATCTACAAAGAACAACAATACAATCTAGAAAACAGCGAGTTTACACTTCAGAACACACACACTAGTTCACTCAGATGACCTCAGTTCACCAAGACCCATGAAGTTATGAAGATTGAAACACAAATAACTATTTATACTATGTAGACTATCAGCGAACTGGAGCACCAACGAACCCACAGTTCGTTGATCACAAACTCACAGTTCATCCCTAGTTCGTTTGTGTATATTATTCAATTATCAATATCATCTGATACATCACTCATCGAACAGTTTCATGCTCTTACATTATAAATAAACTTTGAACGTGCAACTTTCATCTTCACCGAAACAGCCTTCCAATAATACAAGATTTACATTAATTTCTTAACTTAAATAACTAATAAAATAACATTAATTATTATGAAGGTAAAAAGAAGATTTCAACATTGAATTCGTCAGATTGTGTATGGTTGACAAAGTTGTCCTAGTGTTCTTGGTTAAGGATTATTGTCTGGTACCGTTTTAGGATTTTTGCTAACTTTTTGAGTTTACCCAGGTTCGGTAGTATGTCATGTTCATACACCTTACTTCTAAAGCTTCGTAAGAGCATACCTAGACAATTCATAACAAACTTTTTTCTACCTTCATCAACTTCATAATAACGATGAGATAATTATTACAAATATGTTAGTCTTTGAATAAAATTACAGTGTATAATAACAATAACATGAGTTGCAAGTACAAATACGTAATCAAGAGTTTTACCGTTCTGTTTTCTTACTTCTTTTGTTACATGCTTCAAGTTAAAAAAACTCAAACCTACTACCTCACGTACCAGATCTCCTAGGAAACTAATGAATTCTGATTTGTATCTTCCAGTAAACCTTCCATACACATCAAACTTCAATCTGTGTTTTTTTTTCCACCTGAATTGTGTACGCAGCTTTCATCTTAGGCAATTTGGTCAAGCCCCTCTTGGCTATAATATTTTTTGGGTCTATAATTTCCAATCCATTCTCTGCGTCTGATGTTCTTTCACAGTCACTCGAATCATAAGTGTTGGTTTCATTATGATCATCATCGCCTGAATCATATTGGTAGGTATCATCATCACTGTAGGCATCCTCGGTTTGCATAGTTTGAACTGTTCATTTTCCACCGAGTGTTCTTCTTCCATGATCTATAATTATTAAACAGATATCACTGGAAATTTTTAATTCATAAACAAACTACAACAAAATTTCTCAAATAAATATATGAATCATCACTTACCTCTATAGAAGAAGATGATTGAGGAATGTTTTTCCAACAATTACAGACCTTCCCTAATTCGTGAATCTAGTTTAGTAAACAAAGTGACAAATATAATGGAAGGAACCGTGCATATCGGCTTATGTGTGACAACCCTAAAACTTTTTGCTTTCTTTCCCCAGCGACGATAGCAACGACGACAGCTGATGCTGCGAACGCTACGACACAAGAATAATTTTCGGGACGAAAATTCCAATTT
>JBCNJP010000025.1:26601396-26679381 GCA_039602395.1 Deinandra increscens subsp. villosa
GAATCTACCACCGCGGAAAAATGAAATTTCAATCATATACCTGAATTGGTTTGAGAGTGTTAACGGCGGGAAGAGAAAAAAATTCGCATAAAACCTACTGATTTCGAAAAATGAAGTGGAGGGAACCATTTGGATTATGAAAATTTTTATCCCGATATTCCGTTTTATGAGGATTTGAATCATCAATGGAAACTGCAAAATTAAATATGGAAATGCACATAAAAATCGTGAAGGGAAAAAATAATATATTAAAAAACAAACAAGAATGGGAATCGAACATGAGACCTTGACCTAATAAACTAGACAATAACCAATTGAGCTAGAAGAAGTATCTTGTAAGAATTTACTCGTATCGACATATATTGATTGAGTCTCTATAGTCGAGTATGACTATATTTTTAAACGTATGGTAAATTAATATATTGAATAAAATATTATTATACTAATTAAAATATTATATTTTCAAATAAAAATTGTAAATTTACTGTTCATAATCTTGTAAATTATATATATATAGTAACTAAGCCCATTTGAGCCCCAATATAGATTGATTATGCCCAAATGAGCTTCATTATACTCAATTAAGCTTGATTATGCCCAATTGAGCTTCTATGCCCAATTTAGATTGATTATACCCAATTGAGCTTGATTATGCCTAATTAAGCTTTATTATGCCCAATTGAGCTTCATTATGCCTAGTGGATATTTATTAAGCCCAATTGAGCTTCATTATACCCAATTTAGATTAATTATGCCAAACTGAGCTGCATTATACCCAATTGAGCTTCATTATGCCCATTTGAGCTTCATTATGCCCAATTTAGATTGATTATGCCTAATTAAGCTTGATTATGCCCAATTTAAGCTTCATTACGGCCAATTGAGCATCATTATACCCAATTGAGCTTCATTATGCCTAATGGATCTTCATTATGCTTAATTGAGCTTCATTATACCCAATTTAGATTGATTATGCCCAATTGAGCTTCATTATGCCCAATTGAGTCGATTATGCCCAATTTAGATGCATTATGCCTAATTGAGCTTCATTATGCATCTAGATGGATAATGCCCAATTGAGCTTCATTATGGCCAATTGAGCTTCATTGCCTAATGGATTTTCATTATGCCCAATTGAGCTTCATTATGTCCAATTTAGATTGGTTATGCCCAATTGAGCTTGATTACGCCCAATAAAGCTTGATTATTCCCAATTGAGTTGATTATGCCCAATCTAGATTAATTATGCTGAAATGAGCTTCATTATACCCCATTTGAGCTTCATTATACGCAATTCAGCTTCATTATGGCCAATTGAGCTTCATTATGCCTAATTAAGATTGATTATGCCGAATTAAGCTGGATTATGCCCAATTGAGCTTCATTATACCCAATTGAGCTTCATTATGCACAATTGAGCTTAATTATGTCTAGTTGAGCTTCATTATACCCAATTGAGAGAACTTCCGAGAGAAGATGTTCTGAGAGAACAAAGTCCAGAAAAAATGTTTCCAAGAAAACTCCTTCTGAGTTTTTGCTCAGCTTCATTATACCCAACTGAGAGAACTTTCGAGAGAAGATGTTTCGAGAGGAAAAAGTCTGAAGAAATGTTTCCAAGAAAACTCCTTCTGAGTTTTTACTCAGCTTCAATATACCCAATTGAGAGAACTTCTGAGAGAACATGTTCCGAGAGAACAAAGTCCGGAAGAAATATTTCTAAGAAAACTCCTTATGAGTTTTTACACCGGAAGAAGTGGGTTCATTACATTTACTTCCGACATATTTAATATTACAATTTGACCCCTCCGAGGTTGATTCGGTAATATTAAATATTCTTCACGCAATGTCATCTGTACTATACCACCAACCTATGTGGCGCTACAGTAAACGATAAGGTGATTTTACCTTGTCGCCCATACTGTCACACCCTGTAAGATTTGTGTCGGGATGCGAAAAAGGTTATCACAGTCAAGGTTACGAACGTACTCCGGATAGTTCAACAACTAGAGCCGTTTTTGAAATTGTTTAATTGTTGGAGTAAATAGGAGTTTTTCCAATATCATTACGCAGCGGATTCATTGTAATGAGAAAGTAAATAGTTATAAGTATACAACACATAAGTTTTCAAAAGATTTTTAGGACATGACACCGTCAGGTGTTATGTCAGGAAAATCTCCAAAGGCTAAACCATACTCCAGAAACAAATGAAAGTCCTAAGATGCAAAGGTAGGAAACAAGCAAGCAGGTCCGATGCATGCACAACAATTAAGTTCAAGTACCTGAGAATTCATACGAGAAAACGGTCAACAAATAATTGTTGGTAAGTTTCACAGGTTTAAATTGCTAGCAGTTAAAGGTTGAATGAAAATAGTAATTGAAATCAGTTCATGTTAATAATTGACAATATCAGATAAGACTAGTTGATAAAGTTACCATGTACCCTGAATACCGAAACTGACTATTTACCCACTCTTGGTACCTTTTGTCCGGATAGTACCGCATAGATATGACATAACAATTTGTACTCTTTGACAAATGACGGAGTCACGATTGGAGCTACCAATCAGAGCAGGGGCGTTAACCCAATAGATCTATTCAAACGTTACCGTTTGCAAATGATAATTAATCTGATTCAGTTAATAGTGGGGTTTGAGTTATAACATGAATGAACATTAGATAACAAGTGTGGACAATGGAAAAGCAAATGAAACAGTTATGATAACAAGGTCTAATTGTCTAACATGGAAAAATTGTATGTATGAATTCTCCCCCAAAGATAAAATAGTTAAAGGAAAGAGGGGCCGTGAAAAACTCACATGATTCAGAAACGGTAGTCGGTAATACGATCAACAGAAGGTGCAAGCCTAGATAATTATAAGACATGCAATGATAATAAGTAAATGGGTTGACATTAATGTCAATCCAATTATGTAGGTCAAGTCTTGACGTCATGGTAGCCTTGGGGTTAAGTGATTTGAAAAGTCAAAGTGAATGTATCCGGTTATGTTTTTATTTGGAAATAATATAAAATATATATTTTTAATTAAATAAAATATATAAAAATTCACAATTAATATTTAAAGGTGGTAAATATTTATAGAAATAAAGATTAAGTCAAAATGAGGGTTTTCATATGAAAATTGATTATTTTGGCTAGTTAGTAAAAAACCGGGCGTTTTCGCGGTAACCGCCGATTACACGATATTTATCCGTTTAAGTTACAAATCAATCAAGTTCAATAAAATATGATTACTTCTGTCCAAAATAGGTAGATAATTATTTTGGTGTCGGTTTGCATTAATTTGCCGGTTTGGTGGATTTTGTGTCGGTTTTGCCGTTTTAATCCCGTTTACCCGTTACATGACACTGTTAGGTTCCTAAATTCACCATAAACATTTGTAAACATGTTTTTACCATTAAAATAACCCTATGAGTTCATTTGGACCAGATTTGGGTTTCCTTACAAAAATGGTGTTTCCGGGTCCGCCTCGGTTTTAGTCCCGGTTTGTGCCCAAATTTAAGTAATTTGTTAAGGCATCTTTTGGCCATGTTTTAGAGTCATTTAAAACATCATAACCTACTGTTAAAATGTCTAAACTTTCTGGTCAAAACGGATCTATAGTGAAAAGCAATTTCTAGGGTTTTTAAAGTGTACTTTTGTATGTAAAAGTTTGCTATGGTGAGTTTAAGCACTAGTGTTCTTTCTAAAGTCCAATATATCATATTTTGACTATAATAAGAGTTTAAAAACTTGTCATAGGCATCAAGAGGTCCAAAGTTACAAGAGCAACACATAATACACAATATATACAAAGTTACTGTCTAAAAGTGCAAACAAAACAAATACTTGTGTGAAAGTCCAACCAAACTAAGTTTTGAGCATAATATTTCAAGGTAAAGACTATCATGAGTTCCTAGTAGGTAAATACATGGTGGAACATGAAGATAAATACAAGTAAGTAAGCTTTTATGGGGTAAAATGATGTTTAGACAACAATGTGAGTCAAGACTTGCTAATGGAGTGTTATAATCATGAAAGGAGACTAAAAATACTTGCTAGAACAAGATTTAACTAAGAAAAGTGAAGATGGAACCTTGTTGGAAGAAGGTGGAGGCCGAAAATGGTGATGATGATGGTTGTTCTTGAGTTCCAAAGCTCCTAGCACCTTGAAATCCTTGAGAGAAGTGGTGGTTCACTAGGAAGTTTTAGAGAGAGAGTAGAGAGAGAGGGGGACGGTTGGATTGGGTAGAGATAAAGAGAGAAGTTCTTGAAAGTGTAAGTGTCAAATGAGGCTAGGTTAAGGAAAAGGTGTTTAGGTATGAAAGAAAATGAGAAAGGGGGTGTTTGGTTAGTGTGTGTGTGTGTTTCGGTTCACACAAAACCGAGAGAGAGAGGGATGACCGAGAGGGAGAGAGATGGAGAGAAATGAGTGTGTTTGGGTCTTGGTTTGAACTAAATATCTAGTAAGTAAAGTGGGTTAATAAAATTTCAAGTGTTTGTGTGTGTTTAGGTTGGTTATGGACCGAGAAGGGAAGAAAAGTGGGACGGGTTCGAGCCACGGTTTGGCCGGCTCATGGGGATGCCCCAAGGGGTTCAAGAGAATTGAATACTTGTGTTAATTGTGTTTATATTGAGTGGAACATGGCTGCAATTTTTGAGAGGGAAAGTGGGTGTCACATGGTGGGAAACTGTTGATACTTGATATGTGTGTCGTGTGAAGTATCAAACAAGATCAAGATCATGTCAATCTAGATCTGGCCGAACTAGGTCTGAACCTGAAGTTCGGACTGGCCGAACCTGAGGTTCGGCCGAAGCTCGGACCAGCTAGTATATATAGATGTTTGGTCTTTGTATTTGGAGGACTTCGGAGCATGTGAGATCTGTTAAGTGTGTGTTTCTGAGTGTGTATTCTCTGAGTCTGTATCTGAGTGTTCGCTGGTTGTAATTGTTCTTCATTGATCAATAAATCATTTAGTTAATTACGTTTCAATGTCCGATTAGATAGATCGAGTAGACGATCCGATGTTCACGCATTTTCAAGTGGTATCGGAGCTTTCTGGTTCACTCTACTGATCTGTGGTTTCTATTTTCGGATTTTTGAAGCGTTTTTCGTGTTGCTCGAGATTGTCTTCGTGTTGTTCATCAATTCTATCGAGTTTTTGGTGTCAAAATTGTTCCTAAATCAGTTTCTATTGGTTTTTCGGACTCACAGTAACAAGTTTCGTCAAAATCAGTCTTTTTTCGCACGTTTTTGAAAAATGAGTTCGAAGTTCGGAGTTTACTGACCAGGTTCGGAGTAACTGCTCCGAACTTGAAGTTCGGTCCTCGTTCGGTGTAACTTCGGTGGGAGTTCGGACGTATATCGGCCAGCTGTCGGTCTAGGTTCGGAGTTTCTCTAGGTTCGGAGATAGATCGGGGTTAAGTAGGAGTTCGGAAAATTGTTTTTGATTCGGAGCTTGTTCGGACACAGTTCGGAGTTTGATTTTAGGTTCGGACGAAGTTCGGAGTTCTGTGTTAGGTTCAGAGCAGGTTCGGCCAGCAGAATTCAAGTTTTCAAACAATGTCGGAATTTCAAGCTTTTGCTGCAATGCAAAGCGCAATGTAAACTATGCTAAACTTTGATAACGAAATTGGAACAAGTCAGAAAGTTCCCAAATTATTGAAGCTTGAAGATTACCAAAATTGGAAGAAACGATTTTCCGCTTACATAAGCACGAACGATATCGATTTGTGGATTCCTCTTAAGAAGCTTTATCAACATCCAACTGATGCGGGAGATTTTAAAGAAGTTCATACCTTTGATCTTGCTGAAAGGAAATCATACGAGCTTGAACAAAAAGCTTATGGTTACCTTACGATGGCATTACCTGCTGAGTTGCTTCATCAATTTAGTACGTGCAAGAAATCTAAGCAATTGTGGGATGCTTTATCAGCGAGATGTGAGGGTAATGATGACTACAAGAAGAGTCGAAAGAAGGTTTTGAACAAAGATTTTGATAACTTTCAGAATTATGATAATGAAAACATTACTGCTCTTGTTTCAAGGTTGTCACACTTAATTAGTGAGTTAAAAGTTGTTGGAATTGAGAAAACCGATGCTGATTTGAAAGAAAAGATTTTGGAAGCTTTGCCAGAGAAATGGGAAAACTATGTTTTGTTACTCACTCATGACAAGGATTATTCTGCAATGACATTTCACGAGCTTACTGGAAAACTTCATGCTCGAGAAATGGAAATGTTAAACTCAAAGAAGTCAACTGCTACTTTGCAAAATCCTGAATTGTATCATGGTGAGAATAGTGCAAGCATGAGTGCAAAGTCTAAGCCAAATCAGAATACAGCACCAAGTGTTGCTTTTATAGCTGGAGCTTCAGGAAATTCTGATAATAATTCTTCAAGAGGTTGCAATTTCACAATTCCAAATTTTTCAAGTCAGAATGCTTTTTCAGCTGAATCAACAGATGATTGTGCTAAAATGATTTCTGCATTGATTTCATCATCTTTTGGTTTGATTCTCAAGAATGTTGTTGATGCAAAGTTAACCAGCGAGGATCTTGATGCTATTGATGATGATCAACTAACTAAATTGGATGTATCTTGGCAATATGCTATGTTGTGTCAAAGATCTAAGAGATTCTTTAAGAAACATGGAAGGAATATTTCTGGTGATAAATTGGGTTTTGACAAGTCCAAATTAAAGTGTTACAAATGTTCACAACTTGGACATGTTGCTAAAGACTGTCAACAGACACATACAAACAAGTCTAGTGTTTCACAATCATCCAAACCTGGTTTTACTCAACCATCTACTAGTAACACTAGCAAGTCTACAGCTTTGACAACTCAAAAAGATGGTGTTTATGATTGGGGTCAACAATTTGGTTATGATTCATCAGCTTTGATTGTCACTCATGTTCAGTCAGATGATTCATATTCAGATACTAGTTCCGATACGAGTTCAATTCCAAGTCCTTATGAATCTGCTGAGAACTTGGAGAGTCTGATGAAAGAAAATGCTTTGTTGATGAATAAAGTTCAACAACTGACTAAGGCATTTGATGTGATTAATTCAGAGTTGAAGATTTCTAAAGATCATGAAAAGGAGTTGACATTGAAGAAGGAGTGTTTGACTACTGAAACCAAAAAATTACATGAAGTTTTAAAAGTTTTGAAACAAGACAAAAAGGATGTTGAAACTGCAAAAGCTATGATTTGTGAAGAAGTAAAGAAATGGAAGGATGAAGCAGCAGATACTGCTACTGATTTTCAGAATTTGTTTGAAAAATCCAAAATTAAGCTTGATCTGCTCACAAAGACTATTGAAGATTTGAATGCTAAAATTGAAGCTTATCAAGTGGATAAGGAAAAGTTATTGGATGAGAAGCGAGAATTGGTTAGTGTTAACAAGGTTCAAGCTGCAAATCTGGAAATTCAGAAGCGAAATGAGAATAAATTGAAGAAGGAGCTACATGAAGGACTTGACAATCTTCGCATGCAAAAGTTTAAAACTCACAAAGTTGCGAAGCGATTGATTGCAAAAGAAAAGAAATTCGCAGAAGCTCAACAACAAATTTCTGATCTTAAAATTCAAGTTCTCGATGCTAATCGTTTACTCAACAATGTTTCAGATTCTCAAGTTTTCACAAGTTTCTTAGCAAATGATGCTAATTTTGAGAAAATGTTTGATAAAACTGCATCACCCCCTACTCATATCAAAGAAGTGAAGGAACAAGTTGATGAATTTGATTATTCAAAAGTTTCATCATCTACTGCTGACGTGGACGAGGTTGTTGAAAAGAAGAAAAACAAGAGGCATAAGAAAAAGAAGGAAAAGAAATCCGAAGTCTCTCCTGCACCGACGTTTGTATATGGTTCATCCTCTGCTGATAATGAGAAGTCGGCTACTTCTAGTAACAAGATCCAGACTCAACATGAGTTTGATGAAAAGGTCTTTTATGATCAAAAGAATGTAACAGAAGTAAAAGCTGAATTTTCTCGATTAGCAAAGAATGGACATTGTTCATCTGAGGAGAAGATTTCTGGAAAGCATGAAGGATTTGGTTTTCACATGATGCAAAACAAAGTTGAGAAGGTTCCAGCATCTTCATCTCATGATTTGAAGAAATTAAAGATGAAACAAGTGAAGAAGGAAGTGTTTCAAGCTGATAAAATTCAACCCGAGCGGTTTTACAAACTCAAGGGTTCGGATCAATTATTTTCTGACAAAGAATTTCCTCTTCATTGTGTTGATGCTCGGAAAATTGCTGAGGTTTTTGTGAAAGCTACCATTTCGTCTGAAAGTTCTCAATCTCGAAGCCCTACATCCAAATGGGTACATGATCACAGGCATCAGGTATATTATTCTCATTCTGATCATGTTCGAGATATTCATGTGTGTTCTTCGCAGTTACATCACAGATGGGACAAAATGACAAGAATCTGTTATATTTGCCGTCGCCCAGGGCATATGGCAAAAGACTGTCCATCACCTGCTGATTCACCCCAAAGATTTCACAAGAAATCAGTTTTTGGTAAACCTGCCACACCAAAGTTCTTTGATGAACAAGGCAGAGTTTTTGATGAAGTTGAGTCTACATTTTCTCATAAACAAACACGTTTTGTTCCAATGTTTCCAAAAGCTCAAAATGTAGGTTCATCATCCCAGTCACCTGTGATTGTTTCATCAAAAACTGAATTACCAAAACAACAGCAATGGAAGCCTAAAGTGGTTTCTAAACAAAACAAGGACACTGGTCGACCAGAGGCGATTCGCTTCGGGTCATTTTTGGACTAATTAGTTTAACCAGTGTGCAGGTACTTCTAGAAGACCTATCGACGATTGTAAAGTTGTTGCCTGGAGGAGTATTCTGCTTAATTTAAATTTCATGATACATCTTTCTAATTTGGAAATTCTGAATTCTAAAACTGAAAAATATCCGTGTTGATTGATCAATTTTCTTTGCTTACAAGTTTTTCTCAAAAACCCAAAAATATAGTCTCGTTTTTGTGTAAAATGAAAATCCAAAAATAGAGTTTTCATTTTAAGGGGGAGAATTGTAAGTAAGGGGGAGTATCTGAGAAAATGCATAGGAAGGTGAATACATGCCAAATATATAAAATTATGAGAAATTGATCATTGGGAAATGATGGTACATTGGCTTACGTATCTGACTCATGGATAGAGTAGATGAAAGGGCCATAAGATCATTGTTTGATATGCTTGGTAGGCTCGGCAAATCAGAAAGTATTCAGATGTGATATACAGTAAATACTAATGCTTGACCATGTGGATAACATCTTGATGCATATTTCATGACACAAAAAGAAAAATAAGGGTGAAATTCAAAATGAGAAGTCACTGTGTATACATGTGTTCATTTTAAAAAGATTTAAACTTGTTTGATTTTCTTTATTTTGTCAAACGATCGGACTTTCTCTGCGTATCGAAAGATCGACCTCATCGTTGTTCGTTTGACGTCCTGCTTTATTTTCTTTGGTGTTTCGTATAACTCATCGGACATTCTCTGCGTGTACGGAAGTACCGACCTGATTGTTGTTGGGTTATACAATTTCAACTTGTTTTATTTTCTTATTTTGTTAAATCCGAGGCCTTATCTGCGTATCGAAAGATCGACCTTAAGGTAGACGATTTAACGTTCTTATTTATTTTTGCATGGAACACAGTTGACTATATCATGAAAATACTATGCATTGTGATAAATCACAAATGCTGTCACACAAAGGAAAAAGAAAAGAAAAGCTGAAAATGTCTGTTTATGTCTGATAGTGTGGGATACACTGGTCAAAGAAAATCTAATCAATAGTTTAACATATCCAGATGTTATGAGTATGATTCTGCCTGAGTTTAAGTTGGACAAATTATATCAGCAATCAGCATGACTTATGTGCTTCGATTAATTGAAATTGAAGTGCAGTTCAGTGCGTTATGTTTAGTATGATCCCATATAGTGATCCTTCTCATACCAAAAATAGTGTTTGATTCTGTATTGCAATTTCATTTCATTTCAGAAAAGATCAAAAAAAAATTCGGTGTGTTTTAGCATAAACTTTGAAAAATCAAAAAGATTTTGTTTATGCTTTATTTTCGATCTGATCAATACGTGATACAAATCATTTTCAAAATCAAATCTTGGAGTCTCGAAGAGACATTTTGCACCAAGACTATTTTAATGTTTGAGCAGGTTACTATGTGCACGATATCACAACTTCAAGTCTTCTGAAGCTGTTGATAAACGACTAGAGATACACGAGAGATCATCAAAGTATGCAAGATCAAGTTACGATTGAGTTGAGGAGGAGTTTGTTTGAAGGTTTATTTCTTTGGACGAACGGATTCTACACTTAAGGGGGAGCTTGATTGAAGATACAAAGTTGATGATATTGAAGAGATACTACACACGACGAGGGGGAGTTTGTTGATACCTAATATGTGCGTCGTGTGAAGTATCAAACAAGATCAAGATCATGTCAATCTAGATCTGGCCGAACTAGGTCCGAACCTGAAGTTCGGACTAGCCGAACCTGAGGTTCGGCCGAAGCTCGGACCAGCTAGTATATATAGATGTTTGGTCTTTGTATTTGGAGGACTTCGGAGCATGTGAGATCTGTTACGTGTGTGTTTTTGAGTGTGTATTCTCTGAGTCTGTATCTGAGTGTTCACTGGTTTTAACTGTTCTTCATTGATTAATAAATCAATCGGTTAATTACGTTTCGATGTCCGATTAGCTAGATCGAGTAGACGATCCGATGTTCACGCATTTTCAGAAACTAGTAACCATTGGTCCATAGTTTTCGTTTCATTTGAGACAACTCTTGGCCATAGTTGCCAAAGAAGGCATAGGGTTGTAAGAGTGTTGTCTACCTTTGATTTGAATGGCATAAAAAGAGGATCAACACAAGTACAAGGAGTAACTAACTAGTTAGATGGCAATGTGGTGGGTGGTCTCTTGGTTTCGGTCGAACAAGAAGGAGGGGAAGTCACGGGTTCGATCCTGTGGCCGACCGGGTCAAGGAGAAAACGAGAGGAGAAAGGGTAAAGGTGACGGGTTGGTTTAAACGCGAAGGAAAGAAAGAAAATAAATAAATCGAATCGGGTTTGAATGTTTTATAAAATATTTATTCACTACGACGTAAAATAATAAAAATAATGACTCGGTTTGGAACAAAGTACTCGTGGTTCAATAACTTGAAAATATTACGTTGCATGTATATATATATACAAGTGGGTCGACCCGCGCTTCGCGGCGGAGTCGGACCGTTTTAGAGACCCAAATAAACCGACGTTTCCACCCTTTGTTTCCTTTTCTAATCTGAAACCTGAGCGAGTGCAAGGTTTTATTCTTTGATGGTAGAGATGAAAATGAAACATAGATGAAGAGCTTCGATGTTAAGCGGCAAATTCTTGGAAATCGCAAATGGTTCGTAACCCTAAAACCGTGGATCAGGAGAGCATTACAGAAGGGAAAGCTTTGAGATGATGACCATCATGTGTTACCGAATATGTCGTTAAGGGTTTCTGGCCAAACATTTGGTCGCCGATGATAAGAAAAACCAAACCCAAGGGAGCACCGAGGAGACGATGGAGAGAGACAGAAGAAAAGAAGTGCCGGTGGGTTTGGTGTGTTTTTGGGTGCCACTAAATAAACCATGACAAAGTAGGGAAACAAAATTGGTACGTATCAAAAATGATACTTACAAAAGCATTAACACTGAGAAGTAATCACATTGTTTCAGCCTGGAAGAGTAAGTATGAAAAGTAGCAGTCCATATAAAACATACCTTAGTGGGACTCATTGGTTATATACACACCTTGGTTATATCACCATTTCCTTTTCTTTTTGGATATAAATGGACATGAAAAGTACGGATATTTTTGTACTCGAAATCCATATTACAGTATTTTAGTATTCGAACTTTTGATTGAATATTTTTTCCTTTAACAATAATATCATGACAAAGTAGTGAAAAAATATAGGTACATACCAAAATTGCTACTTACAAAAGCATCAAGACTGAAAAGTAATCAACCACAATAAGAAATAACATCCATATTAAACAGAGGTCAAAAGTTGCAGTTGAACATCACTATTTTTCTTTGTTTTCTAATGTGAATAAACATGAAAAATATGAATTTCTTTGTATTCCAAGCCAAATTATTTTTTATCGACCCGTCAAACCTATAGTTGATCATACATCATGCTTTTAGCAAACTGGTCAAAATGGTCAGTTTTAATATTCTTATGTCAAAGTACATAAAAGTGTATTTAACCTTGAACGTTTTGCTATCGTATGTACCAAACTAACAAACTTAACTTTTGATGCATAAAAGTTCATATTTGCTGCTATTGTACGTACGTGCCTGGTTTCCATACAGTAGGTAACCGCTAAAATCTTCATTTATTAAACCAGATTACTTTTAGTTTTTCTATAACTAAATATCAAAATATTTCAAAATACAAAATCGTAGAAGGACCTCCCGAGTCAATATATATCAGTCTACTAAATGTTTTAACTTCATTTTTTACACTCAATGCCACTTGAAAAGAACAAATTCAATTTTGACTCATTGTGGCAATTACAACTTGTTAAAACTTGTTAAAGTGACCCACCCATGTGAAATTGTATTTTATCCCTGTTGACACTTTGACACTACAAAGTGAAGTTAAATAAGTCATTACCTTGAAGAAGATGAAAGTTTGTAACCATGGTATTGAAGCTTGATTTTACTACACCCTTATGTTACACCAAGTATGTATAGGGCCAAATCCAATAGTACTTATAGCACCTGTTATAAACACATAAATTTAAGTAAGTCAAATATATAAGTTTTAAACCGATTACCCGTTTTCTAATTTTGAAATGTGGTTCTTAAGAATAAAATGAATGTGTATATATAGGATGCAGAAATATAATTGTTGGGAGATATAAATTTCAGCATTAAAAGTAAAAGTAAACAAATTCGTAGACTATAGATGCAGTGTATCAAAATGACAACTCTAATATGGATGCACTAAGCTCGGCTTTAATCAAGTAATCAACTGCACCATTTATTCAATGTTTTGCATATCACATCTTGTAGAGACAAAACTTTATATCGATCTAGAAACAACTATATCCGAAAAGTTCATGAGCAACTAACCTCCTGAACCTCCCATTTCTTCAACAGTTCATCATAAACAGGGCTTTTAAGTTGTGCATTATTTTAATGTAGCCTTTAATAGTCACGTGAATTCCATATTTTGTGACTCTATGAACATTAGCAAAGGAGTCAGACTATTAAAAAGCAATATCAAACACCCCCTACAATTAAGCAACTAATGAGGCTTCTTTGAACTTGCAAGGCTATAAATCACAATTTCTAATCACTAACAGAGGCATCTATGATATTGTATGAGAGTAGAAGGAACAAATCAACCATATTGGAAAAAGAAACATCAAACTTGACTTCG
Source organism: Deinandra increscens subsp. villosa (assembly GCA_039602395.1). Lineage (NCBI taxonomy): Eukaryota > Viridiplantae > Streptophyta > Magnoliopsida > Asterales > Asteraceae > Deinandra > Deinandra increscens. The sequence goes on from JBCNJP010000025.1 coordinate 26,614,867, forward strand.
GAAGGCAAATCTTAATCCATACCATAAATTAAAACCAAGCAAATCGTTCTACAACCCAGTTAATACAAAAACGAACCTGTAGCAGCGATCGAAATTTAAAGAAAAAAACGGAGATAAATCCAAACCCAAATCGTTGAAGCCTTCAGAACCATGTGATAATCGGAGCCCTATTATACCATAGTCGCTCTACCAAAGTCATCTTTAGCTTGGAAGTCGTCTTTGTTACATTTATCTTGAAGATTCAGCGACGAAATTAGGGTTTCACAGTGGTGGTGAAGAACAAAGCATCAAATTCAATTAGAAACGAACAAATTTATACGCAATGAGAAATCAAAATCATCGGCAAGAGCAAATCTATACACATCACTAACTATCATATAAGCATAGGAATGGACTCATAAACTTACCCTTTGCTGTGCATACGACCCATGGTGTCAGAGATCTTGTCGTCGCTGCTACGCGATGCTACCAAAACAAATATGAAATCCCCACAAAAGTCCATACGAAAAACAAATCGAAGAGAGATAGAGTAAAGGATTTGATCAGATTTGGAACGTGCGAGACTTAGGGTTTGATATCTGACATAAAAAGAGTTACTTGTAGTTGCTCACCTGCTCGATTTGGTACGAAATCGGAGAGAGATGGAGAAAATATTTGATCAGCAGTGCTCACCTGCTCTATCACTCTATTAAAATAAAAGTAATAGATGTGTGCACATGGCTTAAAAACTTGCACCATCCTTTATGCTATAACAACTTGTACTTTAGGTTTTAAAAATTGCACAATTTGGTTTCCTTTTGTGTTGTACCCCAAAAGTTTTTGATTTGTACTCTAAGCTATAAAAGTTGTAACTTGTGTTTTAAAGATTGTACAATCAAGTTGGTAAATGTATATAAGGTATAATATTGCATGCATGTAAAAATACATTCGTCGTGAACTTTAATAATGTTAAATGAAATGTTTTGGACGTAAAATAAATCGATGTTAACGTAAGGACTGGATCATAAGTATCGTTTTGTTGTCATTGTCTAAACACATTGTTCTTTAATACGAAATTGTTTATAAATGTTATCTATGAAATATGCGAATGATAAAATGATAAAGGTTGATCAAAGGTTACGTTTAAAATGTACGTTAAATGATAATGATAATAATGACTAATCCCAAGATGATGGGATCATGTATGTTGTTTTGCCACATAGTTTAATAAACCTGATAAACGGATCTGGTTAGTCACTTTTTAAATATTGAAGTTCCAGCGACCATTTCGTTCCAAGAAGTCATCATGTTCGAGTATCGTTTTCAACATGAATTAAGGCTACGTCAAGGTTATTTTCCTATTGTAGATGAATGTAATTATGATAAAATTGGCATGTTACAAGTAAACAGTTACGTAACACAGTTAACACATAAGTATATATTATCGGTTTAAGTCCTTGGAAACTTACGGGTTGTTACATCCTCCCCTAGTTGGGAGGATTTCATCCCGAAATTCAGCTTGTCATCATGGCTAAGCAGCTGCTACAGGAAAGAGATGGGGATACTTGGCGCGAAACTGGTCTTCGCGTTCCCATGTAAATTCAGAACCACGGCGGGAGTTCCAACGAACTTTAACGAGGTGTAAACGTCTATGCTTCAATTTCTTGACTGCGCGGTCGACGATCTCGGCGGGTTCTTCAACGAATTGTAGGGATTCATCCAAGTGTATCTCATCGAGGGGAACGGTAAGATCTTCTTCGGCAAGGCACTTCTTCAGATTACTGATGTGAAACACACCGTGAACGTTACTAAGCTCGGGCGGCAGAAGTAGTCGGTACGCGACGAGTCCTATTGTTTCAATGATTTCAAATGGACCAATGTAGCGAGGATTTAACTTGCCACGTTTGCCAAAACGTATGACGCCTTTCCACGGGGATACTTTCAGTAATACTTTGTCGCCTTTCGCGAAGGATAAGGGCTTACGACGGTTATCTGCATAGCTCTTCTGGCGATCGTGGGCGGCTTTCAAGCGGTCTCGAATTTGTGTGATTCTTTCGGTTGTTTCTATCACAACTTCTGGGCCTGTTAGTTGGCTGTCACCAACTTCGAACCAACAGATAGGTGATCGGTACTTTCTTCCGTACAGTGCCTCGAAAGGTGCACACTGGATGCTAGTGTGATAACTGTTGTTGTACGAGAATTCGCACAATGGCATATGTTCATCCCAGTTGTTACCAAAATCAATGACGCAGGCACGCAACCTATCTTCGAGAGTTTGAATCGTTCGTTCACTTTGACCGACAGTTTGCGGATGATAGGCAGTACTCATATCGAGGCGAGTACCAATGGCCTTGTTCAGAGACTTCCAGAAATGAGAGGTGAAACGACCATCTCTGTCAGATATGATAGAAATTAGAGCTCCATGTCGAGAAAATATATTCCTTCATATACATCCTTGCTAAATGTTCTACGTAATCTTTCTCCTTCATGGCGAGGAAATGAGCAGATTTTGTCAAATGATCGATAATTACCCAAATGGAATCGTTACCCTTGTGGCTCTTGGGTAACTTGGTAATAAAGTCCATGGCAATGCATTCCCACTTCCACTCGGGGATGATGGGTTGGACGAGTAAACCAGAAGGTTTCTGGTGCTCGGCCTTAACTTTGGCGCAAGTTAAGCATTTACCAACGTACTTAGCGATTTTAGCTTTCATGTTCGGCCACCAATATAACATACGCAGGTCGTGGTACATCTTATCGGCTCCGGGGTGAATGGAATATTGGGTTTTATGAGCTTCATCAAGGACTAGGCTCCTAAGATCTCCATAGATGGGTATCCACAGACAATTAACGAAATACCGTAATCCATCAGGCTTAGTTTCGAGGTGTTGATCCATGCCACGGAGACTTTCGTCTCGGATGTTTTCGTCTTTCAAGGCTTCAGCTTGCGCTGCCAAAACTTGATTGAGGAGACCGGTTTGAATGGTCATGGCAAGAGATTTGTCACGAAGGGGCTTGGCACGTTCATTCCTGCTCAAGGCATCAACAATGACGTTAGCCTTTCCAGGATGGTACAGGATTTTACAGTCATAGTCGCTGAGCAGTTCAATCCATTGGCGATGTCACATGTTCAACTCTTTCTGGTCTAAGATGTGCTGAAGACTCTTGTGGTCGGTATAAACTTTGCATTCAGTACCGTAGAGATAGTGTCTCCAAATCTTAAGGGCGAAGACAACGACTCCAAGTTCCAAATCATGGGTAGTATAGTTCTTCTCGTGAACTTTTAGCTGTCACGAGGCGTAAGCAATGACTTTGTCTCGTTGCATTAACACCTTCTGGTAAGGAGTGTCTGAAAAGCTTGTTCGGCTTTGTGATCCCAAACAAATTTCTTGTCCTTTTGCATCAAGGCAATCAATGGTCGGGCTATTCTGGAGAAGTTTTTGATAAATCTTCGGTAATAACCGGCGAGTCCAAGAAATTATTGTATCTCAGAAGGGTTGTTAGGCGGACTCCAATCCTTGATAGCTTCAATTTTTGTGGGATCCACGTGGATTCCAGCTGCGTTGATTACGTGGCCTAAGAAATGCACTTCTCGTAACCAGAATTCGCACTTTGAAAACTTGGCGTACAACTTTTCGTTCTTCAATAGTTCCAGAATAAGCTTTAGGTGCTTCTCGTGTTCGTCCTTGCTACGCGAATAGATCAAGATGTCGTCAATGAAAACGATTACGCATTTATTGAGGTACGGCTTGTAGACGCGATGCATCAAGTCCATGAAGACGGCAAGCGCGTTGGTTAGTCCGAAGGGCATAACGAGGAATTCGTAGTGTCCATAGCGCGTACGAAAAGCAGTTTTCGCAACCTCTTCCTCACGAACTCTTAGTTGATGATATCCAGAACGAAGATCGATTTTTTAAGATAATAACTGGAACCTTGCAATTGGTCGAACAGGTCGTCTATTCGAGGGAGTGGATATCGGTTCTTTATGGTAAGTTTGTTCAACTCGCGGTAGTCGATGCACATCCGGAAAGATCCATCCTTCTTCTTGACGAAGAGAACAGCAGCGCACCAAGGAGAGAAACTGGGTCTGATAAAACCTTTGTCAAATAGTTCTTGTAACCGATTCGACAATTCTTTCATTTCAGACGGGGCTAAACGGTAAGGGGCTTTTGCAACGAGTGCAGCTCCAGGTACCAGATCAATATGGAGTTCAACTTGCCTGTCGGGTGGCAAGCCTGAAAGATCATCGGGAAAGACTTCAGGGTAGTCTCGTGCGATGGGGACGTCCTTCAATTTCTTTTCCTCGGATTGACTAGCTGTTATGTGAGCTAAGATGGCAGGGTAGCCTTTGCGCATAAATTTATGGGCTTTCATGCACGAGATGATGTCTAGCTTGATTCCACTACGATCTCCTTGAATTGTCAGAACTTCGTCGTCGGGGAGGGGTTTCCTGACTCTTTTCTCATGGAAAATGATTTCGGCATGATTTTTAGTCAACCAATCCATTCCAACGACTACGTCAAAACTTCCCAATTGTACCGGCAATAGATCGATCGAGAAGGGATGCCCGGATAAGTTCAAAGAAAAGATTCCTTCGTTTTGATTTGTTTACCATCGGCTAGTTCAACTATATACTTAGTGTCTAATCTAGTTGGCGTGACGTTAAGATAGTTTCTAAACTCACTAGACACAAAACTTTTGTCGGCATCAGTGTCAAATAGAACGGAAGCAAAATGATTATTGAGTAAGAACGTACCCGTTACGGTGTGGGGATCCTAACGGGCTTCAGCAGCATTGAGCATGAAGGCTCTTCCTCTGGCAGGTTCTCGTTTGAGCTTTGGGCGTTCATTTCTGAAGTGGCCAGTGCTGCCACACTCGAAGCAGGTTCCAACGGGGTGCGTCTTGTTCGAATGGTTTGGGCAATCCTGGTGAATGTGACCTTTTTCCTTGCAGCCTTTGCAGTACACATTGCTGCAATCCAGGGTATGGTGCAGGTTACATTTTCCACACTGGGGCTGGTTTCCTGTGTATCCAGGTTTTCTTGCATCAGGTGCAGGAGTTGTTACAGCATAAGCCTTTACGGCTTCAGGGGTTTTCTCAGGAAAGTCAAAAGATTTCTTCCTCTTTCCATCATGGTCGCGTTTGCGCTTGCGGTCAGATTTCAGCTGGTTAGAGGGAACAGATGATACAGGTGCAACTTTGGATTCAGCAACCTTACGAGAGAAAGACAAGCCTTGGCGGTTTTCCTGGTAGGTCAAATTGTGAGCCAAACCGATAGCAGCTTGGAGTGTTGTGGGGTTAGAAGCCATAACACTTACCTGAATGGCGGGAGGAAGACCCCAAATGTATCTCTCAATTTTCTTGTGCAGAGGGGTCACCATTGTAGGGCAGATGTGTGCCAATTCGTGGAATCGGCGGGTGTAAGCAGCTATGTCTGATCCATTCATGGTCAAGTTCCAGAATTCGACTTCCAATCGTTGGAGTTCCTCACAAGGACAGTACTCATCACGTATGAGTAGTTTCAGTTCGTTCCAAGCCATGGCATAAGCCTGGTCCTGTCCGAGGGCTTCAACATGAGAGTTCCACCAAGTCAGAACTCTTTCTTCGAAAACGCTAGTGGCGTAATTGACCTTGTAACCATCGGGACAGTTACACATATGGAACACAGATTCCATCTTTTCGAACCAACGAATGAGTCTAACTGCTCCTTCAGTACCCTTGAAGTGTAAGGGCTTGCAATTTATGAAATCCTTTTAAGAGCATTCTCGGACACCTGTAAGTTACTCAAAACCTTGAATACAATTCGTACAATAGTAGTCATAAATCTTCCGGTCGTAGAAGAAAATTATTTAGTCTTACCACCAGGGGATCCTGATCTCCTTCTGTATGAGGCAGCATCTTGATCTGCTTCGGTGGTCGCAAGTGCATCAGCTATACGCTGGTTAATCAGGGCTTCGATAGCCGCGGCGTCCAGGGTTGGGGTTCCGAGAGGGTCACTATCACGATTCGTGCGTCTTGACATTCTACTTTAAATTGTGTCAGATAAATAAAGTAAGACATTATACATAGTATAAGTGAATGCAATCAAAACATGACATGCCAAAATCCATAACAATCACCACAATATAAAATAACATAGCAACACAATACATTACAAAGTACACCAGAGTTGATAATAACGGTACATGCTACAACATAATCAATTCTTGTCCACAATTGTTCAGACCAACATAAACATTTGTCCGGTGACAAAAACAGATTCACCAATAATACAAGTTTCGAATACATCATAATAATACCATAAAGAGTAACTGTCACTCCATGAGATCACAACTCTAGTAAAATGGTGCTCGATCGATCAGATCGAGTATGTCACGAATCTGGATAATCACTGTCAGCAACAAACGGATAATGCTAGCGAAATCCTACGCCGAGGGGGTAATAGCTGCGAGAGCTCGGATAGCCTGACTGGCCTCAGCTGCAACTCCGGAAGCATCAAACAGATGAACGTGTAGGGTGTCGAGGGCCTGGTCCTAGGATATCACACGGGCCTCCAAGACAGCAAGACGGGTGGCAAGGTCAGTGATAGTGGCTGGTAGAGCAAGGCTACGGATGGTGGCGTGAAGCTGACGGATCTCATCGTCACAACAGGCGATGGAAGCAAAGAGGGATGATACGAGGTAGTCAACAGGGATACCAGAAAGAACAGGGCTAGGTATATCAGAAGGTGTTGGGACATGAGGTGGCAATGGCATGTCCTGGGTCTCAGCAGTGGAGGATGGCTCTCCGATCTCAAAAGTGTTGTCGGCAAATCTCACCCGTTTCTTGGGTGGTATCGTCTCTAGTTTAGCGGGTAGCTCATCGGGCTCTGGGGAGAGGGAACGTTTACGAGACCGTTTCAGACTCGGTAACTGGACCGGAAACGTGTTGTCTACTACGCTTGACTGACTTCCTAGGGGTAAGCATACGGACATACGGAGGGGACCATTAGGCGTGGAGCGGTACGGTCGGAACGAGGGCTCACGATCGGGAGAAGCAGGGCTAGAAGCAGATAGGGTAACGGTGGGAGTATCTCCATCCTCATCTGCATCGGTGATGTCCACTGTGAAGGGCGCGTACTCCTCCGGTTCCTCATCAGTTGTCGAATCCTCCTCCGGCTCGCAGTCGGCATCGTAAGGGCCATCGAGAACACTGGTCGGTGAACGAGGGGGCGATGGAGCCTCAGTAGTGACGGGTGATGCTGACTGCTCCAAGTCGAAGTGTGCCTCAGTCTCAGAGTCAGAAGTCAAGTCAATCGGTCCGTGAGAAGCCATGCTGCGACAAAGTTTCCAAGTAATGATGATAATATATATATGTTATGTATGATATGTGAATCAGTCAAATAGGAAAATTGTGATGCATGCAAGTATGACTAACAGAGCTTAGGCTATAGTCTAGACCCTATGTATGCAATCTAGTTCTATAACCTTGGCTCTGATACCACTCTGTCACACCTTGTAAGATTTGTGTCGGGATGCGAAAAATGTTATCACAGTCAAGGTTACGAACGTACTCTGGATGGTTCAACAACTAGAGCCGTTTTGGAAATTGTTTAATTGTTGGAGTAAATAGGAGTTTTTCCAATAGCATTATGCAGCGGATTGATTGTAATGAGAAAGTAAGTAGTTTTAAGTTTACAACACATAAGTTTTCAAAAGATTTTTAGGACATGACACCGTCAGGTGTTATGTCAGGAAAATCTCCAAAGGCTAAACCATACTCCAGAAATAAATGAAAAGTCCTAAGATGCAAAGGCAGGAAACAAGCAAGCAGGTCCGATGCATGCACAACAATTAAGTTCAAGTACATGAGAATTCATACGAGAAAACGGTCAACAAATAATTGTTGGTGAGTTTCACAGGTTTAAAGTGCTAGCAGTTAAAGGTTGAATGAAAATAGTAATTGAAATCAGTTCATGTTAATAATTGACAATATCAGATAAGACTAGTTGATAAAGTTACCATGTACCCTGAATACCGAAACTGACTATTTACCCACTCTTGGTACCTTTTGTCCGGATAGTACCGCATAGATATGACATAATAATTTGTACTCTTTGACAAATGACGGAGTCACGATTGGAGCTACCAAATCAGAGCAGGGGCGTTCACCCAATAGATCTATTCAAACGTTACCGTTTGCAAATGATATTAATCTGATTCAGTTAATAGTGGGGTTTGAGTTATAGCATGAATGAACATTAGATAACAAATGTGGACAATTGAAAAGCAAATGAAACAGTTATGATAACAAGGTCTAATTGTCTAACATGGAAAAATTGTATGTATGAATTCTCTGTTGATACCTGATATGTGCGTCATGTGAAGTATCAAACAAAGTATAAGATCAAGTCAATTAGGTCTGGCCGAACTAGGTCCGAACCTGGAGTTCGGACTGGCCGAACCTGAGGTTCGGACGAAGCTCGGCCAGCTGGGTATAAATATGTTTTTGGTCTTTGTAATTGAGGGTTCTGAGCGTGTGAGATTTCTACTAAGTGTGTGTTTTCGAGTGTGTTTCTCTGAGTCTATTTCTAAGTGTTTACTGATTGTAATTGTTCATTGTGATCAATAAAACAATCGGTTAATTACGTTTTAATGTTCGAATAGCTACATCGAGTAGACGATCCTATGCTCACGCATTTTCAAGTGGTATCAGAGCTTTCTGGTTCACTCTACTGATTTGTGGTTGCTATCTTCGGATTTTTGAAGCACTTTCCGTGATTCTCGAGTTTGTTTTCGTGTTGTTCATCAATTCTATCGGGTGTTTCGTGTCAAATATGTTCCTAAACCATTTTCTATCGGTTTTTCTGATCCACAGTAACGTGTTTCGTCAAAATCAGTCTTTTTTTGCACGTTTTTTGAAAAATAAAGTCGAGGTTCGGAGGTACCTGGTCAGGTTCGGAGGTACCTGGTCAGGTTCGGAGTAACTGCTCCGAACTTCGAGTTCGGTGGACGTTTGGTCAGTGTTCGGAGTTGTCTCAGTCGAGGTTCGATGTGATTCAAGGTTCGGAGCTAGATCGGAGTCACTTAGGAGTTCGGACTGTTGATTTTGATTCGAAGCAATTTGGACATAGTTCGGACTTTGGTATTAGGTTCGGACAGAGTTCAGAGGTCAGTGTTAGGTTCGGAGGAAGTTCGGCCGGCAAAATTTTTAAAATTTTTCAAACAATGTCGGAATTTCAAGCGTTTGCTGCAATTCAAAGTGTGATGCAAACCATGCTGAATTTTGATGATGAAATCGGAACAAGTCAGAAAGTTCCCAAATTGTTGAAGCTAGAAGATTATCAAAATTGGAAGAAACGATTTTCTGCATACATAAGCACAAATATGGATTCCAATTCGAAAGTTGTATGAACGACCAACTGAAGAAGGAGACTATAAGGAACTTCAAGATTTTGATGCTGCTGAAAGAAAAAGTTATGAGCTTGAAAAGAAAGTTTATGGTTATCTTACCATGGCGTTACTTGTAGAGCCTAGAATTATGAGGCTTGCAATATTAAATGTTAGTTATAGTGTTGGGCTTGTTATAGTTAGTAAAGTGTTATGTGGGCTAGATTGTAATTGGGTTTAGATATTGGGCCCGGTCCAGTTTAGAGGGATTAGGGTTAAGTTTGTTATAAAAGCAAACTTAATCCCTCATATTAGGGGTTCACGAATTTGATAGAGAGAGAAGGAGATTGCGTGGAGCTAGGAAGAATTCTTGTGTACCAGACGATTATTAATCGTGTGCACTTTGTTCCAGGTTTTATTATTTTAATTATTGTGTTCTTCGATTTCTATTTCTTGCATCTTGAATCACTCGATTGACTGGATTTCGCACACTCAATCGAGTAGTGATATCGTGTTTAGAACCGGTTTCGGGACTTACAATTGGTATCAGAGCCAAGAAACTTCGTTTCGAGGCTCTCACGATATCATGATTCAAGAAATATTGAGTTGTCATGATTTTCAGGCGATTTTGTTTTTTATTTGTGAGGCGGCTTTGAAAGAAAATTAGGGTTCATCGGTTGGGATTGGGACTGGAAGTCGTAAAAGATTCATATATTTTTTGCATTTGTCGATCGAAATTTTTTTTGTAGGGTTATTCATCTTAATTTCATTTTTTTCACGAATCTTCATATTTTGATTAAGATCTTTGTGAGTTCAATTTTTAAACAAATATCTCGTTTGATTCCTCCGCAATTAATTAATTGATTACCTTGTCTTTTCTTATCGAATTATCTCCACGTCATTGTATAAAAAAAAGGAAGGATATTTTCATTTCAATTGGTATTCTCTCGGTTTCCTCGTAAGAAGTAGTTCTTGTACTTGAGTTTTCGGCCGAGATTTATAGGTTTTCGGTGTGACAATTTGAATTCACTTAGGTTGAAGATCCATTTAATTACATGTGTGCCATCAGGTTTTTAAAGCTGATTCATACGTAAATAAACCTTAGTTTATTTACGATTTTGCCATTGTGTTTAGTTAAAACTAGTGGACCTCGTCAACCGGTTTTTTAAGCAATAAACGGCCACTCATTTCAAGGTGGTGTAAATTTATTTTGACAGGGTTTTGATCGTTGAATTTTTCTGCACCTTGTGGAGTAATTCATTTTTATTTTCAAATTATTTGTTCCAAGTGTTTCAAAGGTGTTACTAACGTTTTTTTCTGTGAGTTTCGTGTGATTATTGTCCAGGTTACAAGTGTTGCAGAAGCAAGAAGTCCGTGTTCTTTAAGCTATTCGATCGAAATCTGTGGCTTGGACCCTTATTTCGATCAAAATTTTTGGCTTTTCGACCCTTTTGGATACTTTTCGATCGACTACTCGATCGAAGAGTACTTCCTGATTCCGCTATTTTCGATCGGAAAGTCCCTTCGTGACTTTTCGATCAGGTCCGTTTCGATCAGAAAGTCCCTTCGTGACTTTTCGATCAGCTCCGTTTCGATCGGAAAGTCCCTTCGTGACTTTTCGATCAGCTTACTCTTTTCGATCGAGCCGAAACTCTGCCCGATAGAAAAGCAGTCTTTCCGATCCAGTTGAGGCTTTTCGATCCACCCATTTTTCAATCCGATCAAGGCTTTGCGGTCCAAATTTGATCTAGAAGCTCTTCCAAAGAAGTTCATGGCACATATTCTACCAGGCACCACTGCACCCGATGAGATATGTTGCAATCCCAACTGTGAGGCTAAAGAATGGAAACGCAAATTCATTAATGAAACCCTAAATCGTGCATTATCTGATAGAGACCTTAGGGAGTCCAAAAGTAAGACCAGAATATTTAGAGAGAAACTTGAGGCCATTCAGGTAGATGTTAAGAATCTTCAATCTCAGGTGAGTGATAAAAGCACATATCTTAAGCTTGCTAACGCTAAGGTAGAAGAGCTAACCAAGGAGGTTGAGGAACTAAGAGCAAAACTTGACACTTCCCAATCTGCCCTTGAGAAACATCAAGTGAACAAAAGAAAATGATGGATTCTCATCATGCTTTATTCAAATCTGAAGAGCGACTCGAGCAGGTAAAAGAAACATCTGGCCTCGGGGATGGAAATTTTCCTCCCCCATTGCAACATGAATACATAAAAGTGCCCCAAACTGCAGATAAATTATTGAAAGAGTCCCAGAATGAAACAACCATGGTATATGGGCCTCAACCTGTGCATAAAGATGAAAAGACAGCCACTGAAGCAACTCAGTCAAGTAACACTACTGAGTGTGCTGGTTCAAGCTCTAGTGAAGTGAAGAGAGCTGATAAAGAAAAGTTGGTTCCTTATCCAAAGATCGAGACTCCTTATTCCAAAGTTGTGGATGAGGTAAAGCGGGAACGAGTGGTGATGACTACAAGGCCCAATGGTAAGATATTCATGACAACAAGGTCTATGTTCATTCCGATTGAAAGAGAAGAGCGACCCTCATTCACCACTAAGTTCAAAGGCTTGGGTCATGATGGTGGTTTATCATCTCACATTAAGAGCATAAGGCCCAAGATCACCATCAAGCCTCCAACTTCTGTTCCTATCAATATTGAAAGGTCCAAGATGACAAACAAGTCTCAAGTTTCATCAGTAGGCTCATGCAGTTGCAGTTGTAGAAATGCTGCCTCGACATCAAAGAATACATGGAGCACAAGAACTGAAGCTTCAAGGAACCAGTCCACAGTCAACCCAAGATCTGCAAACGGGTCAAATATGCAGACACAAGCAAATGGTGCTCCACCTCAGCAACTAAAGAGAAACGGTTACACGTCTGACTTCTATCTAAAGAAGCAGACTTGTTTTAATTGTGGCAATCCTTGTCACATTGCCCGAAATTGTCTCTATCGCCCCTATGAGCCATATTATCCGCAAAGTCGGAGTGTTTCGTCTCAGGATTCAATAAAGTCTAAGCCAATGAAGGTGCAACCACCTAAGGCGATGAAGACTGTTTCTCCTTCGATAAAACCCTCTGATCAACATTGGGGCGCTGCCAAAGAGCACAAAAAGCTCTTAAATCAAAAACAGGTTTTTCCAAATTATGACAATTTTCATAAAAAGGTGAACAGATCAAAACCTCAAAATGTTGAAAAACCTAAAGTTGTCAATCCAAAGGCAACTAAAACTGTTTTGAAAAATGATTTTAAAAAGAAAAAAGTTGAAATACCTAAAGTCACTACTTCAAAGGTGACTAAAACAACTTTCAAATCACCTGGAATTTGGAAACAAAAATCAAAGGCAGCCACACCCCCAATTCCTGATATCACAAAGGGAATGTTTTTAAAAGAAGTTTCATTTATTGATGCTTCAGGAATACCCAGAACCACAATGTCCTGGGTTTTAATTGCTAACTAATCTCTCACAGTGTGCAGGAACAGTCAAGGAGGACTTTCATTAACCTTGTTTGTTTGTGATAGTGATTGTTCCAGGCACAGGATAGGAGGCATCTCTTCAGTTCATGACATGCAGATCTTAATGGGGAGTATGTTATCCTTGTGAGAGGTAAATCTGAAAACATCAGCAGAAAAAGGTAACACTGTCTGAATTGTTTGTTTCAGAAAATTTTCAAAAGATAAACTTTGAAGGTTAGCTTGGCCAGTTTTAGTAGATATTTAGTGATGTGTCAGTGTGTGCATAAAAAAAAACATGTGTGTTGATTTTAAAAATCAAAAAGCAAGGGGAAGAATAGATAAGATGAAATAGTTGACCCCTCAAAAATTGTGCTTTTTAATTTTTAATCTTTTGTTTGTGTTTGAGAAGGCTAGGAAGTGAAATAAATTTCCGTCTTGGAGATGGCTGACACGCGTAAGGCAAACGTGAAAGACATGATCCACGGTGATATGTTGGTAGGCTCGGCTCTTTAATCTTAAAAGGTATGCGTTACACACTTAAAGATAACGTATGGCAGTTTGTTGGGTAACAACACTTAGGTTAATTGCATTTCTATTTGACTGCATGTTCAAGTTCCTGATATACACGCTTGTCTCCAAAAGTGTGAAATTGAGCTCAAAAAGTCGGTGTCCCCTCTGCTTTGCGTGAGCAATGACCTGGGGATGCTTCGCATGTATGTAAGGCTCTCCTCTGCTTTGCGTGAGCAATGACCTGGAGTTGTCCATACATACGTACTTCTAGATCATCTAAAATAAAAAAAAAATAATTAAAAATAATATACACCCAAAAGATGCCAAAGAGCACATCAAAAGAGACCCTCAAGAGTCCAAAACCCTCAGCCTTTGTCACTGATGAGAACATTATCAAAAATGTTTCAAAAATTCAGTTGACTTGTATATTATACCCAAAAAATCTATGTGATCTATTCTTTCTCTTCTCAACCAAGTCTCGAGCTCACTTTCAAACTTCTGATTCAGGTTGTGAAAATATGTGGTAGGGAAGTTATATGCTTGATAGTGTGCAATAACATGTACCTAGGATTTGTTGAAACGCGCTTGCTGTTCATAATTAATACACCTTAAAAGATAATAAAGTGACAAACAGCCTGAATAAGAAAAGGGTTTGAGTTTAAAGTGGATCAGTATATTGGCAATCACCTGGACGTATTCGAGTAACAGAAGCTGAAAAGGGTTCCTTAGTCAGATTCATACGGTTTGATCCCATAGAAACCTTCTCATTTAGAAATTTGGTATGTTTGTTTTTTTATTTTTTCTTTTGAGTTATCTTAAGTTTTTATTGTTTATTTTTCAATCATGGCCAGGTTAATTTAAAAGTTTTATTAAGTTTTTTATGGGTTGTATGCAAGAAAGTATGACTCCCCTCATAATCTCAGGGGAAGATAATGTGAAGAGTCCTCGGGTTCAATATTAGGTTTTTTTTTTTGGTTAAATAATGCTAACCCGATAACCAGTGATCATTCTCTGGTTAGTGTCTGTTCCATGTTGTGCTTGACAGGTTAAATGAAAAAGACAACTCATGGACAAGAAAGTCAAGGACTCAGTTGACCAATGCACTCATGTTATTGAACTAGCCGGAAAAAGACTTACCCTACTGAAGAATGTGATGCTTAGGGGAAGTTTGTTGGTTCAAGTGAAGTTAAATGCATCACTGCATTTGTTAATTGCAGAAAGAGTGGCAGAGCAGACAAATCAAGATAGAGGTTCTTCAAAAATTTATCCTCTAAAGTTAAGTCAAGACAGTTACTGATGATTCAGCAAGGACTCAACAGTTTTCAATAAGGAGCAAGTATTTGAAAATCCTCCTCTCATTACTTGTTCATCCTTAGAAGTCCAAGCTGATGCTGATTGAGAGAATGCTCCCAAAAGTCTCTCATTGCTGCGCACTGAAGATTGCTGAAGGAAGGGTCTTCATCAACACAAGTTCAAGCCAAAAGAAGATTGCAAAGTTGAAGACTGAAAGTCAAAGACATTTAATATCACAAGCCTAGGGGAAGATTGTAGAGCCTAGAATTATGAGGCTTGCAATATTAAATGTTAGTTATAGTGTTGGGCTTGTAATAGTTAGTAATGTGTTATGTGGGCTAGATTGTAATTGGGTTTAGATATTGGGCCCGGTCCAGTTTAGAGGGATTAGGGTTAAGTTTGTTATAAAAGCAAACTTAATCCCTCATATTAGGGGTTCACGAATTTGATAGAGAGAGAAGGAGATTGCGTAGAGCTAGGAAGAATTCTTGTGTACCAGACGATTATTAATCGTGTGCACTTTGTTCCAGGTTTTATTATATTAATTATTGTGTTCTTCGATTTCTATTTCTTGCATCTTGAATCACTCGATTCACTGGATTCCGCACACTCAATTGAGTAGTGATATCGTGTTTAGAACCGGTTTCGGGACTTACATTACCTACCGAATTGTTACATCAATTCAGCATTTATAAGAAATCAAAGCAATTATGGGATGCTCTATCAGCAAAATGTGAGGGTAACGATGATTACAAGAAGAGTCGGAAGAAAGTATTGAACAAAGAATTTGATAATTTTCAAAACTATGAAAATGAGAATATTACTGCTCTTGTTTCACGGTTTTCACATCTAATTAGTGAATTAAAGGTAGTTGGTATTGAGAAATCTGATGCTGATTTGAAGGAAAAGATTATGGAAGCTTTACCTTAAAAGTGGGAGAATTATGTTTTGCTGCTCACTCACGACAAGGATTATTCTACAATGACATTTCACGAGCTTACTGGAAAACTTCATGCTCGAGAAATGGAAATGTTAAATTCAAAGAAGTCAAGTGCTACTTTGCAAAATCCTGAATTGTATCATGGTGAGAATACGGCAAGCATGAATGCTAAAGCTAAACCAAGTCTGAGTTCTGCACCAAGTACAGCTTTCTTGACTGGAATTTCTCATAATTCTGATAACAAGTCTTCACGGGGTTGTAGCTTTACAATTCCAAATTTTTCAAGTCAGAATGCTTTTTCTGCTGAATCAACAGATGATTGTGCTAAAATGATTTCTGCATTGATTTCATCATCTTTTGGTTTGATTATCAAGAATGTTTCTGATGCAAAGTTAACTAGTGATGATCTTGATGCTCTTGATGATGATCAACTAACTGAATTGGATATATCTTGGCAATATGCTATGTTATGTCAAAGATCGAAGATGTTCATCAAGAAACATGGAAGAAATTTTTCTGATGATAAATTGGGTTTTGACAAGTCTAAGTTAAAATGTTATAAATGTTCACATCTTGGACATTTTGCCAAAGACTGTCAACAGGCACATGCAAGCAAGCCTGGTTTTACTCAATCACCCAAGCCTGGTTTTACTCAACCATCTACTAGTAACACGAGCAAGACAACAGCTTTGACAGCGCAACATGATGGTGTTTATGAGTGGGGTCAACAATTTGGGTATGATTCATCTGCCTTGATAGCTACTCATGTTCAACAAGAGGATTTCTGTTCAGACACTAGTTCCGATACTAGTTCAAATCCAAGTTCTTATGAATCTGCTGAGAATATGGAGAGTCTGATGAAAGAAAATACTTTATTATTGCATGAAATTCAAAAGCTTTCTGAGGAATTCAAGGCTGTAAAGGCAGAGTTAGAGGTGTCTAAAAACAATGAGAAGGAGTTGATGTTGAAAAATGAATCTTTGTTAAATGATAAGGAGGATTTGTTCAAACAAATAAAGAAATGGAAGGATGAAGCAGAGGATACTGCTTCTGATTTCACGAATTTGTTTGATAAATCAAAAGTCAAACTTGATCTACTTACAAAGAATGTGACTGAATCAACTGCTAAGATTGAAGCATATGAAGTTGATATAGAAAAGTTGTTGGATGAGAAGCGGGAGTTAGTTCGTGTAAATAAAGTTCAAGCAACGAATTTGGAGATTCAAAAGCGAAATGAAGCTAAATTGAAGAAGGAATTATTTGAAGGTCTTGATAATCTTCGCTTACAAAAATTTGAAACTCACAAAGTTGCGAAGCGACTAATTGCTAAAGAAAAAGAATTTGCTGAGGCTCAACAGAAAATTTCTGATCTAAAAATTCAAGTTCTTGATGGTAACCGTTTACTCAATAATGTGTCAAATTCTCAAGTATTCACAAGCTTCTTAGCTAATGATGAAAATTTTGAGAAAATGTTTGATAAGACTGCATCACCTCCTGCTCATATCAAAGAAGCTTTCAAAGAAATGAAGGAACAAGTTGAAAAATTTGATTATTCAAAGGTTTCATCATCTACTGGTGAGGATGAGAAAGTTGTGACGAAAAAGAAGGAAAAGAAATCTGAAGTTTCTCCTGCTCCAAAATTTGTATCTGGTTCATCTTCTGCTGATAATGAGAAGTCGGCTACTTCTAGTGACAAGATTCAGTCTCAACCTGAGCTTGATGAAAAGATCTTTTATGATCAAAAGAATGTAACCGAAGTGAAAGCTGAATTTTCTCGATTAGCGAAGAATCGACATTGTTCATCTGAGGAGAAGATTTCTGGAAAGCATGTGGGATTGGGTTTTCACGGGACGAAAGATAAAGCTGAGAAGATTCCAGCATCATCATCTCAAGATTTGAAGAAATTGAAGCTGAAACAAGTGAAGAAGGATGTAATTAAGGCTAAAAAAGTTCAACTTGAGAGATTTTACAAGCTCAAAGGTTCTGATCAGCTTTTCTCTGATAAAGAATTTCCTCTTCATTGTGTTGATGCTCGAAAGATTTCTGAAGTTTTTGTGAAAGCTCAAGTGTCTTCTGAAAGTACTCAATCTCGAAGCCCTACATCCAAATGGGTACATGATCACAGGCATCAGGTATATGATTCTCATTCTGATCATGTTCGAGATATTCATGTGTGTTCTTCGCACGTACATCAAAGGTGGGACAAAATGAAAAGAATATGTTATATTTGCCGCTGATCATGGCATATGGCAAAGGATTGTCCACTACCTGCTGATTCACCCCAAGGGTTTCATAAGAAACTAGTGTTTGGTAAACCTGCCCCAACAAAGTTCTTCGATGAACGAGTCAGAGTTTTTGATGACGTTGAACCTACACTGTGACATCCGAGAATTTCAAGGTTTACTTCCGTTAGACAATTCCGTTAGTTACGTTATAAGTGTTAACTTAGTAACTAATGCTTAACTAGGCCGAATACGTCCACGACCTTTGGTTGATCACCGAACCCGCCCATATGTGCTATGTGCTCATTTATTGTTGTCATTATGTGCAATGTGATTTAAACGCATGATTTAATATTATGAATAGCATGACAATTTGTAAATCCTTGATTATGTGAAAATTGCCTAAGTTGTGCTACCAGCGAAACTACCGGGCGAAACTGTAGTGTCGCCCGGTAGCCAGCTAAACCAGTCAGTTAAATGTGACCAGAGCCAGTTTCGCTTGGCCAGCGAAACTGCCAGTGAAACTAGCCCCTGATATAAATAATCTTAATAAACCCTAGTTCTCCTATTTGCCTCTTTGACACAACAAACACACACACACTCCATCTTTCTCCTGGAAATCTGGTCAGCCGAGATTCACACCGAGCCATCGAGATCTCAGCCCCGAACCATCATCCATCAAGCTTGGAGATCGAACCGTGAGTCCCAAAACCACCACTTTTATGTTTTCTATGTGTTTTCTTAAAAAGCATGACCAAACCTCCATGGAATCACTTGATCTTCGGATATGTTGCTTAGGATTGCTAGATCTACCATAAAGTTGATAACTTTACGTGTGAAATCCATCCATGATTAAGATTTATGCTATTTTAGTCATATTAGGGTTTTAAATGTATTTTGGAGATTTGATGATAAAAATGCATGTTTAAGGTGTTAAAGCTTACTGATTTATGTTGGTAAATGCCTATGAATGCTAGATAATGAATTACATGTAATATGGAAGCTGTTAGATTAATTTTCAGACTGATTTATGTGTTTTTCGCGACCAGCGAAACTGTCATGTTCTCTGGGCGAAACTGTCCAGCGAAACTATGCCTATCTTCAACCAGCGACACTATGCAGCGAAACTGCAGTGTCGCCGGGTAAACCAACCAGACCAGCTCGAGCGAATCTACCGAGCGAAATTCCCTGAACGAAAGTTCAAACCAGTTTCGGGCGAAACTAGGCTAGCGAAACTGTGCCAACAGTTTCGAGCGAAACTAGCCTAGCGAAACTGTGTCATCGGGTATTGCCTAGCGAAAGTGCTGCCCGTGCACACAGCGAAACTGACTAGCGAAACTGCTAGCGAAACTGAGACCAGAATCCAAACTTGTACAATTTGCTTGAATGTTATGCCATGACTTACATGATTATGCCATGATGATACATGCTATGATTTCTGTAATATGTGAACCCTTATTTATGATCAACCATTGGTGTCGTGTGTCTGTATGTCGAGTCATAGTTCCAACGTGCTATGTTATGGGCCATAGTGACGTTAAGTAAAGATTAGACACAAAACTAATACTTAAGACCTAAACGTGTTCATAGGTCTTCGTTAAGCAAACTTGGATATTATAGCAAGTGTAGCAGTGCAACCAAAGGTGAGTGTCACTAACCCGATTACCGTGAACCCGTTTGGGTCACACCGAATAACTAAAAGTAAAACAATGCTGACAACTCGAGAGTGCTAGGCACCTCCCTGATAAACTTGAAAACTTGGAGTGCTCGGCACCCACTTGATGAACTTGAAGTGCTTTATGGGAAGCACTTGCGAATTACCAAAACAACGATTTCTAAAACGAAACTGAAAACACTTTTGAGATTCATGAGAATCCAGTAAACCGTTTTAATATGGCTAGTGTAGGTTAAAGTCTAAACCACATGATATCACATGATTTCTAAGGATGCCTTGAAAACTTAAAAGTCCTCAACTAAATTGTACCATTAATTGTAAAGCGAGGGGATGTTGGGTAGATCTACTGGAGTTTGACAAACTCCGCCCCGTGGCACGGGGAGTGCACGGAGGTACAATATCAGCCTATCTGACCGTGATCCCGAGAGGACACGGGGGAGGCAAAACCGCGATGACGTAGGTCCGCAGAACTGATGGCACGGCCACTACAATAATTTATGGTCAGCTTTGGTACAAACTTCCTTAGTGCATGGAACAACGGATTAGCTACCCGCGATATCGGTTGAGCACTTTAATTTTACAAAACTAGTTCATACCCGATGACGTAGGTCACGGACATTTCCTTTATAAACTAAGACATAACATTTAGCATTGCTTTTCACAAACAAATACTATGTAAGTATACCATGATACAAATTATGATTATGAGACCGGGCCAATGCATGACAAGCCCACTGTGAACTCACCAACCGTTAGGTTGACACTTGCGTGGTCTTAAACTTTTGCAGATCGCTAAGGAGTATCCGGAGCGGGTTGGCATGGCACATGAAGACTTTTATTTTAATTAAACTATTTGGGAATTTAATACACTGATTTGTAAAGCACGTGGTTAGTGCTAAGACAATACTTATTCCGCTGCGTTGTATTTGAGACTTTACTTTATAATTGGTTTTTTGAACTAACTTTGATTCATTTAGTATTTGTAACTAATGGTGGTGGATCCTGGTCTAGCCGCACCCCTTAACGGTATAAACTCCGTTAGTGGTTATTTGGGGGTGTGACAGATTGGTATCAGAGCCATAAGTTGCAGAGAACTGGAATCATTTTGGAAAACGATTTGGAAACTGCAACTTGAAAACCTTAGTTACAAACGAATAAACAAATTCCCAAAACAAAATTTTTACGTGCCAACCTGGGATACTCGCTCTGCTGTGTAAGTAAAAGCTTAGTACGTATGTATATATATATATATATATATAAATATATATATAGACCGTGTCTAGGAAGTCTAACGGAAAACCTTAGGAAAATTTTCACACACGAATACGAAACGCGAACGCTACTGCGCGCACTATTCTGGGGGAAAGCGACAACGAAACGATGCTACACGCTACGTCCTGATTTCTACTACAATGGCTACGCCGACGGTGACTTTTATGGGGAAGCCGACCTTCGACGATAGCTACTTACGACTTACGACGTTCCTCGACGACGCCTCCATTTTGCACGAAAATTTTTCTGGACTAATAGAGGGATAACGGGAAATTGCTAATATACATATTATGGGATATGTATAGAATATAACTGTGACTGAACACTGGCTACTTTAACTGTTCAGCAAGATGTCTGGAAGAGGACACGGAAGGAACAACATCAACATGACGCCTGCACAACTGCAAGCCATGATCAACGAACATGTGCAAGCCGCGGTGGCAGCCGTCCAAGCTGCATATGCCGCTCAGGGTAATTATTATGCCGGTTAAGGCACAAAGCGAATTATATTTGACCTGTTTAAATTTGAAACCCGAACTATTTATGCATCAGGAAACCACCACTGCACGTTTAAGTCCTTCATGGACTGCAAGCCACTAACATTTTCTGGCGAAGAAGGAGCGGTAGGGCTCCTCAGGTGGATCGAGAAGTCCGAGAAGGTCTTCTCCATGTGTAACTGCCCCGCTGAAAGCAAGGTGAAGTTTGCTACTGGTACCTTTGAGGGAGCTGCTCTCTCCTGGTGGAATGCTGAAATCCAGATGATTGGGATTGATGCGGCTAACAACATGCAATGGGAAGCATTTAAGGAACTGATCATGGATGAGTACTGTCCCCGTGACCAAGTGAAGAAGCTAGAGGGTGAATTTTTGAATCTGAAGATGGTTGGATCTGAAGTTGAGCAATATACTGCGCGTTACCATGAGTACGCGGTCCTGTGCCCCACAATGGTTGATGCTGAGTTCAAACGCATTGAGCGTTATCTGGAAGGCCTCGCGCCTCAAATCAAGAGTTTGGTGACCGCCAGCAACCCCGCAACCGTGCAGCAAGCCATTCGTTTGGCTCACAAGCTTACTGATCAGGAGGTCGAGAAGGGTACTCTACCTGCGAAAGCCACTGAGAAAACTGCCTTAAGTGGCAAAAGAAAAGCTGATGATGAAGCTCCTGAGAATTCAATGAACACTCAGAGTGTTGGAAACAGCACTGGGAGGTCTTATCAACTCCCAAAGCCAAAGCAAGAGATCTGGGAATAACAGTGGTAACTACCGCCAGGGTGGCAATGGGCAAAGCAACTACAAAGGTAACCTGCCTCTGTGCAACAAGTGTGGGAAACATCATGCTGGTGTTTGTAGGAAGAATTTGAGCTGCGAAAGGTGTGGCAAGGGAAGCCACGAAGCAAAAGACTGTTGGGCAATTTTGCCCGAGCAACAAAACCGCCCCAGGAGAAACAACAACAATCATGGAAACAACAACTATGGGAACAATCGGGGCAATGGGAACAACAACGGTCAGAACCAGAACAACAACAATGGGGGAGCCCGTGGCTGCTTTGAGTGTGGTGCTCAAGGCCACATTAAAAGAGACTGCCCGCAGCTGAGAAGACAGGGTAATGGAAATCAAGGAAATAACGGTGGGAATGGTAATGGTGGAGGTAATGGCAACGGAAATGGTAACGGGAATGGTGGAAATGGTAGAGGTCGAGCTTTCGTCATGGGTCAGGGTGAAGCTCGCAACGACGCCAACGTGATTAACGGTAAATTCATCCTTAATGGTTTCTTTGCTACTATATTATTTGATTCTGGTGCTGAAAGAAGCTTTATTTCTACAAAATTTGCTAAGTTGATTAATGCTAAACCTATTGCCTTAGATGCTAAGTATGTGGTAGAGCTAGCAAACGGTAAACTTCATGATACGACTCAGATAGTTAAGGACTGTAAGTTGGAACTAGCTGGCCATACGTTAGGAATCGACCTTATGCCTTTCCCGATTGGTAGTTTTGATGTTATAGTAGGGATGGACTGGTTATCTGAAAATCGAGCTGAAATCTTATGTAAGGAAAAAGTGGTTCGTATCCCACTCGAAGACGGTAAAGCGTTAACGGTTCAAGGTGAGAAAGGTGGAACAGTGACCGGTATTATTTCGTTTCTCAAAGCTCAAAAGTGCCTTCGTAAAGGTCACTTCGCGATTCTTGCTAACGTCACCGATTCGACACTTCCCGAGCGCAGAATCGACGACTACCCGATAGTCCGCGACTTCCAAGATGTATTTCCTGAAGATCTGCCTGGTTTGCCTCCATTTCGACAAGTAGAGTTTGGAATTGATTTAGTTCCTGGAGCGTCTCCAATCGCACGCGCACCCTACCGTTTGGCAGTAAGTGAACTCAACGAACTCTCCTCACAACTTCAAGAGCTACTCGACAAGGGATTCATTCGTCCAAGTTCGTCTCCATGGGGAGCACCGGTATTATTTGTTAAGAAGAAGGATGGAACGTTCCGAATGTGCATCGACTACCGAGAGCTTAACAAAGTTACGATCAAGAATCGGTATCCACTTCCTCGAATCGACGATCTCTTCGACCAGCTACAAGGTTCGAGCTACTTCTCAAAGATTGATCTACGGTCTGGATATCACCAACTTCGTGTTCGTGACGAGGATGTACCCAAGACTGCTTTCAGGACTCGATATGGTCACTACGAGTTTCTAGTTATGCCGTTTGGGCTAACTAATGCGCCTGCCGTATTTATGGATCTGATGAATCGAGTGTGCAAGCCGTACCTCGATAAGTTTGTAATCGTTTTCATTGATGATATTTTGATCTACTCCAAGACAAAGGAGGAACACGAGGAGCACCTACGACTTATTTTGGAATTGCTCCGCAAGGAACAGCTTTATGCTAAGTTTTCAAAGTGCGATTTTTGGATTCGCGAAGTCCAGTTTCTTGGACACATTGTCGATCAGAATGGAATTCATGTCGACCCAGCAAAAGTGGAAGCTATCAAGAATTGGCCTACCCCAAGAGCGCCGACCGAAATCCGACAATTTTTGGGACTTGCCGGATATTACCGAAGGTTCATCAAGGGTTTCTCGCAGTTGGCTCAACCCTTAACAGCCTTAACGCACAAAGGAGTGCAATACAGATGGGGTGAAAAAGAAGAACGCGCGTTTCAAACTCTTAAGGATATGTTATGTTCAGCTCCAATTCTCGCGCTACCCGATGGGATTGACGACTTTGTGGTTTATTGTGATGCATCCATCCAAGGACTCGGTTGCGTGTTGATGCAACGAGACAAAGTGATTGCCTATGGGTCCAGGCAATTGAAGGACACTGAAAAGAATTATACAACGCATGATCTGGAATTGGGAGCCGTTGTTCATGCACTCAAAATTTGGAGACATTACCTCTACGGAACAAAGTGCACAATATTTACTGACCACAAAAGCTTACAGCACATCTTTGATCAGAAGGACCTCAATATGCGACAACGACGGTGGGTCGAGCTATTGAATGATTATGACTTAGCAATCAAATATCACCCGGGAAAAGCCAATGTCGTGGCTGATGCCTTAAGTCGGAAAGAGTATGAAAAGCCTCGACGGGTACGAGCGCTGCAACTTACCATCCACACGGGATTGCCGGATCGGATCCGCGATGCCCAGCAAGAAGCTTTAAAGGAAGAAAACTTCGCAGCTGAAGCACTGCGAGGGGTAGATGGTAATTCTGAAGTTAAGTCCGACGGACTCAGGTATTATAATGACAGAATTTGGGTTCCTTTACTCGGAAATCTCCGTGAGCTCGTAATGGACGAGGCTCACAAGTCAAGATATTCGGTGCACCCTGGATCAGATAAAATGTACCAAGATTTAAAGGGTTTGTATTGGTGGCCGAATATGAAAGCCGACATCGCGCGATATGTGGCTAAGTGTTTAACGTGCTCAAGAGTCAAGATTGAGTACCAAAAGCCCTCTGGGCTATTACAGCAACCAAAGATCCCAGAATGGAAATGGGAGGATATCTCCATGGATTTTGTAACGGGATTACCTCATCGATCGAATCGACCAGATGCGATTTGGGTTATCATTGATCGATTAACCAAATCTGCACATTTTATCCCGATGAAAGAAAGTGACAATATGGATAAGTTAACTAAGCTATACATTGACCGAATTGTGGCACGTCATGGAGTGCCTAAGACTATTATCTCTGATCGAGATCCTCGATTTACTTCCCGGTTATGGCAATCTATGCAGGAAGCACTGGGAACCAGATTGGATATGAGTACAGCTTATCACCCGCAGACCGATGGTCAGACGGAAAGAACTATTCAGACTTTAGAAGACATGCTCCGAGCTTGCGTTCTCGACTTTGGTAAAGACTGGGAAGCTCACCTTCCGTTGGTGGAGTTCTCCTACAACAACAGTTATCATTCAAGTATCGGTGCTGCACCTTTTGAAGCTCTTTATGGCAGAAAATGCAGATCGCCCGTATGTTGGGCTGAAACGGGTGAGAAGGGACTCACCGGACCGGAAATCATTCATGATACAACTGAACGGATTATTCAGATCAGAAAACGGATAGCCGCAGCACGTGACAGACAAAAGAGCTATGCCGACAAACGCCGTAAACCTTTGAAGTTCGAGGTAGGCGACAAGGTGCTATTGAAGGTATCTCCCTGGAAAGGTGTGATACGCTTCGGAAAGCGTGGAAAGTTGAATCCTCGCTACATCGGTCCATTTGAAATTATCGGGGAAGTAGGCCCGGTGGCCTACCGATTACAACTCCCTGCAGAACTCGATGGAGTTCACAACGTGTTTCACGTTTCGAACCTAAAGAAATGTCTGGCTGAAGACATCGAAATAATTCCTTTGGAGGAATTGGAAATTGATGAACATTTGAGATTTATTGAGCAACCGGTAGAAATCATGGGACGCGAGGAGAAAGCCCTCAAACGTAGCAAGATTCCGATCGTCAAGGTGCGATGGAACTCAAAGCGTGGACCTGAATATACTTGGGAACGAGAGGATCAGATGAAGAAAAAGTATCCTCACTTGTTCGAGCAAACGTCCACGGAAACTCAAGGTATGATTTAATTTTGGGGACCAAAATTCCTTTAACAGGAGGAGGGTGTGACGACCCTAAAACTTTTGCTTTCTTTCCCCAGCAACGACAACAGCTGATGCTGCGAACGCTACGACACAAGAATAATTTTCGGGACGAAAATTCCAATTACAAGGGGATGATGTGACATCCGAGAATTTCAAGGTTTACTTCCGTTAGACAATTCCGTTAGTTACGTTATAAGTGTTAACTTAGTAACTAATGCTTAACTAGGCCGAATACGTCCACGACCTTTGGTTGATCACCGAACCCGCCCATATGTGCTATGTGCTCATTTATTGTTGTCATTATGTGCAATGTGATTTAAACGCATGATTTAATATTATGAATAGCATGACAAATTGTAAATCCTTGATTATGTGAAAATTGCCTAAGTTGTGCTACCAGCGAAACTACCGGGCGAAACTGTAGTGTCGCCCGGTAGCCAGCTAAACCAGTCAGTTAAATGTGACCAGAGCCAGTTTCGCTTGGCCAGCGAAACTGCCAGCGAAACTAGCCCCTGATATAAATAATCTTAATAAACCCTAGTTCTCCTATTTGCCTCTTTGACACAACAAACACACACACACTCCATCTTTCTCCTGGAAATCTGGTCAGCCGAGATTCACACCGAGCCATCGAGATCTCAGCCCCGAACCATCATCCATCAAGCTTGGAGATCGAACCGTGAGTCCCAAAACCACCACTTTTATGTTTTCTATGTGTTTTCTTAAAAAGCATGACCAAACCTCCATGGAATCACTTGATCTTCGGATATGTTGCTTAGGATTGCTAGATCTACCATAAAGTTGATAACTTTACGTGTGAAATCCATCCATGATTAAGATTTATGCTATTTTAGTCATATTAGGGTTTTAAATGTATTTTGGAGATTTGATGATAAAAATGCATGTTTAAGGTGTTAAAGCTTACTGATTTATGTTGGTAAATGCCTATGAATGCTAGATAATGAATTACATGTAATATGGAAGCTGTTAGATTAATTTTCAGACTGATTTATGTGTTTTTCGCGACCAGCGAAACTGTCATGTTCTCTGGGCGAAACTGTCCAGCGAAACTATGCCTATCTTCAACCAGCGACACTATGCAGCGAAACTGCAGTGTCGCCGGGTAAACCAACCAGACCAGCTCGAGCGAATCTACCGAGCGAAATTCCCTGAACGAAAGTTCAAACCAGTTTCGGGCGAAACTAGGCTAGCGAAACTGTGCCAACAGTTTCGAGCGAAACTAGCCTAGCGAAACTGTGTCATCGGGTATTGCCTAGCGAAAGTGCTGCCCGTACACACAGCGAAACTGCTAGCGAAACTGAGACCAGAATCCAAACTTGTACAATTTGCTTGAATGTTATGCCATGACTTACATGATTATGCCATGATGATACATGCTATGATTTCTGTAATATGTGAACCCTTATTTATGATCAACCATTGGTGTCGTGTGTCTGTATGTCGAGTCATAGTTCCAACGTGCTATGTTATGGGCCATAGTGACGTTAAGTAAAGATTAGACACAAAACTAATACTTAAGACCTAAACGTGTTCATAGGTCTTCGTTAAGCAAACTTGGATATATAGCAAGTGTAGCAGTGCAACCAAAGGTGAGTGTCACTAACCCGATTACCGTGAACCCGATTGGGTCACACCGAATACCTAAAAGTAAAACAATGCTGACAACTCGAGAGTGCTAGGCACCTCCCTGATAAACTTGAAAACTTGGAGTGCTCGGCACCCACTTGATGAACTTGAAGTGCTTTATGGGAAGCACTTGCGAATTACCAAAACAACGATTTCTAAAACGAAACTGAAAACACTTTTGAGATTCATGAGAATCCAGTAAACCGTTTTAATATGGCTAGTGTAGGTTAAAGTCTAAACCACATGATATCACATGATTTCTAAGGATGCCTTGAAAACTTAAAAGTCCTCAACTAATTGTACCATTAATTGTAAAGCGAGGGGATGTTGGGTAGATCTACTGGAGTTTGACAAACTCCGCCCCGTGGCACGGGGAGTGCACGGAGGTACAATATCAGCCTATCTGACCGTGATCCCGAGAGGACACGGGGGAGGCAAAACCGCGATGACGTAGGTCCGCAGAACTGATGGCACGGCCACTACAATAATTTATGGTCAGCTTTGGTACAAACTTCCTTAGTGCATGGAACAACGGATTAGCTACCCGCGATATCGGTTGAGCACTTTAATTTTACAAAACTAGTTCATACCCGATGACGTAGGTCACGGACATTTCCTTTATAAACTAAGACATAACATTTAGCATTGCTTTTCACAAACAAATACTATGTAAGTATACCATGATACAAATTATGATTATGAGACCGGGCCAATGCATGACAAGCCCACTGTGAACTCACCAACCGTTAGGTTGACACTTGCGTGGTCTTAAACTTTTGCAGATCGCTAAGGAGTATCCGGAGCGGGTTGGCATGGCACATGAAGACTTTTATTTTAATTAAACTATTTGGGAATTTAATACACTGATTTGTAAAGCACGTGGTTAGTGCTAAGACAATACTTATTCCGCTGCGTTGTATTTGAGACTTTACTTTATAATTGGTTTTTTGAACTAACTTTGATTCATTTAGTATTTGTAACTAATGGTGGTGGATCCTGGTCTAGCCGCACCCCTTAACGGTATAAACTCCGTTAGTGGTTATTTGGGGGTGTGACATACACTCTTTCATAAACAAAAACGTTTTGTTCCAATGTTCTCAAAGGTTCAAAGTGTAGGTTCATCATCACAGTCACCTGTGATAAATTCATCTCAAACTGTTTTACCAAAACAACAACAATGGAAACCTAAGGTGGTTTCTAAGCAAAACAAGGACACTGGTGGACCAGAAGCGATTCGCTTTGGGTCATTTTTGGACTAATTAGTTTGACCAGTGTGCAGGTACTTCTAGAAGACCTATCGACGATTGAAAAGTTGTTGATGGAGGAGTATTCTGTTTAATTTAAATTTCATGATAAATCTTTCTAACCTGCAAATTTTTTGAATTCTAAATCTGCAAACAATCCGTGTTGATTGATCACTTTTATTTGCTTTCAAATTTTTCTCAAGAAAAAAACCAAAAATGGACTTTTGTTTTGTGTAAAATGAAAATCCAAAAATAGAGTTTTCATTTTAAGGGGGAGAATTGTAAGTAAGGGGGAGTAATTGAGAAATGCATGTTATGGGGAGAAGGTGAATATATGCCAAATATATAATGAAGGAAGGTGAATACATGCAAAATATAAAATTGTGAGAAATTGATCATTGGGAAATGATGGTACATTGGCTTATGTATCTGACTCATGGATAGAGTAGATGAAAGCGCCATAAGATCATTGTTTGATGTGCTTAGTAGGCTTGGCAAATCAAAAAGTATTCAGATGTGATATACACTAAATACTAATGCTTGACCATGTGGATAACATCTTGATGCATATTTCATGACACAAAAAGAAAAATAAGTGTGAAATTCAAAATGAGAAGTCACTGTGTATACATGTGTTCTTTTTGCAAAGATTTAAACTTGTTTGATTTTCTTTATTTTGTCAAACGATCGGACTTTCTCTGCATATCGAATGATCGACCTGATCGTTGTTCGTTTGACGTTCTGCTTTATTTTCTTTGTTGTTTCGTATAACTCATCGGACTTTCTCTGCGTGTACGGGAGTACCGACCTGATTGTTGTTGGGTTAAACAATTTCAATTTGTTTTATTTTCTTATTTTGTGAAATCCAAGGCCTTATCTGTGTATCGAAAGATCGACCTTAAGGTAGACGATTTAACGTTCTTATTTCTTTTTGCATGGAACACAGTTGACGATATCATGAAAATATTATGCATTGTGAAAAATCACAAGTGCTGTCACACAAACGAAAAAAGAAAGAAAAACTGAAAATGTCTGATTATGTTTGATAGTGTGGGATACACTGGTCAAAGCAAATCTAATCGATACTTTCACATATCCAGATGTTATGAGTATGATTCTGCCTGAGTTTAAGTTGGACAAATTATACCAGCAATCAGCGTGACTTATGTGCTTCGATTAATTGAAATTGAAGTGCAGTTCAGTGCGTTATGTTCAATATGATCCCATATAGTGATCTTTCTCATACCAAAAAATAGTGTTTGATTCTGTATTGTGATTTCATTTCGTTTCAGAAAAGAACAAAAAGATTTTCGGTGAGTTTTAGCATAAACTTTGAAAAATAAAAAAGATTTTGTTTCTCCTTTATTTTTGATCTGATCAACATGTGATACAAATCAATTTTCAAAATCATATTTTGGAGTCTCAAAGAGACGTTTTGCACCAAGATTATTTAAATGTTTGAGCAGGTTGCTGTGTGCAAGATATCACAACTTCAAGTCTTCTGAAACTGTTGATAAAAGACCAGAGATACACTAAAATGTCATCAAGTATTCAAGATCAAGCTACGATCGAGTTGAGGAGGAGTTTGTTTGAAGATTCATTTCATTGAACGAAGGGATTCTACACTTGAGGGGGAGCTTGATTGAAGATACAACTTTGATGATGTTGAAGAGATACTGCACACGACGAGGGGGAGTTTGTTGATACCTGATATGTGCGTCGTGTGAAGTATCAAACAAAGTATAAGATCAAGTCAATTAGGTCTGGCCGAACTAGGTCCGAATCTGGAGTTCGGACTGGCCGAACCTGAGGTTCGGACGAAGCTCGGCCAGCTGGGTATAAATATGTGTTTGGTCTTTGTAATTGAGGGTTCTGAGCGTGTGAGATTTCTACTAAGTGTGTGTTTCTGAGTGTGTTTCTCTGAGTCTATTTCTAAGTGTTTACTGATTGTAATTGTTCATTGTGATCAATAAAACAATCGGTTAATTACGTTTCGATGTTCGAATAACTAGATCGAGTAGACGATCCGATGCTCACGCATTTTCATTCTCCCCCAAAGATAAAATAGTTAAAGGAAAAAGGGGTCGTGAAAAACTCACATGATTCAGAAACGGTAGTTGGTAATACGATCAACGGAAGGTGCAAGCCTAGATAATTATAAGACATGCAATGATAATAAGTAATTGGGTTGACATTAATGTCACTCCAATTAGGTAGGTCAAGTCTTGACGTCATGGTAGCCTTGGGGTTAAGTGATTTGAAAGGTCAAAGTGAATGTATCCGGTTATGTGTTTATATTGGAAATAATATAAAATATATATATTTTAATTAAATAAAATATATAAAATTCCCAAATAATATTTAAAGATGTAAATATTTATAGAAATAAATATTAAGTCAAAATGAGGGTTTTCATATGAAAATTGATTATTTTGGCTAGTTAGTAAAAAACCGGGCGATTTCTCGGTAACCGCCGATTACACGATATTTATCCGTTTAAGTTACAAATCAATCAAGTTCAATAAAATTTGATTACTTTCTGTCCAAAATAGGTAGATAATTCTTTTAGCTATCGGTTTGCATTAATTGCCGGTTTGGTGGATTTTGTGTCGGTTTTGCCGTTTTGGTCCTGTTTGCCCGTTACATGACACTGTTAGGTTCCTAAATTCAGATAAACATTTGTAAACATGTTTTTACCATTAAAATAACCCTATGAGTTCATTTGGACCAGATTTCGGATTCCTTACAAAAATGGTGTTTCTGGGCCCGCCTCGGTTTTAGTCCCGGTTTATGCCCAAATTTAAGTAATTTGTTAAGGGATCTTTTGGCCATGTTCTAGAGTCATTTAAAACATCATAACCTACTGTTAAAATGTCTAAACTTTCTGGTCAAAACGGATCTATAGTGAAAAGCAATTTCTAGGGTTTTTAAAGTGTACTTTTGTATGTAAAAGTTTGCTATGGTGAGTTTAAGCACTAGTGTTCTTTCTAAAGTCCAAGATATCATATTTTGACTATAATAAGAGTTTAAAAACTTGTCATAGGCATAAAGAGGTCCAAAGTTACAAGAGCAACACATAATACACAATATATACAAAGTTATTGTCTAAAAATGCAAACTAAACAAATACTTGTGTGAAAGTCCAACCAAACTAAGTTTTGAGCATAATATTTCAAGGTAAAGACTATCATGAGTTCCTAGTAGGTAAATACATGGAGGAACATGAAGATAAATAGAAGTAAGTAAGCTTTTATGGGGTAAAATGATGTTTAGACAACAATGTGAGTCAAGACTTGCTAATCGAGTGTTATAATCATGAAAGGAGACTAAAAATACTTGCTAGAACAAGATTTAACTAAGAAAAGTGAAGATGGAACCTTGTTGGAAGAAGGTGGAGGCCGAAAATGGTGATGATGATGGTTGTTCTTGAGTTCCAAAGCTCCTAGCACCTTGAAATCCTTGAGAGAAGTGGTGGTTCACTAGGAAGTTTTAGAGAGAGAGAGTAGAGAGAGAGAGAGAGGGGGACGGTTGGATTGGATAGAGAGAAAGAGAGAAGTTCTTGAAAGTGTAAGTTTCAAATGAGGCTAGGTTAAGGAAAAGGTATTTAAGTATGAAAGTAAATGAGAAAGGGGGGTGTTTGGTTAGTGTGTGTGTGTGTGTGTGTGTGTTTCGGTTCACATAAAACCGTGAGAGAGAGGGATGACCGAGAGGGAGAGAGATGGAGAGAAATGAGTGTGTTTGGGTCTTTGTTTGAAATAAATATCTAGTAAGTAAAGTGGGTTAAAAAAATTTCAAGTGTTTGTGTGTGTGTAGGTTGGTTATGGACCGAGAAGGGAAGAAAAGTGGGACGGGTTCGAGCCACGGTTTGGCCGGCTCATGGGGATGCTCCAAGGGGTTCAAGAGACTTGAATACTTGTGCTAATTGTGTGTATATTGAGTGGAACATGGCTGCAATTTTTGAGAGGGAAAGTGGGTGTCACATGGTGGAAAACTAGTGACCATTGGTCCATAGTTTTGGTTTCATTTGAGACAACTCTTGGCTATAGTTGCCAAAGAAGGCATAGGGTTGTAAGAGTGTTGTCTACCTTTGATTTGAATGGCATAAAAAGAGGGTCAACACAAGTACAAGGAGTACCTAACAAGTTAGATGGCAAGGTGGTGGGTGGTCTCTTGGTTTCGGTCGAACAAGAAGGAGGGGCAGTCACGGGTTAGATCCTGTGGCCGACCGACTCAAGGAGAAAACTAGAGGAGAAAGGGTAAAGGTGACGGGTTGGTTTAAACGCGAAGGAAAGAAAGAAAATAAATAAATCGAATCGGGTTTGAATGTTTTATAAAATATTTATTCACTACGACGTAAAATATTAAAAATAATGACTCGGTTTGGAACAAAGTACTCGAGGTTAAATAACTTGAAAATATTACGTTATGCATGTAAAAATACATTAGTCGTGAATGTTAATAATGTTAAATGAAATGTTTTGGACGTAAAATAAATCGATGTTAACGTAAGGATTGGATCACAAGTCTCGTTTAGTTGTCATTGTCTAAACACATTGTTCTTTAATACGAGATTGTTTATAAATGTTATCTATGAAATATGCGAATGATAAAGTGATAAAGGTTGATCAAAGGTTACGTTTAAAATGTATGTTAAATGATAATGATAATAATGACTAATCCCAAGATGATGGGATCATGTATGATGTTTTGCCACATAGTTTGATAAACTTGATAAACGGATTTGGTTAGTCGCTTTTTAAATATTGAAGTTCCAGCGACCATTTCGTGCAAAGAAGTCATCATGTTCGAGTATCGTTTTCAACATGAATTAAGGCTACGTCAAGGTTATTTTCCTATTGTAAATGAATGTAATTATGATAAAATTGGCATGTTGCAAGTAAACAGTTACGTAACACAGTTAACACATAAGTATATATTATCGGTTTAAGTCCTTGGAAACTTACGGGTTGTTACACATACCCTTACTTCCTGTCAATTCCAAAACCTCTACACATTCTGAACCTGAAACTGCTCTTTCTCTAAGTCTCCACACAATCATTCATATTTACCATTCAATCCCACATTTATGAAGTAATGGCACCCAAATCCAAGTCAAATAATGAATAGGAAAAGTCTCTATTTGTTCTGGAACACAATCATATAGCTTTCTTAGAAAAATAAAATTTTTTTGATGGGATGATCGATTTTCTGGTAAAATCAAGCATACACGTTGCTTTAACAATTAATCCCACAATCTACAAAGATACAATTGCCTAATTTTGGGCACAAGTAGAGGCATTCTTATAAGAAACCGATGATCCAGTTGTACAAGCGCTTGAAATTCAGTCAAATTTCCATGAAAAGAAGGTGCATATCAATGAAGCACTAATCAAGAAGCATTTAAATTTCAATGATGAGGAAGGATACACCTTAATGTCATCTGAAGTGTACACAAACCTATCAACATAGCGGATATAGAGGAGGGAACACGAGAAAAATGATAAAAAGGCACAATTGCCTTATGTTTGGAGGTTTCTTGCTCACACAATTCTCCTCTGTCTGATTCCCAAGAAATCAGGACATGATGAACTTGCTGCACCCCAAGCCTCAGCATTTCATCCTTTGGTCAAATGTGAAAACTTTAATTTTTCAAAAATGATTTTTGATGGTCTCAAAGATAACATTGGGGAAAACTATTTTCATATGTACCCCAGATTTTTACAAACCATTTTGGATGCTGAATATCCTGATTTACCAAAAACTGGCTCAGTCTATATGCCAAGGGCTATGACTGATAAAATATTTTCAAACATGCAAACTGATAAGAAGGTGTTTCTTGGTAGTAATACTGACCATTCCATTCCAACTCCAAGGCAGTTGTTGACTGGTTTGCGGCCACAGGCAAGGGAACAACAAACAACTGTTAATCCTTCTAAAGAGCAACTTGCTCAAGATGACAGAACTGATCATCCCCCAGTTGCTGAGCCCACATCTGTGTCCACACCTACAACCTCTTCTATCCCACTTAAAGTTACCCAAAAGAGGAGGAAGCAACTCTCAAAATCTATTGCCAAAACTTCCACCACCACAAGCAAATAAAATCCTATTTCTAAGACTACTAGGTCTACTGCACCTATGCAGTCTACATCCACCAAAACTTCAAGCCATGTTCTAGACCAAGTGTCTAAACAGAAAAAGCCAAAATTGGGTTACCACCTCATAGTTGAAGATGAACCCTCATTGGCGGATGAATATCTAGAAAAGGATGCACATCTGAAGTTGAATCTTATATCGCGTATGTATTATTTACATGTATTTTGTTACTATATATATACAACATAGTAGTATCACATACACACACACACACATATATATATAACATATATATATATAACATATATATATATAACAAGCATAGAGCCCGTGCGTTGCGGCGGCCGCCGTTTATAGCGGGCTATATGTCATATGTTCGTGCGTTCGGCGGTGGCGACAATTTACAACGCGATATTCGTTTCTATTAGCGCGATGTGGTGCGATGAAAATTTATAACACGGTACATACACGTTTGGTGGTGGAGACAATCAACGAACACAATATTTGTCAATCAATATTATTTCATACCTAACATAGTCATATACTATTTTTTAACAACATAGATAGCATGGTTCAAACACTCGCTTGTGTATCAGTGATGGTAGTCAATTTCTAAATGATGCAAAAGTCTATACGTAATATCTACAAACTATTTTGGTTTACATGATTCATCTGGTTTCAGCCTTTTAGTTTACAAGCCAGGAGTACCTAGTACATAGATATTATCTAAATCTTTAAAGGTTAGTTGGGAATCACGGTTTGGGTGATGATAAAAAACCTCCATGTTCATTAAATTTAATCACCAACAAGGCTCTCATTCCATTGTGGACTTTCTCTTATTGTTCCATAAATTTCTCTTACTATTTTTTGCCCATTTGCAACATCATGTGGAGGGATGATCATCATTACTGGAATACCCCTAATGTTAAACTATCTTGGTTCAATCACATTCAAGTTTGGTAATTTACCATCTTTAGAATGCAACACCTTTTATGCATCCTTTTGTTTTCACTTTTTACCACTGGCAAGAATATGAAAATTATAATTGTCTAGAAACATAAATAGTATTTTAAAATTAGTAATCATGTTCTTCTGATTAGCATTTGGTGCTACAACTTAAGCAACAATGCATAGTTGATAGCAAAACTTCCTCCACCTATTCTAATACAAAAATATTAGTGGAAAGTTAAATATATAACTGCATCACACTACCTATTTGCTGGACATCATAAATAGTCTAAATCCACACAAAAACATTGATGTTATAACACCCCACGTTGGGTATCGGGTCAAAACGGTTAACTTTTTATGCGACGGGTTACCGTGGGGCTATGCACTTATATTTAAGCATGTTATCATCCATGTTCTTTAGTGAAATCAAATATATTTTAGATCTTCTAATTATACCTCATGCAAACAACCAACCAAATTTTAAACTCACGTGACGAAATAGATAGTAAACAGGCAATGGGAGAAAGTCGGTTACAAGTAAAATACATGTGAGGCTGGGATATACAACAATCAGAATATTATATACTTTATATAAATCAAAGCCCTTAAATAACACAAAAAGGAATCAATGATATAGAGAACTAACCATCACATATTATCTAATTCATAATCTAATTTTTTGAATAAAATATTTTTTCAGATTTATGCTTTGATTTATTTAAAGTACACATTGGGTAACTTTTTACCCGCCCCTTATGAGTCAAAAGGGCTGCCTCTAATCGAAAAAGTACCTCATAGGTTCATACCTTCCATGAATAAGACCCAAACGTGATGATAGAAAGGAGGTCTAAAGTTGTACCTTTCTTAGTTATGTGCAAATAGCAATCATCCCTTCAGTGTCTTATACTCTCCAGCTAGCCAGTGCCATTGTGGTGGTAGCAAAAAATGATGATATTATGAACTATTATTCACCAAAGCATCGAGTCCACAATCCCGTATAGGTTTCAGTAAATACAAGAATTAGATCTTATGAGAAGTTTGAATGAGTTGATCAAATATTCAAGATTTGAAATTTAATTGATAAAGTACCTAGCTATTAAAGTATGAGCAATGTGATGCACATTCACAATAGATAATTTGTATGTAGCAGCAACTTTCCAAGCTTTCTACATACCAACTACCAATAACATGTCATAAAATCTAAGTCAAACAAACCAAAACACCAAAAAAGGGATAAGAGAGAAAATTAAAAACAAAAATTTATGAATTAGACAGAAAAGAAATAAAAGATAAAAAAATTAGCTGCTCCTCGAAGACACAAGATTAGCCAGGACAAATAGTAATTGCAACTGTAGAGAGATATGCCTTAGTCAAGTTAGCTTTATCAAGTATATCTTATGCTACATAAAAGCATATAAAAAATGTAAGGAATATCGCTTTGGAGATTTCCGGCTAAAAGCCAGTTTTGATGTTTTCCGGCTGAAGTTGAAGTTCAAGCGGAACCGGCAGTTCAAGCGGAAGAAGCATTTTTGTCTGATAGCGAGTGAACTCAATTATCCACCAGATAATGAGTTCAACCGGACTTTTCCTGAGATATCTTTTCAGTAGTCCAATCCTGCAAAAGCTTCTCGGTTGCTTCCAAATCTATCAAAGCCGCTCTCCTAAAATAGGTTGTTGCTGTTAACACTCAAGATATTCTGATTGTCGAAGTTTATTCTTTTGGTAGTTTGTATTTGACTTTGTAGTTAACGGTTTAGATTAAATCGTTCAAGATCAATGGCTGTCATTGATCTCATCTGCACTATATATAGCAATAGTTAGCTCTAGTTTACACACGGTTCTTGGTCACCTTGTAATAGTGTAACTTTGAGTTAATGCAAATAGTGTCGAGTATTTCTTACTTCGTTGTTACTATACTTATGCAAATCAAACACTACCTAATACAAGAGAACTAAAATCAGCTCAAGTAAACTGAAATATAACTTTAATTCCGCAGGGTTATATTTACAAGTAGAGGGTTCTTGTTTGTTAAAGACTAACTTATTTTCGATCCTACAAGTGGTATCAGAGCTTTGGCTCTCACTTTGAAGATTTCCATTGCTTCAAAGTTGATACTCTACTCGTTTACTTTGTTATTTCTGTCTTTCAAAAGGTTTTTCAAAATGAATGAACTCGGTTTGGGATGTTCAAATGGTAGTCCTAACAAACCGCCAATGTTCACTCCTGATGACTTTGGTACCTGGAAACTTAGGATGGAAGGTTTTGTTAGGATCTTAGATCGCCGTATATGGAATTCTTTAACTGAAGGTCCTTATTCACCCACAGTTCCATCTGCTGATGACGCTGAAGTCAGGATACCAAAACCTTTAAATAAATATGTTGACTCTGACTATGCTGCTCTCGAATTTGACTTTAAGGCATATTGGACTCTACAGGCTGCACTTCCCAACTCTATTTTAAGTGGGTTTAAGGGTTACAAAACTGCACATAGCTTGTGGAATGCCTTAAGTGAAATGTATGAAGGAACCAGTGAGGTTAAAGAAAACAAGAAAGATGTTTTAAAACAAAGATATGAGAACTTTACCTACAAATATGGTGAATCTATGACCAACCTGTACTTGAGATTTGTTTCCATACTTGATGAACTGCAAAAACTAGATGTAAAACTAGATCAGGTCGATGTAAACAAAAAGTTTTTACGCTCTTTGCCTTCTGTGTGGATAGTTTACACTGTAAGCATCAGAGAATGTAAAATTTTGAAAAAGATGAGGCTTAGTGAACTTCATGGCATACTCAGTGCTTATGAAATGGAACTAAATCTTAAGCAAAACTCATCTTTTGAGTTAACTCAGCTGTTTTAACCTACTCTAGTAACTACTGATTTTCAAAACCAGAGATCTTCAAACTCTTCTTCATATCAGTCACCTATAGTCAGTTTCCTTGAGACACCAAGGTGTAAGAGAGTTTTCCAAATTCCTTTGATAACTCTCACAATGCTTACATAGCGCATGACTCATACCAAGGCTTCATTCCTGAAGACTTAGAATGTATAGGTGCTGATGACTTAGAAGAGATGGATATTTTGACCCAACTTGCTATGGTGACTGTAAGAGCCCAAATATTTTACAAAGAACAGGTAGATCTTACAAAGGAGAAAAAGGTGCTCACATTGGCCTAGACAAAAGCAAGGTAAAATGTTATAAATGTCACCAACTGGGTCACTTTGCAAGAGAATGCTCCCAGCCAAGAAGGGGAGGACAGAATCAGGATCAAAATCAGATGAAGAATCATGGTGGAAACAACCACAACAACTCAAGCAACAATGCCGCTCATAGTTCAGGACAACAACCCACCCAACCAAAACCAGCCGGAAGTCAAAACCATCAGAATGTGGTTGCTGCTGTAGCAAACCAAACTGAATGTGTTGAATGGGGAGACTTCCTAGCTGAGTTCGAGCCTATCAACCATGCTTTGATGGCCAAGCAAGATTCTCCTTCTGATCAGGTAAATTCAATTCTTGAAAAAAGTTCTTGAAAATTTATGCAGCCCTGCCTGCATTGAACAAGTGACAAAGTACAGAAATCACAACTTAGATCTGATTGATGAAGTTTCAAATTTAAATGAGTTAAAGGAATGCTTTAAGAAAACTGAGTCATCTTACATCACTAAGATTGACAACTTAAACAAAGAATTTGAACAATTGAAGCAAACCAACTCCATTCTGGAAATACAATTGGATGATCTATTGTTAAAACTTAAAAAATCAAGAAAAGAAACCAAAGAAGCTAAGGCTGAGGTTGATGTTCTTGAAATAAAACTAAAAGATGCTTTGTTCACTTGGGTTAAATTTCAAAATGCTAACAAGAAAGCTGAGAAACTGTGGATGGGAGGGATGTATGGGAAAACGAGTGTTGGCTACAACAGTGTTGAGCCACCAATTGAATATTCATCCGCAATTGAACCAAACAAAGCCCTGTCAACAGAATGTAAAATTAGTCTCACTGTTGATGATACCTCATCACAGTCAAGTACTGAAAAATCTGTTGAAACCAAAAAGCCTGAAGTCAACAATGCTAGCACATCTGCATCTGTTGACTAATCAAAAATTTTGAAACCATCAATTGCTGTCCCACCTCCAACTATTTATGAATCTAAGGAGTCAAAAGTTGGAGGAAAATAACCTGAACAACAAAAGGGAAGTCAAACTCAGAGACTTGGTCAATTAAGTTACAAATAAGTTACCAACATTGAGTCTCCCAAGAGAAATGAGTTTTATGAAGCAAAAACTCTTGAATGTGTTTTCTGTGGTGAAAAAGGGCACCTTGCTGCTATGTGTTTCTTCAACCCACTGAGTAAAGTTCAACATCTTCAAAAACCAAAATTTACTCAAAAACCAAAAACTGATTTCCAAAGAAAGCCCACAGGGTAGAATCTCACCTGTGAAAAGCCAAACAATGAAGTATTTTGGATCTGAGTCGAACAGGATTTTGGTGGGAAATGAAGGAAATGCAATTTTTTCTGTTTTAAGGTAAAATCGTTTTCCGGTCGAAGTTCAACCGGAACGACCTTCCGCTCGAACTTTTGTTCAACTGGAAAATCAAAAACAACCCAGATCAGCTACTGCTCCAAACAGAGACTGAAATTACACTTTGCTGAAGGGTTAGAACTTTTTGAAAGCCAAGGTAGGAGAAATCCCACAAGAGGAAAGACCACCTCAAGGGAAAGTTTTTCAAAAGGCAAGAAAACTAACCAACCGGAATTCTCTGGTAGTTCAAGTGGAAATTACTGCATTCCATATCAGGTTGAAAAATTTTCTCAAAGGTTTCCCCAATAACCTGAAAGAACTAAATTGGTCAATCAAGTTCACTATTCATCAAGTGAAATACCAAAGAAAGTGACCAATAAACAGAAAAAATTCCGGGAATACAATGAAAGAAAAATTGTTGAGAGGAAAAACAACAAGAGTGAGAGATCAAGTCAAACAAGCACTCCCTATGAGAGTTTGAACTTTGATAATGATGATTTGCTTACTGATGCTCCAGTGGTGAACACTTTAGTACTCAAGGAGTACAAGTATAATGATGCTTATGGTAGACCCAAGACCACTCAGGCTTGGGTCCCCTATAGAAACTGATCAAATCTGATGTGTGCAGGTGCAAAATAAAAGCGAAGATAGCCTATGGGTAGTTGATAGTGGATGCACTTGCACATGACAAGGAATAAGCATATACTAGAAAACACAAAAAAAAAAATCAATGGAGGACCAGTTGCCTTTGGTAGCACTAAAGGCCACATCTCATTACAAGGAGATGTGAGCAATGGACTGGTAAGTTTTGATAGAGTCAATTTTGTTGATACATTAAATTTCAACCTTGTCAGTGTCTCACAAATGTGTGAAAAGAACTTGAATTTGATGTTTAATGAGAGGGAGGCTATAGTACTCAAACCTGGTGTGAAAATTCCTGATGAGCTAATCATGCTTAAAGCACCCACGAGAGATGGACTATATATTTTGGATATGTCAGTTGCTGCACCCTCCTGTGGCACTACTTGCTTCATATCCAAAGCCTCTTTGGATGAGTCTAATTTGAGGCATAGGAGGCTAGGACATGTAAATTACAAGAACATGAACAATATTGTCAATCTTGGCTTGGTTAAGGGTCTTCCTAACAAGCAATTTACATGTTCTGAACATTGTGTGCCATGTCTCAAGGGCAAGCAACACAAAACCTCCTTCAAGCCCAAAGTTGAATCTTCTATTTCACAACCTGTAGAGCTGTTGCACATGGATCTCTTTGGTCCAACTAGAGTGATGAGTTTGGGAAAAAGGTCATACTATTTTGTTATTATTGATGACTTCTCTAGATACACATGGGTTTTCTTTCTTAAAACAAAAGATGAAACTTCTGAATTGTTAAAAACTCTTGTGATAAATTTAGAAAATCAATCCAATTTTAAAGTGAAAACAATCAGATGTGACAATGGTACTGAATTTAAAAATATTGTGTTAAATTCATTTTGTGAGGAAAAGGGAATTGTGAGACAATTCAGTGCTCCTAGAACTCCACAACAAAATGGTGTTGCTGAAAGGAGAAATAGGACACTGATTGAAGATGCTAGGTCAATGTTAGCAGACTCCAAATTCCCTGTGATATTTTTGGCAGAAGCAGTGAACACTGCCTGTTATGTACAAAACAGGATTTTAATTGTTAAAGGCAAAAACAAGACACCATATGAGCTTTGGAGAAAAAGAAAGCCAAACATTTACTTCTTTAAGCCATTTGGTTGTCCTGGCACAATATTAAAAACCAATGAGCTATTGCCTAAATTTGCAGAAAAGGTAGATGAAGGATATTTTGTTGGATATTCTGGTGTGTCCAAGGCATACAAAGTATACAACAAGAGAACCAAAATTGTTGAAGAAACCATAAATGTATCTTTTAATGACGCACTAACTACCGCTTTCAACTTAAATATTGATAAGCATGTGAGTACATCAGTGCAGGGACAGAATTCTTATAGGTCAGCTGATGATCATTGGAAGAGCAACCAAGCTGGAATCAAGAAGCCAATCTTCTTCTCTTCAATGAGTATCAAGCCTATCTTGTTAAACAATGGAATGAAACCAGCTGAAATAGTTCAAATCGATGATGAAATAGTTCCGGTTGAAGTTTAGGCAGAACCAGTTTCTCCGGTTCAAGTTCAACCGGAAAACTCCATTTCAGCAACTTAGGAGAATACTGTGTCAGGGTCAAATGAAGCTGAAAATTCAGAAAATGCTATATCAAATGAGCTTAATTTAGAGCACCTGACCTACAATTCAGACACAAATTCTCATGAAACAGTTGAAGTTTCTGATCTTGTAACACACTTTGGTAATGTTGAGCTTGAACACATACTTCCTAGGCTCAATATACCATCAAATGGAAGAATCCATGAGTTCCCTATGCATGTAGATAGAAGAATCAACAAGAATGACAGGGCATTTTTATAAAAAAACAAAGTGGGTATTCAGAAAAAAAAAGGATGACAGGGCATTGTCATCAAAAACAAAGCAAGACTGGTGGTTCAAGGCTATGTACAGGAAGAAGGCATTGATTATGATGAAGTGTTTGCACCAGTGGCTAGATTGGAGGCAATCAGAATTTTTCTAGCCTATGCTGCCTTCAAAGACTTCCAGGTCTTTCAAATGGATGTCAAATGTGCCTTCCTGTATGGCCTACTAGAACAAGAAGTGTATGTCAAGCAACCTTCTAGTTTTGAGGACCCTCATCACCCAAACAGGGTATGCAAGCCAATCAAAGCCCTGTATGGCCTCAAACAAGCACCTAGAACCTGGTATGAAACTCTTTCAAACTATCTTTTAGAGAATGGCTACATGAGAGGAGCTATTGATAAAACACTGTTTACCAAAACTGTTGGTAAAGATATGTGGTTGGTGCAAATTTATGTAGATGACATTATTTTTGGCTCATCTAATACTTTGTTGTGCAAGGAATTTGAAACTTTGATGCAGTCTAAATTTGAAATGAGCTCCATGGGAGAATTAACTTTCTTCTTAGGAATTCAAGTGAAGCAAACTGCAGTTGGGATCTTTCTGAACTAGTCAAAGTACATTCAAGACATGCTAAAGAGATTTGATATGCTGTCATGCTCAAGTGCCAAAACTCCCATCTCCACTTCCCACAAGTTAACCAATGACTTAAGTGGCAAGCCAGTGGATGTACACATGTATAGAGCAATGATAAGATCACTGATGTATCTAACTGCAAGTAGATCTGACATCATGTTCAGTGTTTACTTATGTGCAAGATATCAGTCATCACCAAAGGAGTTACACATGCTAGCTGTCAAGAGAATTTTTGTAAATCCATGGAACGGATCTTACTACTGCATGATTCGGTCAATCGAGAACAAACACGATGTAAATAAAGCTTTGCTTTATTGATTCACAAAGAGGTACAAGTTAGAGAGAGAAACACACTCAGATACACACAGTTAAGATATAGCAAATGATAGAACTTTTGAACTCTCTCTAACATGAACTATTTATAGTTAGCAACT
Organism: Deinandra increscens subsp. villosa; assembly: GCA_039602395.1. Taxonomy (NCBI): domain Eukaryota; kingdom Viridiplantae; phylum Streptophyta; class Magnoliopsida; order Asterales; family Asteraceae; genus Deinandra; species Deinandra increscens. The sequence continues at coordinate 26,658,695 of JBCNJP010000025.1, forward strand.
TACTAGCGTACCAACTGGCATACCATTTGGTACGGGTGTACCAATTGGTACGACGTACCATTTGGTACGGCACCTTGGTATGTTGCAACTATGACTCACTCAAACTCTCTAAACTAGATACAATACACGAGACACAACGCAGCATATGAATATGCTCTAACAAACTCCCCCTTAATGTGTAGTGTATCTAGCTATCTATCTATCTAACAAAACTTCACTCTTCAATCTTCAGCATCGTTGTGTCTGATCTTCAACTTGAAATCTTGTCAGAAATAGAGCTTGGATGGCCGGATCAATCTTGAACATTCTTTGAACATCAAGATCCACTTGTGAAAGATAATATATACTCCCCCTTTCACCATGCATGAGTCTTGTCACACAGATAACCTGCAATTTCAGAAGATAGAAACGCGGCTTTCTTTTTCTTTTCAAAATTAATTTAATCTTGGCGCAAAATTTCTCTTCGAGAATCCGAGATATAGTTTTGAAATCATGATTTTGTATCTTGTATCGATCGGTCGAACACAAATAAGAAACAAAATCTTTTTGGCTTTTTGAAACTTTATATCGAAACACAACAAAAATCTTTTTGATTTTTCTAAGTTTATGCTAAAACACACCTAAAATCTTTTTAGATTTTTCAGATATGAAACATAAACGCAATATAGAAATGAAATACTGAATCACACACTATTTTTGTCTTTTGCGAGAAAGATCACAACTTGGGATCATATTGGTCATGACATGCTGAACTACACTTCAATTTCAATTACTTCAGCACACAAGTCATGTCGATTGCTAGTATAATTTGTCCATCTTAAACTCAGGCACAATCATACTCATAACATCTGGATATGTTATTGTATTGATTTAAATTGCTTTGACCAGTGTACCCCACACTATCAGACATACTCATATATGTATTTGCTTATCACACTTTGTGATTTCATTTGTGATTTAATCACATAATGATTGTATTTATGATACAGTCAACTGTTCCATGCAAAAAGAAATAAGAACGTTAAATCGTCTACCTTAAGGTCGATCTTTCGATACGCAGATAAGGCCTCAGATTTAACAAAATAAGAAAATAAAACAAATTGAAATTGTATAACTCAACAACAATCAGGTCGGTACTCCCGTACATGCAGAGAAAGTCAGATGAGTTATACGAAACATCAAATAAAATCAAGCAGAACGTCAAACGAACAACAATCATGTTGGTCTTTTGGACACGCAGAGAACGTCCGATCGTTTGACAAAATAAAGAAAATCAAACAAGTTTAAATCTTTGGAAAATGAACACGTGTATACACAGTGACTTCTCATTTTCTTTTTCACATATCTTTTCTTGATATATCATGAGATATCCATCAAGATGTTGTCCACTTGGTCAAGCATTAGTATTTAATGAATATCACATCTGAATACTTTCTGATTTAATGCCGAGCCTACCAAGCACATCGAGCAATGATGTTATGGCTTTTTCATCTATTTTATCCATGAGTCAGACACGTAAGCCAATGTACCATCATTTCCCAAATATGTCGGATCAATTTCTCATTTTTCAATGTTTTTGTATTTTTCTGTTTTTCAATGTTTTTTATATATTTTTTTCTCCCCCTTAAAATGAAAACTCTATTTTTGGATTTTCATTTTAACAAAAACACAAAGACACTATTTTTGGTTTTTCAATTTACTCCCCCTAAACTACATACGAAATGTAAAAGAAAAAAAATTGACCAATCGATACTGATACCTTTTCCGTTTATCTTTTAGAAAAACTTTTAGTTTAGAAATATGAGGCATTCAATTTAAGTTAAGCAGGAGACTCCACTATCAGTGACTTCTTGAAGCTTGAACTTCACAATCACTAACAGGTCTTCTTGAAGAAACCTGCACATTGGTTTTAAATGATTAGTATTCAAATGACCCGAAGCACATAGCTTCTGGTCGACCAGTGTCTTCTTCAAAATCAGTCGCAGCCTAGCTGACCACTTTAGGTCGCCACTGCATTTTTTGCGTTTTCATTTTTAACAGAGTAATCATCATGTGATGAACAACCAACACATGAATCAAATTTGAAAAATTGTTTCGTTTTAGATTTTGATTCGGAAGGTGTAGACTCAGTAAAAATCCTACCTGATTCATCAATAAATGTGGTAGATTTGGTTGAAAATTAACTTTTTACAGTTTCAGGACAATTTATCCCGTGCCATGTGTCCCTTTCGGCGACATTGATAGCACAAACGATAGGATCGTTGAGATTGGGATTTGTCCTGAACTGAAGGACATCTATTAATGAACTCATAACCATCAGAAATATCATAAAAATTTTGAAATCGGTTAGAATGTACCCATTTCGATGTAGGACTTCGAGGTGTGGAATTAGATCTAGATGAATATTCTTTTGGAGAACTTTCAGATAAATCTTGCTTCTTTTGTTTGCCTCCAAATCCCTTTTCCATAGTGGAAATGAATACTTCAGCCAGGTGATAAATTTGATCCAAACTAGTGTCTTTCCTTTCTTTCTTAACCTTCTTTGACACATTTTTCTGATTTTTCTTCTCAAACTTCTTGCCTTCACTACCCAAATCAGAACGTTTGTAACCCGGTAGCTTAGTTAAATCGACTTGATAACTTGAAGGACCGAATTTAGCAGCTTGATTGAATGAAGCTTTAATATCCTTCAACTTGTTAGTTTCAACCAATTTTGCAGCAACTTGTTCTTCATTCAATTCTTTATCATCTTTTTCAATTTGTTTCCCTGCAGAACCACCTCCCTCATCAGATATAAACCCACTAGATACAAACTTTGATGTAGATTTATCAATAAAAATTTCCTCCTTTTCCCTTTTCTTGTTTGAAACCTTAGAATCCTTCTTCCCAGATTTTTCAGAATAATCTCCAGTTATATCAGAAAAATTAATATCAGCTAGAGCATCAGATTGAATAACTGGATGTGTTATTTGATTATGCTCTTCGCTTCCAAAAACCTTCTTGAAATTCTCATCTTTGCACAAGTAACTAGTGAAAGAATGTGAATTCTTCAAATTGTTCAGTTGCCTTTTAAGATCCAATACTTCAACATTCAAATCAGATATTTTCTTTCAAGCTTCCCCCAACGCTTTTTCTGAATCAATCAATTGCTCCGAAGCTCTATTAGACACAAACTTCTCTTGTCGCATCTGATCATGGGCATCATACACTTCTTGAGTAATTTTCTTCACCCTGCCCTCATGAATCTCAATATTTTTTTTCAGTAATTGATTTTCTTCTTTCAAACTGATAACTTTGTCTTTTAATTCAGAATGAACCAATCGATGTTGCTTTTCTACAGCAGTAACTTCATCAAACTCTTTCTTGAGTTCATCATAAGCTTGCTTCAGCGCTTTGACTTTCACAGTGGATTTCTGAAATAAAGCATCAAAATCACCAATGACATCTTTTGCTTCACTCTCCCACTTCTCAGCACTTTTAACCAAATCTTCATTCTCAGTTTGTAATTTTAAAATTTGTATTTTATCTGCACTTACCAGCTCATCCAATTTTGTCTGAAGCTCTACAAACTCTTCCATCAAAACATTCTTTTCCTTGACTAATTTCTCATTTATCTTTAGAATCTCATCAGAATCTTCAAATTTCTTTTTGAAACTTTCTAATTCTTCTTCCTTCTTTGTCCTTTCAACCATTAACCCTTCTTTTTCTTGAACCAATTCTCGAATTTTTCTATCCTTTGGAGCACAAAATTCACAAGTTGACTCATAACCATTTTCTTCAGAATCACTTGTTTCAGATTTACTGATCTCAGATGCATACCCACTTGATTCAACCTCAATATTTGCCATCAATCCATAATTTTCTGGAGAATTAACTAAAAATACAGATTCATCCAGAAAATCTGCAGCCCAATAATAACCTCCCTCAGCTACTAGAGCCTTTGCATCTTTAGTTTGACCATGCTTATCCGAATTAGACTTATCAGAGGATGATTGATTGCATTCTCAAGCAAAATGTCCAAATTTAGAACATTTGAAACATTTAAGCTTTGACTTATCTAAACCAAACTTTCCTCCTTGAAAAAGAGATTGCTTTTCATGTTTCTTCATAAATCCTTTTCCTCTTTGAACAAACATAGAAAATTGCCATTCCAAATCTAACTTATGTAGCTGATCATCATCCATCTGACTTAAATTCTTCTAGAAACATACCAGAATTACCAATTTAACTAAATATGGATCCAGATGAAGATGATATGAAAGCACATAGCAATGCAACTAGATCTTCAGTAGCTTGATTAGCAGTAGACTTGCTTGATGATCTATCGGGAATAGTAAAACTACAACCCGAAGAATAACCAGTATTTTCAGATGTTCGAGCAAGAAAAGTTGTTGTTGGTGGATTAATGCTTGAACTAGAATGAGATTTTGCTTTAGCCTGCACGGTAGCAACATTTTCTCCAAAATACAATTCAGGATTTTGAATCGAAGGAGATGCTGACTTTTTTACTATCAATTCCATCTCTCGAGCTTGTAACTTGCTAGTTAGTTGATTAAATGTCCAATTAGTATAGCTTGGATCATTAGCCAACATCATTACATAGTTTTCCCACTTTTCGGGTAATGCTTCCGGAAATTTCTCTTTTAGTTCTTCACTCTCTTTCTTGACCCCTACAACATCAAGTTCATTGATCAACTGTGAAAACCTTGTAATCAAATCTGACACCTTTTCATTATCACAATGTCCAAAATTATCAAATTCTTTCTTTAATACTTTCTTTCTAGTCTTCTTGTATTGATCGTTGCCCTCACATCTTTCAGCAATAACATCCCATAATACCTTAACGGTTGTATGTTGCTTAAATTGATGCATTAGATCTTTTGGTAAAGCTATTGTAAGATAACTATATGTTTTCTTTTCTCTGGCAAAAAGTTTTTGTTCCTCCGCATCAAAACTACTAATCATCTTTGGCTTGTTGGGACCTATCATCGGATGCTCATATTCTTTCTTAATTGGAATCCAACAATCAACATCTTGTGAAAAAATGTAAGATTCAAAACGACTCCTTCAGTTATAGTAATCTTCCAATCGTAGCAACTTAGGAACCTTTTGTGTTGTTCCTATCTCATTATCATAATTCATCATTGCTTCCAACGATGTTTGAGCAACTGAAAATGCGTGAAAATCGCTAATCTTGAAGTTAAAAATTGAATGTCAAAATTTCAAACTCAAAAACGGAGGTCTTCCAAGCGAATTTTGGGGGTCAAACCGGAGGGTACTGGCCGTTATTATTGATGATTTCTCTAGATACACATGGGTTTTCTTTCTTAAAACAAAAGATGAAACTGCTGAATTGTTAAAAGCTCTTGTGATAAATTTAGAAAATCAATCCAATTTTAAAGTGAAAACAATCAGATGTGACAATGGCACTGAATTTAAAAATCTTGTGTTAAATTCATTTTGTGAGGAAAAGGGAATTGTGAGACAATTCAGTGCTCCTAGAACTCCACAACAAAATGGTGTTGCTGAAAGGAGAAATAGGACACTGATTGAAGCTGCTAGGTCAATGTTAGCAGACTCCAAACTCCCTGTGATATTTTGGGCAGAAGCAGTGAACAATGCCTGTTATGTCCAAAACAGGATTTAAATTGTTAACGGCAAGAACAAGACACCATATGAGCTTTGGAGATAAAGAAAGCCAAACATTTATTTTTTTAAGCCATTTGGTTGTCCTGTCACAATATTAAAAACAATGAGCTATTGCCTAAATTTGCAGAAAAGGCAGATGAAGGATATTTTGTTGGATATTTTTGGTGTGTCCAAGGCATACAAAGTATACAAAAAGAGAACCAAAATTGTTGAAGAAACCATAAATGTATCTTTTAATGAAAAATCTCCTAACAATTTTGAGTCTCAGCCCACATGGTTATTTGATATTGACGCACTAACCACTGCTTTCAACTTAAATGTTGATAAGCATGTGAGTACATCACTGCAGGGACATAATTCTTATAGGTCAGCTGATGATCATTGGAAGAGCAACCAAGCTGGAATCAAGAAGCCAATCTTCTTCTCTTCAATGAGTATCAAGCCTATCTTGTCAAACAATGGAAAGAAACCAGCTGAAATAGTTCAAATCGATGATGAAATAGTTCCGTTTGAAGTTCAGGCGGAACCAGTTTCTCCGGTTTAAGTTCAACCGGAAAACTCCATTTCAGAAACTGAGGAGAATACTGTGTCATGGTCAAATGAAGCTGATGAATAACACTTTTCTTCTAGCGTACCAAAACTTCTCAGCGTACCAATCTACGTACCAGACCAAATCAGCAGACCAAAGCAACTCACCGTACCAGATGTGGACCAGATGACTTCAGCATACCAGACCACCCTTAGCGTACCAGTTTGGTACGGAGTAACTGTCAGCGGGCCAGTGAATAACCGTCGGGGACTAAACTTGAAGAGTGTCTTCCAGACCAGATTTCAGCATACCAGAAACTGATGAATATTGCCTTGAGTACTAGAAGCGTACCAAAGACGTACCAGCTGTTCTTCGAGCGTACCAACGACGTACGAAACTGAGGTCGACGGATTTTTCAAATTTTTTACTTTTGGGACTGGAATTTGATTCAGTGAGGTGCGAAAACTCACTAGGAACAGTCAGAAATGATTTTTGACCTTAGAATTACTCAGAATTGAGAAAAATAGATGAAAAACAAAGAAAACCCAAACTTTCTCTCTCTCTAAAACTCGAAAATGACCAAACCAAAGCAGTAGAGCAACCTGGATTGCTCTGATACCACTTGTAAATCCACGGAACGGATCTTACTACTGCATGATTCGGTCAATCAAGAACAAACACGATGTAAATAAAGCTTTGCTTTATTGATTCACAAAGAGGTACAAGCTAGAGAGAGAAACACACTCAGATACACACAGTTAAGATATAGCAAATGATAGAACTTTTGAACTCTCTCTAACATGAACTATTTATAGTTAGCAACTTACCAGCGTACCAACTGCATACCATTTGGTATGGGCGTACCAATTGGTACGGCGTACCATTTAGTATGGCACCTTGGTATGTTGCAACTATGACTCTCTCAAACTCTCTAAACTAGATATAATTCACGAGACACAATGTAGCATAGGAATATGCTCTAACAATTTTCAAGTACTTGAAGGGTCAACCAAAACTAGGTCTTTGCTATCCCAAAGATTCTGACTTCTCTTTCAAGGTATTCACCGATAGTGACTATGGAGGGTGTGACATAGACAAGAAATCAACATCAGGCGGATGTCAATTTTTGGGTGAAAGACTTGTTTCCTGGCAGTACAAGAAGCAAACATGTGTTTCTACATCAACTGCTAAAGCTGAGTATATTGCTGCTTCAAGCTGCTATAGTCAAGTTCTTTGGATCCAAAATCAGATGCTTGATTATGGAATCACCTTCATGGAAACTCCAATCTTTGTAGACAACAACAGTGCCATATCCATCATCAGCAATCCAGTCAAGCACTCCAAAACAAAGCACATTGATATCAGGTTTCGCTTTATTAGAGATTGTGCAGAAAAGAATCTGATAAAGTTGTTCAAAGTTCATACTGATCATCAATTGGATGATTTGTTTACCAATGCTTTTGATGAGGCAAGATTCTTCTACCTCCTCACAGCCATTGGGATGATGAACTTTGATTAACACAAAGCTTTTCACAATTTTAATAAAAGAGAGGCATGTGCTTAAGAACCCGTCTCTTGATACAAAAAGAAAAGAAAAATGAAAATATCTTGTGTTAATTAGAAAACATTTCAGTTCATAGTCAGTAACTTTTGTTAATCTATGAAAACTTAACACAAATTTTCAAAAATCATGTGTTTTGGATTTCCGGTCCAAGTTCAGGTTCAACCTGTGAGAACAAAACTCTTGAAAATCTCCGGATGAACTTCAACCGGAAAAATTCTTTGTAAATTGTGTGGAAAAAGTTTTTGAAAACAATTCTTCCAAGTGGAAAAATTATCCGCTTGAAGTTCAAACGAAAGAAATTTGGTTTTTGAAATAAAGGAGAAAATGAGTTCCGCTTGAACTTCCGGGTCAACAAGTCAAAGTTACTTTTCATTAAATTACCCGGAAGTCACAACTTTTTAAGCGGATACACATTTAATTACCCATTGAATTTTTAACCATTAAATATCCGAGGTTTCAGTAAATATCGTTTTGGATAATGACATGCTTTAACATGTTGTACTGTATAACCCATAAAGCACCAGTTACATCAGTTACTAAACGGTTGGTTCAAAACCTCTCTCCTCCACGTCACCGAAGGAAAAGGTAAAAAGCCCTAAATTACCGGCACTTCCCCATTTCTCTCAAACCCCACTCCGAAAGTACTCCCAAACTCTCCCAATAACTTCCTAAAAACCGTCAATCTCTCTCAAAATCCTGCAACAACAATGGCTCCTAAGGCGAGTACGAGTGGCAAGAAGCCTGCCAGTGACTCAAGGTTCCCTGCGGAACACAACCTGGTGGCTTACCTTGAAGCACCCAGTAAGACCAACATCTATAACGGCATGATAAACTTCCTTAAAAATAGTCATCTTCATCATGCGCTGACAGTTGAAGCGGTGATATTTGAAGAAATCATGGAGGAGTTCTGGTCGCATGCTAGGGTTGCTGAAAGCGATGATGGTGGTGAAAAGATTGTGTCGGCTGTTCAGGGCACACTTATGGAAATAGATGAAGCCAAAATCAGAAAGGTGTTAAAACTAAGGGATGAAGAAGGATATGTGCTTGTTAAATCATCTGTTTACCTACCTCTTTTTAGAGAAATCGGCTATGGCGGTTCAATGGGAAGCAACACCATAAAAAAGGGGCAACTGCCTTACAAATGGATACTCTTGGCCCATACCCTTCTGGTTTGCCTAACTCCCAAGAAAGGCGGCTTTGATGAGCTTGCTGCTGAACAGGCCTCAGCATTCTTTGTTGTGGTCAAAGGTGAAAACTTTAATTTCTCTAAATTGATTTTTTAGGGTCTTAAAATAAACATTTCACCAGACTACGTCTATTAATACCCTAGGTTTTTAACTTGTATTCTCAGAGAAGAATACCCCCAAATTGTTTTGGGTGGTACAATTCTGCAACCAAAGCTTCTCAATGAGAAAACTTTCTCAAATTTAGCTTTTAACCAATATGTTTTTCTTGGAAGGGATACTGACCATCCCTTGCCAATTCCAAGGCAGTTTCCTAATGAACCTGCTCAAGCTGAGGTTCAGACGGAAACTGTGGCAGCAACTGAGCAACCTGCTCAAGATGACAGGTCTACTAACCCAATAGCTCCTGATCCCACAATTGTCCCTGCTTCCTCTACCATCAAAACCTATCGTTCCAAAAGGAGGAGAGCTTCCACTCAAACCACCACTGCCACCTCCTCATCCGAAACCCCTCATGTCGTTTTCAAAAGATAGTGAAATGTGGTTATTAGGTGTCCTCCACCTACTACCACTAACCAACCTGAAGCTTCAAACCCCGCAAAGGAGAAATGCCCAAGAGGAAACTGGTAAAAGTGGGATATTCTCTTAGGGATGAACCTTCTTCTGAGGGGGAGTCATTAGAAACGGATGTACTATCCCCATCCTCAAGGTTTTCACCCCTGCAACCCCTATCACCTAGGAGTGACAAAGCACCCATTCTTGGTCCAAATGAGGATGTTATTAAATCACCGACCTCATTACATGAGAGCACTCTGATGGACCAAGACCCTGCTGCACTGAACCCCCACTCCTCACCGGAGGTGAATCTCAGGAGTTTAGAAGAGATTCATGCAAAGAGGGTTGCTGCTGCTCATGTGTCCCCACTGGGCCTTGATGTCAGCAATAACATAAATAAGACCCAAACTACGGCAATCTTCTTTGAATCAGCACCCACAGGTCCTTCATTGGAACCAAGGGCTGCTGGAACAGTTGAAGAGAATCCCAGGTGCCAAGAAGCCATGGGTACCACAGTTGATCAATCTTGGATTGATAACTTGGTTTTGTCCAGGGATACTGGTAAAATGCTAGTTGAGGACAGCTATACACTACCTGAATTGATGAAACTGTACCTTAATCTCCAAACACAGGTTGATCACTTGAACACAACTATTGCAACTTTGGTGAAGGCTGCTCATACTGAAGCTGAGGCAGGTCCTTCAAACCCTAACAGAGAAGCTGATGAAGCTGAGACTATGGGGAGAAGTTGACTTCAACACCTGCTATTCTTGAAATTGAAGAAACTGATAGAATTCCGGCTGAATTTAGAGCCTCTGTCTGCAAGAAAATTGGTGTCAAGCCCTTCACAGTGGAAGAAAGTTGGGTAAACATGAAGAGCAGTCAACTGATTTCTATTTTCCTTCTGAAGACCCCAACCTCACTGAATTAGTTCAGTCTTCAATGTTGATTGCTGGTACTCTCCCGGAGTACATCAACATAATCACTAGGCTACTAAAAGATGTTATTTTTTCGACTCAAAAAGCTAGTGATCAAACTGAACAGAATATGCTTCTACCAGCAAGGCAACAGCTGAACTTGAAGACAACACTGACACTGTTGCAGTGGAAACTATGACTGAAGGAGAAGATAAGAACTTGATCGGTGAAGAAGAAGGAACCGAGGTGTTAGAGCTGACAGATAAAGAACCTGAAGTCACCAAACCTCAGGTGGTGACTGAAAGTCTACAAATAGTTCAACTGAAAGTTCAAACGGTAGTTCAACCGGAAGCTGAAACCCAGATTGAAGTTATTCAAATTACTGAAAACACTCCTGATCCAACATATGGCCCTGGTCAATCAATTTTTGGGTCTGATCAACCACCTGTGGCTCAACCGGAAGAACAGTTGAGTGAAGAGGCTGAAGACATAGTTGAAACTCTAATAGCTATGAGGAGTACAGAGCCAGTTCAAACTGAAGAACCAGTTCAACCTGCAATTATCAGAATAATTCAGCAGGTTGTTCAAACTCCTGAACTAGAGGCTATAAACAAAATGGTGGAAGATGCCAGATTAATGGCTGAAGATGAGAGGCTAGTAAAAGAGCTTCAAGAGGAATTGGATTTGTTCTCACAAGATGGAGTTGTTGAAAGTTTATTAGAAGAAGCTAAGAAGAGATCCTTCAACTAGAGGCTGAGGGAATACAACCTGGATGCAATGACTGATGCTGAAAGGCAAAGGCTAATTTCAATTGCCTCTCAGATGCCTACCAAATTGGTAAAGAATGATGAGAACTATCTACTTTTGAAGAAGGTAAAAAGGGTCCTGGTTGTCAGAAACATGAAATCAGAGGAAGAAGTTGCTCAGATGAAGGTTAGGGAGTTATGCCAATTCATTGACTCAATATTTCAAGAACTCAAAGGAGATATAGCTGCTCTGAACCCAAAGCTGGTGCTGCCTTCACCATCAGAATTCACAAAAGGTATAGAAACTAACTTAAATGTTAAACCAGAATCACTGATGATGCAGATATCCTACCTCCACCTTCCTTCATCTATAACCCAAGCCCTACACCTACAACTGTTCCATCATTCTTACAGTCACTTGCCATCATACCCTACAAACCTCCCTCACTATCCAAGAATGTAGCGGCCAAACTTTCTGTAAGGAATATCGCTCTGGAAGTTTTCCGGCTGAATGCCAATTTTGTTATGTTCCGACTGAAGTTGAAGTTGAAGCGGAATTCTCACTTCAAGCGGAACTGACAGTTCAAGCAGAAAGAAGCAGTTTTGTCGCTTAGACAATATTCTGGGTGAACTCGATTATCCACCAGATAATGAGTTCAACCGGACTTTTCCTGAGATGTCTTTTCAGCAAGTCCAATCCTGCAAAAGCTTCTCGTATGCTTCTATATCTGATTTAAGCCGCTCTCATCAGCACTATCTATAGCTTAGTTAGCTGATAGTTTACACATTATTAGTTCTTGAACAACTTGTAATAGTGTAGCCTTGAGTTAATGCAAATAGTACCGAGTATATGTTACTTCGTTGTTACTACCTTTTGCAAATCAAGCATTTACATTATACACAAGAACTAAATATCGCTTAAGTAAAGTGAAATATAACTTTAATTCCGCAGGGTTATATTTGCAAGTAAAGGGCTTTTGTTTTAGTTCAACTCTAACTAATAACGATCCTACAAGTGGTATTAGAGCTTTGGCTCTCACTTTGAAGACTTTCAGTGCTTCAAAGTTGATACTTTACTTGCTTACTTTATAAGCCTTGCTGTTTCTTCTTTCAAAAGGTTTTTAAAATGAGTGATTTCAGTCTAAGTTGTCCAAATGGTTCTTCCAACAAACCGCCAATGTTCACTCCCGATGACTTTGGTACCTGGAAACTCAGGATGGAAGGTTTTGTTAGGATTTTGGACCGCCGTATTTGGAAATCTTTTACTGAAGGACCTTACTCACCGATGGTTTCTTCTGCTGATGATGCAGAAGTCAAAATACCTAAACCACTAGACAAATATGTTGAATCTGACTATATTGCTCTCGAATTTGACAATAAGGCATATTGGACTCTACATGTTGCACTTCCTAACTCCATCTTAAGTGGGTTTAAAGGATATAAAACTGCATTTGACCTGTGGAATGCCTTAAGTGAAATGTATGAAGGAACCAGTGAAGTAAAATAAAACAAGAAAGATGTCTTAAAACAGAAGTATGAAAATTTTACTTTCAAGTCTGGTGAATCAATGACAAACCAGTATTTAAGATTTGTTTCTTTACTTGATGAACTCCAAAAGGTAGACGTAAAACTAGACGGGGTAGATGTAAACAGAAAGTTCCTACGTTCCCTGCCTTCTGTGTGGACAGTTTACACAGTAAGCATCAGGGAATGCAAGAAATTGAAAAATACGAGACTCAGTGAACTTCATGGCATACTTAGTGCCTATGAAATGGAACTAGATCTTAAACAAAACTCATCTTCTGAGTCAACTCAGCTGTTTTCATGTGCACTAGTAACTACCGATTTTAACAATCAAAGGTCTTCAAATTCATCATCATATCAGTCACCTATTGTCAGTTTCCCTGAGACACCAAGGTGTCAAGAAAGTTTTTCAAACACGTTTGAAAACTCTCACAATGCTCACGTAGCAACTGACTCTTACCAAGGCTTCATTCCTGAAGATCTTGAGTATATAGGTGCTGATGATTTGGAGGAAATGGATATAATGACTCAACTTGCTATGGTGTCTGTCAGAGCTCAAAGGTTTTACAAAAGAATTAGTAGAACTTACAAGGGAGCAAAAGGTGCTCACATAGGCCTTGACAAGAGCAAAGTGAAGTGTTATAACTGTCACCAACTTGGTTACTTCGCAAGGGAGTGCTCTCAACCAAGAAGAGAAGGACAGAACCAGGGTCATGTCCAAATGAAAAATCATGGAAGAAGCAACTCTAACAACAACAATTCTGGTAACAACTCAGGTCCTCACCCTACCCCACTAAAGCCAACCGGAAGTCAAAACCACCAGAATGTGGTTGCTGCTGTGGCCAATCAAACATCATGTGTTGAATGGGAAGATTTCGTTGCTGAGTTTGAGCCTATCAACCATGCTTTGATGGCTAAACGAGACTCCATCTCAGATCAGGTAAACTCTATCCCTGAGAATGTTTTAGAAAACCTATGCAGCCCTGCTTGCATAGAACAAGTGGCAAAGTACCGAAATCACAACACTGACTTGATTGATGAAGTTTCAAACCTAAATGAGTTAAAGGAATGTTTTAAGAAAACTGAATCATCATACATTTCAAAAATTGAAAATTTAACCAAAGAGTATGAACAGTTAAAACATACCAACTCAGTGCTTGAAACACAGCTTGATGACTTGCTGTCAAAGCTTGAGAAATCAAGAAATGAAACCAAATTTGCTAAGGCTGAGGTTGATGTTCTTGAGATCAAGCTAAAAGATGCTTTGTTTACTTGTGACAAATTCCAAGCAGCAAATAGAAAGGCTGAGAAGCTGTGGATGGGAGGGATGTATGGTAAAGCAGGTGTTGGGTATAACAATGTTGAACCACCAATTGAATACTCACCTGTAATCAAACCAATTGAAGCTTTAAAATCAGAATGTAAAGTTAGTCTCACAGTTGATGACATCTCATCACAGTCAAGTTCTGAAAACACTATTGAGACTAAGAAAACTGAATTCACTGTTGCAAGCACCTCTACATCAGCTGACCAATCAAACATTTTGAAACCATCAATTGCTATTCCACCACCAACTATTTATGAGCCTAAAGACTCAAAAGTTGGAGGGAAACAACCTGAGAAACCAAAGGGAAGTCAAACTTAAAGGTTTGGTCAACTCACTTTCAACCAAGTAACCAAGCATGAATCTCCCAGAATATTTGAAACAAAAATGGTTGAATGCATGTGCTGTGGTGAACAAGGTCACCTAGCTGCTGTATGTCAGTTTAATCCAATGAGTAAAGTTAAACCATTTTTGAAACCAAAACCTGTTTTGCAACCAAAAGTTAATTTTCAAAAGAAACTCACAGGAAGAATTTCACCTGTGAAAATCCACACAATGAAGCATTTTGGATCTGAATCCAACAGGGTCTTAATTGGTAATGATAAAAATGGAAGTTTTTCTGTTCTAAGGCAAATTCGTTTTCCGGCTAAAGTTCAACCGGAAAACAAAATTCAACCCAGATCAGCTACTGCTCCAAAGAAGAGACCACATGTACACTTTGCTGATGGGTTTGAACACTTTGAAGCTCAAGGAAGAAAAAATCCCTCTAGAGGAAAGACCACCTCTAGAGAAAACTTTTCAAGAAGCAAAAAGCCTAATCAACCTGAAATTGAATTTACTACTAGTTCAAACGGAAACTACACTGTTCCACTTCAGGGGGAGAGTTCAAGCAAAAACAAACACTTTCCTCAAAGATTTTCTAAATCCCCTGAAAGAACTAAGTTGGTTAATCATAAGAATGAAAAGTCTAAGAAAATAACCAACAAGCAAAAAAAAATTTAAGGAGTACAGAGAAAGAAAAATTGCTGAAAGAATAATCACCAAAAGTGAAGGATTCAGTCAAACAAGTACTCAATATGAGAACTTCAGTTTTAACAATGATGATCTGCTTAATGAAGCTTCAGATTTAAATACTTTAGTACTCAAGGAGTATAAGTATAATGATGCTTATGGCAGACCCAAGACCACTCAGGCTTGGGTCCCCTATAGAAATTAATCAATTCTTATGTGTGCAAGTGCAAAATAAAAGCCAAAATAGCCTATAGGTATTTAACAGTGGATGTACTTGCCACATGACAGAGAATAAGCAAATTCTGGAAAATACAAAAAGAATCAATGGAGGACCAGTTGCCTTTGAAAGCACAAAAGGCCATATCACAACACAAGGTGATGTGACAAATGGACTGGTAAAATTTGACAGAGTCAATTTTGTTGATACATTATATTTCAACTTGCTTAGTGTCTCACAAATGTGTGATAAGAATTTGAATTTAATGTTTAATGAGAAAGAGGCTATAGTTCTCAAACCTGGTGTCAAAATTCCTAATGAACTAATTATGCTTAAGGCACCCAGGAGAGATGGACTATACATTCTGGATATGTCAGTTGCTACACCCTCATGTGGCACTTCCTGCTTTGTATCCAAAGCCTCTGTTGATGAAAGTGATCTGTGGCATAGGAGGTTAGGGCATGTAAACTACAAGAATATGAATCGAATTTTCAATCTTGGCTTGGTTAAGGGTCTTCCTAACAAGCATTTTGCATGTTCTAAAAACTGTGTGCCATGTCTCAAGGGCAAGCAACATAGAACCTCCTTCAAGCCAAAAGTTGAGTCTTCTATTTCAAAACCTCTAGAGCTATTGCACATGGATCTTTTTGGTCCAACTTGAGTAATGAGTTTGGGGAAAAGGTCATACTGCTTTGTAATAATTGATGATTTTTCTAGATACACTTGGGTTTTCTTTCTTAAAACAAAAGATGAAACTGCTGAATTGTTGAAAACACTTGTGACAAATTTAGAAAATCAGTCTAATCGTAAGGTCAAAACAATCAGATGCGATAATGGCACAGAATTCAAAAATCATGTTCTAAATTCATTTTGTGAGGAAAAGGGAATTGTGAGACAATTCAGTGCTCCTAGAACTCCACAGAAAAACGGTGTTACTGAAAGGAGAAATAGGACATTGATTGAAGCTGCCAGATCTATGTTAGCAGACTCCAAGCTCCCTGTGATATTTTGGGCAGAAGCAGTGAACACTGCCTGTTATGTCCAGAACAGGATTTTAATTGTCAAAGGCAAAAACAAGACACCTTATGAGCTTTGGAGAAAAGGAAAGCCAAATATTTACTTCTTTAAGCCATTTGGTTGTCCTGTTACAATATCAATAACCAATGAGTTATTGCCCAAATTTGCAGAAAAGGCAGATGGGGGATATTTTGTTGGATACTCAGGTGTGTCAAAAGCATATAGAGTGTACAACAAGAGAACCAAAATTGTTGAGTAAATTATAAATGTATCTTTTAATGAAAAATCTGCCAACAATTTTGAATCTCAACACACTTGGTTATTTGATATTGACGCACTAACCACTGCTTTCAACATAACTGTTGATAAGCCCGTGAGCTCTCTACTGCAGGAACATAACTTATATAGGTCAGCTGATGAACATTGGAAGAGCAACACTACTGGAACTGAGAAGCAAAACTTCTTCTTTTCAATGAGCATCAAACCTATCTTGCCAGGCAATGAAAAGAAACAGACTGAAATAATTCAAATTAAAGAAGAAATTGTTCCGGTTGAAGTCCAAGCGGAATCAGTTTCTCCGGTTCAAGTTCAACCGGAAAACTTAATTTTTGAAACTGTTGAGAACAATGATTCTGGGTCAACTGAACCTGAAAATTCAAATGATGAATTCAGTTTTGAGCATCTGACCCATATTTCAGAGGATAGCTCTCATAATACAGTTGAATGTTCAGATCCTGTATCACAAATTGGTGATATTGAGCTTGATCATAGACTTCCTCAGCTCAATATACCTGTAACACCCCCCTCCGCCGCCCCCTGCCAGGTGCGGGGGAGGGTGTGGGACCGGCTGTCCGTATCAGTTCACTAGGCACTAACAACAGAATAAAACATACAACAAACACGGACGTCCAGTCCTCACAGAGAAACCTTAGATCGACTCTGACCGAGGATGTACTAAGCACCACATAGCCGACCTAATGGAATCGGTAGCCCCGGATAGACCCAGGACTGAACAAACAAATGATACATATATCAAGGAATTGTAGTCATAACATGCACTGAACAACATACATACATCAGTTAAAATTGTACAAGCTCAAAACAGATAGCCACAGCCAGTACCCCAACGTTCATGTACAAATACATCATCACCTGCACACACTTACCTGCAACATAAGTCAACACAGAGTCAACAACAAACGTTGTTGGTGAGTCTTAACTACCATCATCACATTAACAGTTTTCAAATACATATGCCTTTAATGAATTATCAGGTCGCACCCAAGGTCAACACTCAGATACTCCACGGGCACGTTGCGCGTAGCCGTACACCCTCTGCGAGTAGATTTTTCTTTAAGTTCAACATATAAGTACATATTCCCCATAGTAAATTAATACTAGAGGATCCGGGTGAATATGGATCGTTCAACTATAACGGCCGCTATAATCCGTTATATGCCTAGTGGTCTCAACCTTAATGACCAGAAAGTCTCTAATGACCCACACAGGGCATTCTGACTCACAGTGTTCGACAAGATATTCATAAAAAATATAACAGATAAATCAGAACAGAAGTATTATATCAAACAGTTAAATAACATGAAGGAAGTCAGAGGACTCACAGATCTTCGAAGTACCAAGTCATACGGATAGGATTGCGTACAATCCACAGATGTCATAGATGCAATGCCTAGACAAAGCTTAACGTCCTGTTAAGTTTGGAGAATCCACTGACCTAAACAAGTATAGGTACACTTAAATTTAACACAGTAATAATACTGGTTAGGCTCGGTTGTGCTCCGTGCCTTAAACGATACGATACGTCCGCAGGTTGAGGTCCCAATACAACCGGATGTCCCAATACAGTCGTATGGCCTAAACCCGACTATGATCGTAATTTAACTGTCAGTCTCTAATTAAACCGTATCACTCGAGTCTCGATCGGGTTATGTTTTATAATACTTCAAGGGTTATATAAAAATCATAACTTATGTATATATCAATCTATTTATGATTTACATAAAATCATAGCTTTTAGATATAGATTTATCTATTTACGTTTCACATAAAATCATAGTTTTTATGTATGAGTTTACTTGTTCCTATTTCACATAAAATCATGATATTATTTACATGAAATCATAGATTTTATATATATATACTATCCATCTTATAGTTCACATGAAATCATAACTTTTATTAAGAGAAAATCATACTTTTATTTATATAAACTTACATAAAATGATAAGTTTTGTCTCAAATAAGATCATGACATTATTTACATAAAATCATAGATTTTACAATATCATACATTTTATTAGATATTCTCATGATCTTTTATTATCATAAAAACAATATTTTTCAATATCTGAAATGGTAACTTTATTAATCATAATCCTATGGTTTTATCAACTTAAAAATCATATTCCAAAACTATATATATATATATATTTTATCAATTCACCATAACCAGGAGATATATCTTTATAACGCTTCGTACCCTTGATGGGTTTTATATTTATAAAACGCTTTTAGAGTTTTCACAAGCTTATGTCCTCGTGTATATATATATACAATTATATATATGTATGTTTGTACGTCCACTTTTTACTAAAAGCCATAGTGTTATGTTACGTAAAATTGTTATAAACTTTACTTGTATACTTATTTATATATTTTGGTTACTATTATGTTTTAGTAAAAATGATACTTTCATATACAAGATTCGTTCCTCACACGACGTATACAATACTACTAACGTAATAACAAGATAGCGAACATGGTTATACCTCCGGTCGGTACGCAGACTCGAACCCGGTTAACCGAAAATGCAAAACATATCCGAATTTGACGTGCGAATAGTCCATTCCAAGTAGAATTTCACCACGAACAATAATCCATGCTCGGTTTCCAGATTTGACCTCGTTTGACCCTTCAAAAACGTTGACCAGAATTGACGGGGTTTGACCCGGTTGACTTTCTTTGACTTTCTTGACCCGGCACCAAAAATAATGAATAAGTAGTCTATCCCGCAAGATTTTTTCGTCACGAGCAATACTGTAAGCTCGGTTTTTAAATTTGAGCTCGTTTGACTTGAGATATTTGTTGACCATCTTGTTTACCGAGTCGACTCGGTTGACTCGGTACCGGGTTAACTCAAAATCATCCAAAAGTGTATCCAAACACAACCAAACACATATCTATGCTCAAAGTAATCAACCACCACCATCACTACAATCTGACCGGCGGCCGGAGGCCATGGCCGCCGCCGGTCGAGCTACCACCGCCGCGAAACCACCCCCATTATCATCATAACTTCATCACACAACTCAGATCTGTACATGCATGAATAGATCGGAGGTTTTAGGATGATGATAAACTGGAAAAATCAAAAGAATAGTAGGCTAAAACCCTTACCGTCGCCGGAGAGGGCAGAGAGAGGGGCGGCGCCGCCGCCGCTGGGCTGCCGAACCGCGGCTGTCGCCGCTTCTGCTGCGCCGGAGATGGGCATGGACAGGAGAGAGGGGGAAGGTCACCATCGCAGGGTCGCCGGAGCGCTCGGGTGACGCGCCACCGCCGCCTTAGCGACGGAACCCTAGCCGCCGGTAGCGGCTGCCGCTGCTTGTTCGCATCAGAGAGGAAGCCGGGCAGGGAAAGAGAGAGAGCAGCGAGATGGTCGGAGGGAGGTTGTCGTCGTGGTCCGCCGGAGCGTTGCCGTGGGTGGCCGAAGCCGGCGTCGGAAAAACGAAGAGAGCCGTGAGGCTCTCTTTTCTTCTCTCGATTTAACACACACACACACATAAGTGTGTTTGGGGCTGCTTTTAATTGTAAAAGAAAGGATATAAACCCCCTTTTATATTTATGATTTTTCTTATGGAGTACAAATTTAATTAACCGGTATTATACCGCGATCTCCGAACACGTTAAATACTGAATGCCACGTAAATATTTCACAATAAATCCCGAATGACTGGGATATTATAAAAGCCTCTTAAATAGTCTCGGAATACTTAGGATGACAGTTTATATATAATCTTGATAAATATTCGATCAAACAGGCGGTATAGAGCGCGTATTCAACGCGGATCCCGTTAATCTCTGTTTTACGAACCGAACACATTTCCACGACTGTAAGTCTCTGTAAACACATGAAATATATTTATAGTTTTACAGGATCGGTAAAACCATCTTATATAATTAAATACGTCCTTTTCGGTTAATATCGAGTAAAAGTCTGTTTACCGATTTCATCGTTTCTCAATCCGCAACACCTTGTACTTCATAACGAATCGTTAAAATATTTATAACGAACTATCCGGGCCTCGAGTATGGATTGGGCCTTTGATGGACAATAATTCTCTTAATGGGCCTAACGGGCCTAACTGGGCTTACCGAGTCCAGTTTATTTAATGGAAAAATTTCCCCCACGATTTACCAGAATTAACAAGGT
>JBCNJP010000025.1:26679881-26698181 GCA_039602395.1 Deinandra increscens subsp. villosa
AATATTGGTATGTAAATTTATTTACATGTATGCATTAATCATTTGTAACTATGATATTTAGTAAATAAATTATATACTGTCACCATCGACAGAGGAGCTTCCAATCTACCTATCTCCATGAATCGTCTGAAATCTATGGATCGTTATGAGTTTTGTTTTGGTTTTTGTTCTCAACTGTTATTAAATCTGCTATTCGAGTGCTTCCACAAGTTACATCTCAAAAGAAGCCTCCATCCTTGCAATGTGTTTATTTGATTTCTGATTTGTTGGATTTCTGTTTATATGTCGTAAGTGTGCATAAGCTCCAAGTGTGTTTGTTTGAAATCTTCTCAGGTTTTTAAACATTCTTCAAACTGGAACGCATATTTATACTGCAGAGGATTCAACGCTATTGGTTACAGGGAGTGCAAATATGTTTGCTAAGCTATGGGATGTTCAAACTGGAATGCATCTTTCTACTTTCAATATGGATTCACCTGATAGAGTTGTTGACTTTTCTGATAGTGATATGGATTCAACTGGAACGCCATCCCACCAATTAAATTTCAATTAATTTTCTGAAATATATCAAGATGTCTACAAACTCTACACCATCAAACTTCTATTTGTATGATATACCGATCAGATATTAAGGTGTATCACCTAAATGCTAAAGGCCAATTCATTGGTTATTTTTGTTGCCTAATTATATAAGAACCCAATTATACCGAATGGAATGATTTTAATATATATGCTTTTTTGTAGGATCGAAAATAAGTTAGTCTTTAACTAAACAAGAACCCTCTACTTGTAAATATAACCCTGCGGAATTAAAGTTATATTTCACTTTACTTGAGTTGATTTTAGCTCTCTTGTATTATGTAGTGTTTGATTTGCATAAGTATAGTAAGAACGAAGTAAGAAATACTCAGCACTATTTGCATTAACTCAAAGTTACACTATTACACGGTGATCAAGAACCGTGTGTAAACTAGAGCTAACTAATGCTATATATAGTGCTGATGAGATCAATTGCAGCCATTGATCTCGAACGATTTAATCTAAACCGTTAACTACAAAGTAAATACAAACTACCAAAAGAATAAACTTCGACAATCTGTAATATCTTGACTGTTAACAGCAACAACCTATTTTAGGAGAGCGGCTTTGATAGATTTGGAAGCAACCGAGAAGCTTTTGCAGGATTGGACTACTGAAAAGACATCTCAGGAAAAGTCCGGTTGAACTCATTATCTGGTGGATAATCGAGTTCACCTGGAATATTCGCTAGCAGACAAAAATGCTTCTTCCGCTACAACTGCCGGTTCCGCTTGAAGTTGAGACTTCCGCTTGAACTTCAACTTTAGCCGGAAAACATCAAAACTGGTTTTCAGCCGAAAATCTCCAAAGAGATATTCCTTACAATCTCCCCCTAAGCTGATACTGTCAAATTATTCTTCAACTTCGAAGTCTATCTTCAAAAACTGACTTGTACCCAAAAATGATCTTCTCCTTGACCTACTTGTCAAAGGATTTAATACATGCATTCACATCCTTCGAAAGAACATTCATGTTAGTCATGGTGACTTTCACATGTTTAAGATCATCCCAATCTCGTTCAGTCCACTGTTCTTGAACATTGATTGCTTCATGAGTGGTAAATGTGATATCTGCCCTGTGCACATAGAACAACTTTTCTTCTTCTTCCCAAATAACAAATTTTATTGGACTGGCAGACACTTCTTCAATATCATCATTGCCCTGAGCTTCAGAAGGCATTCCATGCTCGAGCACTTTGGTTTCTATGCTCATTCTCAGTAGGAGCTCTGCTCTGGTAGGACTTATAATGTCTCTCAGTTTGGCATAAATGTCTATCAGTTGGAAGATGTCAAGCATTCTAGTGGCAAGATGTGCATTGACCACTCTGTAAGTGCCCTTCAGGAGTTGAAATTTGAAGTCAAAGTTGTCTTCATTTACTGTCCACCCAACAATCTTATTTTTCCTTAGGGGACCTTTCTTCCTGGGCCTTTGTTCTTTCTTTCTTTTGTGATGCATTTGTCTCCTCTTTCTCATTTTACTTTCCTCATTGGACTGATCTGCTGATTCTTTTTCAATTGGGGCTTTCCCTTTGATGAGGGAGAAGAGGGACCAGGTTGAACTTTTGTTGGTTTAACAGGTGGTGTAGGAGCAGTGGTGATTGTGGGTTCTCTGATGGTGAGTGGAGGCAAGGGTGTTTGATTTGGTGGTCTACTAGCTTCGGGTGTAGGGCTAGAAGGAGGAGTAGGTGGGAAGATATCTGAAAATTCAATGGTAGGAGCATGCTTCTTTTTGAACGGGATAATTGGAGTGAAGTTGTCTGTTCTGGATTTTGGGTTTGAAAGTTTGGTTGCTACCTTCTTGGATAGTGAGGGAGGTTTGTAGGGTATGATGGCAAGTGATTGTATTTTGGGAAAATGACTACAAGTGGTATCAGAGCTTTGGCTCTCACTTTAAATACTTTCAGTGCTTCAAAGTTGATACTTTACTTGCTTACTTTACAAGCCTTGCTGTCACTTGTAGGATCGTTATTAGTTAGAGTTGAACTAAAACAAAAGCCCTTTACTTGCAAATATAACCCTGAGGAATTAAAGTTATATTTCACTTTACTTAAGCGATATTTAGTTCTTGTGTATAATGTAAATGCTTGATTTGCAAAAGGTAGTAACAACGAAGTAACAAATACTTGGCACTATTTGCATTAACTCAAAGCTACACTATTACAAGTTGTTCAAGAACTATAATGTGAAAACTATGAGCTAACTAAGCTAAATATAGTGCTGATGAGATCAATGACAGCCATTGATCTCATGCGCTCTAATCTAGACCGTAAAATATAAAATCAAATACAAACAACCAAAAGAATAAACATCGACATTTGGAATATCTTGCATGTTGGCAGCAACATACTACTTTAGGAGAGCGACTTGAATCAGATATAGAAGCATACGAGAAGCTTTTGCAGGATTGGACTTGCTGAAAAGACATCTCAGGAAAAGTCCGGTTGAACTCATTATCTGGTGGATAATCGAGTTCACCCGGAATATTCGCTAAGCGGCAAAACTGCTTCTTTCCGCTTGAACTGCCAGTTCCGCTTGAAGTGAGAATTCCGCTTCAACTCAACTTCAGCCGGAAGATAACAAAATTGGCATTCAGCCGGAAAACTTCCAAGAGAGATATTCCTTACAATCTCCCCCTAAGCTGATGCTGTCAAATTATTCTTCAATTCCAATGTTTATCTTCAAAAACTGACTTGTACCCAAAAATTTTCTTCTTCTTAACCTACTTGCCCGTGGTTCTGATGTTGGTATCCAGATTTTGAGAAAGCTCTTTAGAATTTGTTTTGGTCACCTTCACATACTTGAAGGATTCCCAATCTATTTCACTCCATTCTTCTTGAACAGAAATGGACTCATGAACTGTGAAGGTGCCATCGGCTCTGTGAACATAGAACAGCTTCTCTTCTTCTTCCCAAATGATAAATTTTATCTCACTGACAGGCTCTTCTTCTTCTTCTGCTGAATCATCATCTAAATTGCTCCTGTAGAGCATTCCACAGTTTAGCACCATTGGCTCTATGAGAAGCCTTAACAAGTGCTCAGCTCTTGAGGGACTTAGAATTTCTCTAAGCTTTAGAATGATGTCAGTCACTTGTAGCACAGAAAGAAATGTAGTGGCCTTGTGAGCATTTACCACCTGAGTTGTGCCATTTGCCAAGTTGAAAGTGAAGTCAAAGGTTGCTTCATCTACTGTCCAACCCACGATCTTATTCTTTCTGGGTGGAGCTTTTCTTCTTTGCTTCTGATCTCTTTTTATCTTGGCATGCATCATCTTCCTCTTTCTCATCTTCCTCTCTTCATCAGAATCACTTGCTGATTCTTGCACAGCAGGTCTTTTGCCTTTGGTAGATGATGAAGAAGGGCCAGGTTGAACTTCAGTAGGCTTGGTGATGGTGGTTGAAGGTTCTTTGATGGTGAGTGGAAGTAGGGAAGTCTGAGTTCGTGGTCTACTGGCTTCTGGTGTGGTACTTGAAGGTGGAGAAAGTGGGAAAATGTCAGAAAAGTCCATGGTAGGAGGATGCTTCTTCTTGAGGGGGCCAATTGGTGTAAAGTTATATGTTCTATATTTGGGGTTGGCAAGCTTGGTGGCTAGTTTCTTAGAAATAGGAGGTGGTTTGAAAGGTATGATGGCAAGTGACTGTAGAAGTGATGGAGCTATTGTAGGTATGGGATTTGGGTTGTAAGTGAAAGAAGGTGGAGGAGGGATATCTGCATCTTCAGGAAGTTTAGGTTTAACATTTATATTAGTTGATGTACCTGAGATGAGCTCTGAAGGTGAGGGCATCACTAAATTTGGATTCATTACAGCTATATCCCCTTTTAGCTCATGAAAGATAGAATCGATCAAGCTGCAAAGTTCCCTGACTTGCATCTGAGCTACCTCTTCTTCTGTCTTCAAATCTCTAACCACAAGAGCCCTTTTTACCTTTTCAACAGTAGGTAATTCTTATTATTTTTTACCAGCTTGGTAGGCATTTGAGAAGCAACAGAAATCAACCTCTGCCTATCAACTTCAGTCAATGCTTCCAAATCATAGTCCTTTAACCTCCAGTTGAAAGATCTTGTCTTAGCCACTTCAAGCAGGTTCTCAAAAACCCCATTTTGTAAGTACATATTAATTTCCTCTTGAAGTTCTTTGGCATACCTCTCATCTTCTGCTACCCTTTTGGCATCTTCTACCATTTTCAAAATAGCTTCAGCTTCAGGAGTTTGAACCACCTGTTGAATGGTTCTAGGAGTTTCAGTTTGAACAGGTTCTGTACTCCTCAAAGCTATCAAAGTTGCAGCTATGTCTTCAGCTTCTTTGCTTCCCTGTTCTTCCGGTTGAACCACAGATAACTGATTAGACCCATCAATACCAAATATTGAATTGCCAGGGCCATAAACTTCCACCTGGGTTGCAGTTTGGGTTTCCGGTTGAACAACCAGATGAGTTTCCGCTTGAACTTCCGCTCGAACTTCCGGTTGAGCAATGTTGGAGCCTTTAGTCACCACCTGAGGTTGGGTGACTTCAGGTTCTTTATCAATAATTTCCAACACTTCTGTGCCTTCATCTTCACCAATTAAATTTTCATCACCTCCTTCAGATATAGTGGCCACTGCAACAGTTGCAGTGCTTTCTTCAACATCTTCAGCTACATTGCTAATGGAGGCAGTTTTCCTCTCCATATGATCACTGGCTCGTTCAGCTGCAAATATGACATTTTTCAACAGGCTTGTGATCATGTTGATGTGCTCAGGGAGAGCACCAACAATTAGCATCGAAGATTGCACTAGTTCAGTGAGGTTGGGATCTTCAAAAGGTGAGATTGCAATCAATTAACTACTCTTCATATTGACCCAACTTTCTTCAACTGTGAAGGGTTTGATACCAACTCTCTTGCAGCCTGTGGCTCTAACTTCAGCCGGAATTCTATCAGTTTCTGCTATTTCGATCATAGCAGGTGTTGAAGTCAGCTTCTCCCCCAATTTAACAGTATCAGCTTCAACAACTTCTCTGTTAGGGTTTAAAGGACCTGCCTCAGCTTCAGTTGGAGTAGCCTTGACCAATGCAGCAATAGTTGAGTTTAATTGATCAACCTGTGCTTGAAGATTTAGGTACAAAGTCGTCAATTCAGGTAGTGTAAAGCTGTCCTCAACTGGCTTTTTACCAGTATCCCTGGACAAAACCAAGCTATCAATCCGATATTGATCAACTGTGGTACCCATGGCTTCTTGGCACCTGGGATTCTCTTCATCTGTTTCAGCAACCCTTGGTTCCAATGAAGGACTTCTGAGTGCTGATTCAGAGATGATTGACGCAGATTAGGTCTTATTGATGTTACTGATAGCACCAAGATCCAGTGGGGATCCTTGGGCAGCAGCAACCCTTTTTGCATGAATCTCTTCCAAACTCCTGAGATTCACCTTCGGTGAGGAATGGGGGTTCAGATCAGCAGTGTCCTGATCTATCAGAATGTTCTTATGTAATGAGGTAGATGAGTTAATAACACCTTCATTTAGATCAGGATTGATTGCACTGTCATTCCTAGGTGATAGGGGTTGTAGGGGTGAAACATGTTTAGACGGGGAAGGTACATTTACTTCTAATGACTCCCCCTCAAATGAAGGTTCATCCCTAAGAGAAAATCCCACTTTTACTAGTTTCCGTTTAGGCTTTTTTCCTTGAACGGGGTTAGAACTTCAGGTTGGCTAGTGGTACTAGGTGGAGGAGACCTAGTGACCACAATTCTCTGTCTTTTAAATGTGATAGGAAGTGATTCGGATGAGGAAGTGGCAGTGGTAGTTTTAGTGGAAGCTTTCCTCTTTTTGGATTTGTAAATTTGTAGAGTAGAGGAAGCTGGGACAGATGTGGGATAAGAGACCATTGGGTTAATGGTTCTGTCATCTTGAGCATGAGGCTCAATTGCTGCTACAATTTTCGTTTGAACCTCAGCAGGAGCAAGTTCATCAGAAAACTGCCTTGGAATTGGTAAGGGATAGTCAGTGTCCCTTCCAAGAAATGCAGTCTTATTTAAGGCTAAATTAGAAAAAGTTTTATCTGTTAGGTGTTTTGGTTCCAAAATTGTACCACTTAAAACAATTTGGGGGTATTCCTCTTTGAGAATACATGTTAAAAACCTTGGGTACAAATAGACATAGTCTGGTGAGATGTTTGATTTAAGACCCTTAAAAATCAGTTTAGAAAAGTTGAAGTTTTGACCTTTGACCACAGCAAAAAATGCTGAAGCATGTTTGGCAGCAAGTTCATCAAAACCTCCTTTATTGGGAGTCAGGCAAACCAGAAGGGTGTGGGCTAGAAATCTCCACTTGTAAGGCAATTACCCCTTCTTGATGGTTTTGCTTCCCATTGAACCACCATATCCAATTTCCTTAAATAGCTTTAGATACACCGACGAGTCTACAAATACATACCCATCTTCGTCCCTTAGTTTCAACACTCTTCGAATTTTAGCCTCAGTGATTTCCACTATCGTGCCCTGAACTATTGATACAATTGATTCACTACCATCGTCGGCTTCACCATTCACGACATTTGACCAGAATTCCTCCATTATTTCTTTATAGATTACGGCTTCAACTGTCAGTGCGTAGTGAAGGTGACAGTTCTTGAGGAAGTCGATCATTCCATTGTAGATATCGGTCTTGCTTGGTGGTTCTAGGTATGCCACTAAGTTGTGCTCTACAGGAAACTTGGAGTCACCGACGGGCTTCTTGCCACTTGACTTTGCTTTAGGAGCCATTGTTGATGATCGATTTGAGAAAGATTGGCGGTTATTCGGAGGTTGAATGGAGAGAGTTTGAGAGAAATTTGGGAGTAATTTCTGAGTGGGGTTTGAGAGAAATGGGGAAAGTGACGGTAACTTAGGGCTTTTACCCTTTTCAGTGATGACGTGGAGGAGAGATGTTTTAAACAGACGGTTCAGTAACTGATGGGACAGATGCTTTATGGGTTATACGGTACAACTTGGTAAAGCATGTCTTTATCCAAAAGTAAATTTACTGAAACCTCAGATATTAAATAGTTAAAAACTTAATGGGTAAATAAATGTGTATCTGCTTAGAAAGTTGTGCCTTCCGGGTAATTAAATGAGACTTTGACTTTTGTTGACCCGGAAGTTCAAGCGGAACCCATTTTCTCCTTTATTTTAAAGACTAAAATTATTCCGTTTGAACTTCAAGCGGAGAATTTTTCCGCTTGAAAGAATTGTCTCAAAAAAAATTTCACGTGAGTTACAAAGCATTGTTCCGGTTGAAGTTCACCCGGTGAGTTTCAAAGTTGTTTTTCTCACAGGTTGAACCGGAACTTGAATTGAACAACAAAACACATGATTTTTGAAATTTTGTGATAATTTTCCATAGTGTAACTGAGGTTACTAACTATGAACTGAGATGATGACTAATTATCACAAGAAATTTTCTTTTTCTTTTTCTTTTTGTATCAAGAGACGGGCTTCTAAGCGCATGCCTCCTTTTTATTTTGAAAATTGTGAAAAGTTTTTATTCAAAATTCATCATCCCAATGGCTGTGATGAGATAGAAAAATCTTGCCTCATCAAAAGCTTTTGTAAACAGATCTGCCAATTGATGATCAGTGTGAAATTTGAATAATTTAATCAGGTTCTTTTCTGCACAATCTCTAATAAAATGATACCTTATGTCAATGTGTTTGGTTTTGGAGTGCTTTACTGGATTGTTGATGATGGAGATGGCGCTGTTGTTGTCTGCAAGAATAGGAGTTTCCATGAATTTGATCCCATAGTCAAGCATTTAATTTTGGATCCAGAGAACTTGACTGCAACAACTTGAGGCAGCAATATACTCAGCTTCTGCAGTTGAAGTGGAAACACAGGTTTGTTTCTTACATTGCCAAGATACAAGCCTTTCGCCCAAGAATTGACATCCTCCTGATGTTGATTTCTTATCAATGTCACAACCACCATAGTCATTGTCGGTGAATGCCTTGAAAGAGAAATCAGAATTTTTAGGATGCCATAACCCCAGCTTCGGTTGACCCTTCAAATACTTGAAGATTCTCTTAACAGCTAGCATATGTGACTCCTTTGGTGAGGACTGATATCTAGCACATAAGCAAACACTGAACATAATGTCAGGTCTACTAGCAGTGAGATACATCAGTGAGCCTATCATTTCCCTGTACATGTGCACATCCACTGGCTTGCCACTTAAGTCACTTGTTAACTTGTGGGAAGTGGATATAGGAGTTTTTTCACTTGAGAAAACTTGCATATCAAATCTCTTTAACATGTCTTGAATGTACTTTGATTGGTTCAGAAAGATTCCATCTGCAGTTTGCTTCACTTGTAGTCCTAAGAAGAATGTTAGTTCTCCCATAGAGCTCATTTCAAATTTGGACTGCATCAAAGTTTCAAACTCCTTGCACAAAACAGTGTTAGATGAACCAAAAATAATATCATCTACATAAATTTGTACCATCAACATATCCTTACCAACAGTTTTGACAAAAAGTGTTTTGTCAATTGCCCCTCTCCTGTAGCCATTCTCTAGAAGATAGTTAGAAAGAGTTTCATACCAGGTTCTGGGTGCTTGTTTGAGACCATACAGAGCTTTGATTAGCTTGCACACCTTGTTAGGATGGTGAGGGTCCTCAAAACCAGGATATTGGTTGACATATATTTCTTGTTCCAGTAGGCCATACAGGAAGGCACTTTTGACATCCATCTGAAATACTTGGAAGTCTTTGAAGGCAGCATAGGCTAAAAAGATTCTGATTGCTTCCAATCTAGCCACAGGTGCAAACACTTGATCATAATCAATGGCTTCTTCCTGCACATAGCCTTGCACTACCAGTCTTGCTTTGTTTTTAATAACAACTCCCCTGTCATCTTTCTTCTTTCTGAATACCCACTTTGTGCCAATTGGTTCTGCTCCATCAGGCAGATCTACCAATTCCCAAACTTTCTGCTTGTTAATTTGAAATAACTCTTCCTGCATTGCCTCTACCCAACTGTTGTCTTCCAAGGCATCTGTTACCTTCTTGGGGTACTTCTTGAGACAAAAATGCAGCATGCAAACAAATGTTTGCATTAGTAGATCTACTTCTTGTCAACACAGGTGCTGACACTTCTCCAATAATATTCCTCACTGGATGATCTCTGTTGATTCTTCTATCAAGAAACATAAGGAACTCATGGCTTCTTCCATTTGAGGGTATTGTAACACCTTGTTAATTCTGGTAAATCGTGGGGGAAATTTTTCCATTTAATAAACTGGACTCGCTAAGCCCAGTTAGGCCCGTTAGGCCCATTAAGAGAATTATTGTCCATCAAAGGCCCAATCCATACTCGAGGCCCGGATAGTTCGTTATAAATATTTTAACGATTCGTTATGAAGTACAAGGTGTTGCGGATCGAGAAACGATGAAATCGGTAAACAGACTTTTACTCGATATTAACCGAAAAGGACGTATTTAATTATATAAGATGGTTTTACCGATCCTGTAAAACTATAAATATATTTCATGTGTTTATAGATACTTACAGTCGTGGAAATGTGTTCGGTTCATAAAACAGAGATTAACGGGATCCGCGTTGAATACGCGCTCTATACCGCCCGTTTGATCGAATATTTATCAAGATTATATATAAACTGTCATCCTAAGTATTCCGAGACTATTTAAGAGGCTTTTATAATATCCCAGTCATTCGGGATTTATTGTGAAATATTTACGTGGCATTCAATATTTAACGTGTTCGGAGATCGCGGTATAATACCGGTTAATTAAATTTGTACTCCATAAGAAAAATCATAAATATAAAAGGGGGTTTATATCCTTTCTTTTACAATTAAAAGCAGCCCCAAACACACTTATGTGTGTGTGTGTTAAATCGAGAGAAGAAAAGAGAGCCTCACGGCTCTCTTCGTTTTTCCGACGCCGGCTTCGGCCACCCACGGCAATGCTCCGGCGGACCACGACGGCGACCTCCCTCCGACCATCTCGCTGCTCTCTCTCTTTCCCTGCCCGGCTTCCTCTCTGATGCGAACAAGCAACGGCAGCCGCTACCGGCGGCTAGGGTTCCGTCGCTAAGGCGGCGGTGGCG
This sequence comes from Deinandra increscens subsp. villosa, assembly GCA_039602395.1. Lineage (NCBI taxonomy): Eukaryota > Viridiplantae > Streptophyta > Magnoliopsida > Asterales > Asteraceae > Deinandra > Deinandra increscens. The sequence continues at coordinate 26,690,539 of JBCNJP010000025.1, forward strand.
CGTCACCCGAGCGCTCCGGCGACCCTGCGACGGTGACCTTCCCCCTCTCTGATGTCCATGCCCATCTCCGGCGCAGCAGAAGCGGCGACAGCCGCGGTTCTGCAGCCCAGCGGCGGCGGCGCCGCCCCTCTCTCTGCCCTCTCCGGCGACGGTAAGGGTTTTAGCCTACTATTCTTTTGATTTTTCCAGTTTATCATCATCCTAAAACCTCTGATCTATTCATGCATGTACAGATCTGAGTTGTGTGATGAAGTTATGATGATAATGGGGGTGGTTTCGCGGCGGTGGTAGCTCGACCGGCGGCGGCCATGGCCTCCGACCGCCGGTCAGATTGTAGTGATGGTGGTGGTTGATTACTTTGAGCATAGATATGTGTTTGGTTGTGTTTGGATACACATTTGGATGGTTTTGAGTTAACCCGGTACCGAGTCAACCGAGTCGACTCGGTAAACAAGCTGGTCAACAAATATCTCGAGTCAAACGAGCTCAAATTAAAAAACCGAGCTTACAGTATTGCTCGTGACGAAAAATCTTGCGGGATAGACTACTTATTCATTATTTTTGGTGCCGGGTCAAGAAAGTCAAAGAAGGTCAACCGGGTCAAACCCCGTCAATTCTGGTCAACGTTTTTGAAGGGTCAAACGAAGTCAAATCTGGAAACCGAGCATGGATTATTGTTCGTGGTGAAATTCTACTTGGAATGGACTATTCGCACGTCAAATTCGGATATGTTTTGCATTTTCGGTTAACCGGGTTCGAGTCTGCGTACCGACCGGAGGTATAACCATGTTCGCTATCTTGTTATTACTTTAGTAGTATTGTATAAGTCGTGTGAGGGACGAATCTTGTATATGAAAGTATCATTGTTACTAAAACATAATAGTAACCAAAATATATAAATAAGTATATAAGTAAAGTTTATAACAATTTTACGTAACATAACACTATGGCTTTTAGTAAAAAGTGGACGTACAAACATACATATATATAATTGTATATATATATACACGAGGACATAAGCTTGTGAAAACTCTAAAAGCGTTTTATAAATATAAAACCCATCAAGGATAGGAAGCGTTATAAAGATATATCTCCCGGTTATGGTGAATTGATAAAATATATATATATATATATATATATAGTTTTGGAATATGATTTTTAAGTTGATAAAACCATAGGATTATGATTAATAAAGTTACCATTTCAGATATCGAAAACTATTGTTTTTATGATAATAAAAGATCATGAGAATATCTAATAAAATGTATGATATTGTAAAATCTATGATTTTATGTAAATAATGTCATGATCTTATTTGAGACAAAACTTATCATTTTATGTAAGTTTATATAAATAAAAGTATGATTTTCTGTTAATAAAAGTTATGATTTCATGTGAACTATAAGATGGATAGATATATATATAAAATCTATGATTTCATGTAAATAATATCATGATTTTATGTGAAATAGGAACAAGTAAACTCATACATAAAAACTATGATTTTATGTGAAACGTAAATAGATAAATCTATATCTAAAAGCTATGATTTTATGTAAATCATAAATAGATTGATATATACATAGGTTATGATTTTTATATAACCCTTGAAGTATTATAAAGCATAACCCGATCGAGACTCGAGTGATACGGTTTAATTAGAGATTGACAGTTAAATTACGATCATAGTCGGGTTTAGGCCATACGACTGTATTGGGACATCCGGTTGTATTGGGACCTCACCCTGCGGACGTATCGTATCGTTTAAGGCACGGAGCACAACCGAGCCTAACCAGTATTATTACTGTGTTAAATTTAAGTGTACCTATACTTGTTTAGGTCAGTGGATTCTCCAAACTTAACAGGACGTTAAGCTTTGTCTAGGCATTGCATCTATGACATCTGTGGATTGTACGCAATCCTATCCGTATGACTTGGTACTTCGAAGATCTGTGAGTCCTCTGACTTCCTTCATGTTATTTAACTGTTTGATATAATACTTCTGTTCTGATTTATCTGTTATATTTTTTATGAATATCTTGTCGAACACTGTGAGTCAGAATGCCCTGTGTGGGTCATTAGAGACTTTCTGGTCATTAAGGTTGAGACCACTAGGCATATAAGGGATTATAGCGGCCGTTATAGTTGAACGATCCCTATTCACCCGGATCCTCTAGTATTAATTTACTAGGGGGAATATGTACTTATATGTTGAACTTAAAGAAAAATCTACTCGCAGAGGGTGTACGGCTACGCGCAACGTGCCCGTGGAGTATCTGAGTGTTGACCTTGGGTGCGACCTGATAATTTATTAAAGGCATATGTATTTGAAAACTGTTAATGTGATGATGGTAGTTAAGACTCACCAACAACGTTTGTTGTTGACTCTGTGTTGACTTATGTTGCAGGTAAGTGTGTGCAGGTGATGATGTATTTGTACATGAACGTTAGGGTACTGGCTGTGGCTATCTGTTTTGAGCTTGTACAATTTTAACTGATGTACGTATGTTGTTCAGTGCATGTTATGACCACAATTCCTTGATATATGTATCATTTGTTTGTTCAGTCCTGGGTCTATCCGGGGCTACCGATTCCATTAGGTCGGCTATGAGGTGCTTAGTACATCCTCGGTCAGAGTCAATCTAAGGTTTCTCTGTGAGGACTGGACGTCCGTGTTTGTTGTATGTTTTATTCTGTTGTTGGTGCCTAGTGAACTGATACGGACAGCCGGTCCCACACCCTCCCCCGCGCCTGGCAGGGGGCGGCGGAGGGGGTGTTACAGGTTGGTATCAGAGCCAAAGGTTCCAGCAGATGGGAGTCTCTTAGAACCCCTAAGCTTGAGCCTGTAAGGACTCTGGGACTAAGCACGGTGCTAAGTCTAGGACTTAGGCAGAAGTCTGTGTATTAGGGAGTAGTCGAGGTTTAGTGCAAGGTCGGTGGTAGTTTCAGCCTTGCAAACTGACATTTCTACCCACAGGTGCACTAAGACTCGGCGAACCCTAGTAGGCATATGAATGCTGATAGTCATCTCATTTTGTTTAAGTGTCTGACTTAGGCGGAAGTTTGTGTGTTAGGGAGATATCAAAGGTAAAGTGTAAGTTCGGTAGTAGTTACAGGCTGCAGACTGCCATTGCTACCCACAGGTACACCGAGACTTGATGAACCCTACCAGACACATGGATGCTGATAGTCTTCCCATTTGGTGTCCAAGTATTCCACTTTTCTTTAGTGTGCAGAAGTGTAATAGGACATATCGTCCTTTGTGTGAATTAGGGTACGGTACCCTAAGTGTGCATCGGTATTACTTTGATTAAATCCTATGCTAATTCTTCATCTTGAAACGTCCGTTCACTTGATTTGTTTTGATTTCATTTCCCTTGGATTTCTTCCTTTTGTCATATTGTTTTCTCCAAGTTTATTTGTGTACGGATTTTTATGATGTACCTAGATCGAGGAAACTTAGGAGTCTTAGCATTTGCCTACATGATAGGATTCGTTAGGATTCCGTGTGTTTTCAATTTCTACTCGTAGTCATAATACTGCACTGATTCTGATTCTGTGTGCTCCCGATGTGATATTCCGGGAGACTTGAAGAGTACCCCAACTCTGATAAATGTGTTCCTTGAGACGTCGTGAAACGTAAAAGGAAATTGGTTCCACGTCATGGATGAATATTTTATTGCCTATTCAATATTACACGTGTTTCTTGCTAATGTAGTATTTTGGTTATCTCTTCAATCGATATCGAAAGTTATTGCCAGCAAGATTGTAGACAAAGGAGTGAAGACACGTCATATGATCGGAGTTATCTAACTAGGAACTCTCGCCTTCATGGGCTGGGAGTAGTTAGATGAAGTGGATTGCAACTGAAGACCAAAATGATTAAGGTGGACTTAATGAAGATTTTCAAGACAAAGCGGAGCTCAACGAACGACAACTACCAACGACGACACGACGATGCTAATTATTACTATTCAACATGGCGAAGCAAAGGAGACAACAATTCACTCAAACGATGACAAGATATGAAGCAACAGCAGATGACGACAAATTCTTCTTATTCTTCCTTACCTCTCCTTACGACGCGGACGAAATTATATGTACTAATGATCATTTTGAAATCTCTCTTGTGTAAAGTTGTTACTTCAGATCATATCCGACTCGTGATCTGATCACTTTGTGCCATCAGCCTTGTGTAGCTAATGGGATTTCCAGTAATCGCATGACCATTTGTGGATGACCTTATTAATTTGATTCGGCATAGGTGACACTATTGGTGAGAGCACTCTGCGTTTATCCTAATGTACGGTATTTTGATTCGTACCGTCTCCGTACTTGTGTGAGTAATAGTTGAAGTGCAAAGGCTTGGAAGCTGAGACAAGTGTCTCGATTTTCGTGGAGAATTATCACACAAGTAACTATCACGTGATCTCAGGCGTTGAGTTGTGACATTAACTTCGTGCGTTTATATGATATGTGTGCTTGTATTCTAAATCCGGATGAAATCCTGGAGCTAATTGGTTAGTAAAGAACCATACGGCTAGTCTTCTCGACAAAGACGTGGATTGTCCGTAATTAGAATTCTTCTTTTTAAATGTATTGTTTAAATCTATTGCTTAAGCCAACAGGGTTTAAGGAACTTGACAGCGACTATCATGATAGATTTAATTTTATGAAAGACATTTTGATGTCGGTTCGTTCATTGATTCCAAGAAGGAGTCGTGATGCAAGATAGCAAGGTCTACTAGTAACATTACTACAGAGTGTGACCTAAGGATGGCAAATGTTTGGAATATTACCAAGAATGGTGAAGACAGATTTTTGCTGTAACCATATGTTGGTGGCGATGTATAAAATTATACAAAGTAAGGTAAGAACGGTGGACATACTAGAATATATGAGAGTAGCTATGTGTTTAAAATATCCGAGTAATGTTGCATGCTACCGAAGGTCAGCGACCCAAAGGTTACAACTTGTGTATGAGAACGTGCACATTTTAGGTAATGGTGCATTTATCATTATGTCCGAGGTGTGGTGGGATAGCTGCGGTAAGCCCTATATATAAACACCTTAGGCATAATGGTTTATGGCACTTGAATCAGAAAGTGTGGAAGGTAGGCATGGAGACCACATGTTTATGAGGACTGGTGTGCTCCCTTTTATGTGAAGCCTAAGATATAATAAATAGATTAAACTGCCAAGTAAATGCGGAAGAGTTACTGCTAGTATGGCAAGGATACATCATCGAGATTGATGTGAGTAAGTATAATCGCAATGGTTATGAACACGATCTAAAGATAGATCGATGGATTCATTTAATGTGCAATTTGATTGATTATAACTATGAAGAGGTGGTCATTTAGCTAAGTGTGTGTTTGAATACGTGGAAGGTTTGGATATCCTATAATGGATTGAACCCTGCATTCAGAGTGAAGACCCATTGGCCTAGGCTATGTACATATGGAATGTAGAGACCCATAGTGGTTGTGAATTCCATTGTAGAAATGTATGAGCTAGTGTTGACGGCTATGACATGCGTTTGTTAGAGAAAATGGATTGGTGATTAGGAGTAATGTGATACTCCATGTGAATATTTACCCTGAACCATTGACACATGTCAAAAGAAGATTAGAGACGACACTCTAGAGAGTGTAGGTAATGACATGTTTGTCCAGGCGGACTAGATTGAACTTATGAGTTCGTGAGATTGATAGGCTTAACACGTACCATGGAAATATAAATATTTTAGCCCTTTGTTGAACGCAAAGGAGGGGAGAGACAGAAACATTATTTGGTTTTATATATCTATATTGCCTAATCAATCCAACTAGGACTTGTGATAATTTAAGAATAGGGGATGTTTGATGTAAAGTGATGTTGTGTTCCACTAGTTACCCCAATAATCTCTTCTGGTTTCGTGTGGTCGTGACTGGATATTCTGGGCAAGACGTATTGTCCTTTGTGAACCAAACCTTGTATAGGTATGTACGGGTAAAGTTCAATACGTGTATATAAATCATGTGAGTAAAGATATTGTGTTTCCAGAGAGGGACACACATAAATAACTATGAGTAAGCTTTGAAAGCTATGGAATTGGCACGATAGTTGGTGCATTTGGGACCAACTATGAGGCATTTATGTTCGATGTCAGGTTGTATATTTGTGATGCATGACTTTTTGTGATTGGATCCTTCAGACTGGGGATGATTGATCGTTCAGAACGGTTCAATCTAGCAAGGTGTATGATGCCCTTGGCTAGTGTAGCCGATTAGCTTGTAAGGAAATATTGAATTTATGGAAGACATCTTGTGTCGCCATTAATGGTGAAGTCAGATTATGCACTTTACTTAGAAAGTTGAGTATCTTGATAACCGATTAACCCGAAACTGTGGTGGGATATGAGTGTGAGCATATTGAAATTGATTAGTAGTATAGACTACTTGCTGGATCCCGAAAACCTCATGCGGTTATAGTATTTGAATATCTGATTATCTCTGAATATTGTGATTATCGTAATGATGAAGACCTTTGACAAGCGCTTTAAGTATCCTTGGGAACTGGTGATCTTGATAGATCGGATCGAATCGGTGAGTCCATGTGATTGACTTTTAGTCAAGAGGACTCTTCTGTGTTTCCATGAATGGAACTGTAATAATAAGCTATGAGTAGCTTGGTGTGACCAGGATACTGAGAAGTTGGCATATCGGTCCGTATGGTACGAAATCAATTGAAAAATCTTAACGCTGAATCGTTACATGTATTATGTTGTGTGATTGTGCAACACAAGTTATGTGCTAGACCTAAGTTAGGTCCCTCTAGGTGTATTGAAGTGACCTTTGCGTTAAGACGCATATAAGGTTCGATGTGACAGGGCCGATGGCTAATTATTGGATGTGTTCCTATAAGGCCACAACATTCCCTGTGATAGGGCATATGTTTTGAGTCGGTTCCTTAACATGAAATCCTGCAACTTCTCTTCGGAGAATCTGATAATGAGAATGACTCGTCAAATTTGTGACTTATCGCAACTATAGGAATCAGTTACTAGGTCAGATTATCGGTAAACCTACGGAGGTGAGGCTGATTAATTCCGCATGTTTCACCAAGTGAGGGTGATGGGAAAAGAATGCTGATCGGGAAGTGACAAATGGTTCCTATGGTTTGATGTCAGAGAAATTCCTTCTGGTAACACTACAGAGTGGTGATTAAGTCCGTGTGGTAGTGAAATCACTTGAAAGTATATAGGACGTTCGTGGTAGCGGAGCCGGTAGGAAGAAGACATACGGTATTTGCACCAAGTGGTGGCATTATCACTAAAACGGTAATCGTACTGCCTTTGGTTGCAATTATAGCACGATATACGGGACGCCGTATCAAGACCGAGTGAGAGCCAATACCACACGGTGAAATAATAAGACGAACTGTCAGGTATGAAGTGATAGTAAGTCCACGCTAACGGCATGTAAGTCCACTAGGTAGTAACATCATAGGAAGACATCATGGGCCACGTGGTGGCACTAGTAAGATAGATGTCCCTAGGAGAACATCATGCGTGATGTGATCCACAAGCGTTAGGTTACTCCCCGTCCTGGTAGGTAGGGCGAATTTTGGGACGAAATTCATTTAAGGAGGGGAGAATGTGA
>JBCNJP010000025.1:26698681-26729656 GCA_039602395.1 Deinandra increscens subsp. villosa
GGATCATGTAAAAACCACATCTTTTTGCGAAAACCTAAAAACTAATACTAAAACCTTCATAACTTTTTCATACGATCATATTTTTTTAAAAAAAATTACACCAAAAACCTTAGAATTATGAGTTCTTTAATTCTGGAAAAAATTTAAAAAAAAATTTAACGTCTCGTCGTTTTTTATTAGTGCACATGTGCACTAATAATAAAACTCATACATATAGTATGCGTTAATGTTTTTTAATTTAAAAAAATCGCATCAAATACGTTATAATTTTGTTAGTTTTTCATGGTTTTTTTATTAGTGCACATGTGCACTAATAAAAAAGCACTTTATATGTGTCGTATACATTAATATTTTAAAAGAGAAATTGCACCATAAATCTTATAATTGTGTTATCTTTAACTCTGAAAATATATTAAATGTTTTAAAATTTTTTAAATTTTATGCTACATATGTGCACTATAACTATTAGTTATAGTGCATATGTAGAATTATCATTAGTTCTATGAATATTTTAGTTTTTTTAAATGTTTTTAACCTAAACAATATGTTTTCACATGACGATTCTCATTTGTGTAGTACTAATGAAAATGGTGCACATGTGCACTAATAATACACATGTTCACTAATTTTTTTTTTCGAAATATCAATTTCTTTTCCAGAATCAAAGACAATAGAATTTTAAGATTTTTGGTGCAAGTTTCATAGAAAAATATTAACGTATGTAAAAGTTATGAAGGTTTTAGTGTTAGTTTTTAGGTTTTCGCAAAAAAAAGAGTTTTCGCAGGATCCTTACCCTATATATATATATATTGTGACATCGTAAAAATAAATAATTACGTTATTAAATAATTGCCACCGTTTGATCTAGAATTTGGACTATGTTGCATGATTAAACTTTAATGTAGTCATCACTTAAATAAATCACCAATGAATCGTCGAGCCGCACTTTCCGTTATATCGTTTCGATTCATGGGAATTATTTATTTATTCGTTTATTTTCCGTATCTCTTTTAGTCGTCAAGGTTGTGTTTGGGGTTTATCTGTCTCGTCTCATGGTGTCATTATTCCTTTTATGTCTCCATATCAGGTGAGTATCATAGCCCATTTTGCTTTTAAATTTTGGCGTGAAACATGTATCGTATCAACTCATGTTCTAACCTATTTATATTCTAAAACCACATGCGAATTCTATGTTCGATCTATGTGCTCTTGTAAGTAAACTTGTTTGGATCCTTGCTATGGACTATGGTTGTGGGTATTGTTCTTGTATGTTTCTCATGTTCATGTTCATGTTCATTGACGTATCTCATTAACTCATTTGAGCCGGGGTTATAATAATGGATCTGTTGGTTTGGCAACCCACTTGGCCTGCCTCCCATTGGCGCCTTGTGATTGAAAGCCCAAATGTCGAGGGCATGGGTTACGTCGACCCCCATGTGCTTTAATTCGATACTAGTTTGCTATACATGTGCTCATTGAATAACATTGATTCGCATGTCTATTACTATAACTGTATACAAACCTATAATTACTCACCAACTACTTGTAGTTGTCTCGTATTTTGTGCATGTTGCAGGCTTTGCTGTTCGATTTTGATGATCATGATGATAACACCATAGGATGCATGCGGACTAGTGTGACCTAAATCAATAAAGTTAATTTTTTATTCGTGATCAGTGTAATTGAATTATCTTGTAATAATTGAATTGTATGAAATTAGTTGATTAAGAATATCGCAACATTTAATTAGTGTTGTGTGCATCGGGACAATTATCGCACTGTAACATATTCCGCCGTTGGTTAGGGTGTGACAGTTAGTATGTGGAATGGTTATTGGTTTAAAAAACACTGATCTTTACAAATGAACTTTAGGTCAACCTATGAAAAGTGAAATATATAGGAATGTCATTTGTACATGTCACAAAAATGTGTCATCAAGGTAAGCTATAAAGATCATTTTAAAATGTCATATTCTTAAATTAGTAATGCAATAAATTAAAAACTTAAAATAACAAAGATATTTACAAAATAAAAAATACTTAAAAGACCAAAAGATATATTTTCATAATTCATGACTAATTAGCTAGTGAAAGTTCATACAAAACAATCATCCATACGATCCATCCGATCCATACAAAAAAAAAACAACTAGCTACATTACCACCACCACCATCAAACACCATCCGCTCTCGCTGTGTATTCTTTCTTCATCTCACGGTGTTTCATGATAGTTGGAGCAATTTCCTTAAGCCTGTCGTGAAAAAGTTTTCTTTGGTCTTGGACGTTAGTAAGCTGGACAACAACGGACAGACTGTGGCAATAGAGGGTATCACTCAACTGAACTTGTTTGTGGCGATTAATGTCTTCTTCATATATTTCTTATGGGTGTAGGTTATGGCATCCATATCTTGCGCAATAAATCCATTATCTGCAAACTTAGCAGCCCGATACTCTTTGCTAGTATCGGCAACACGTTCGGTGATGGAGTAGTTTAGGAGGGAAGTAAAAGAGTTACAGACCATTTGAATTGAAATTGTGTTTGTGGTTCTTTTATGAGATTTTAGGGGTCGTATATATAGGATCTGGATACATAAAAATGAGAAAAAAATGGGGGGAAACCATATGGTTATAGGGCAACTAAATAGTCTCTAATTTGAACTAAAAAAAAACTAAAAGATAATCATATTTTATTATTTATTTAATTAATAAATATAAGAGCTAATAATTACCGGTTTCTTGAGAGGGATACCGTATAGCCTGATCAGGGTTTTGAAACAACGTAAAGCTGTGACGAAAATCGAGGTGCAGCTGTATGAAATCATATGCTTATAAGAAGCCGGCCTATAAAGAAATCTCTTTCATTACTTTCCATCTTTTTATCCAAAACTGCCTATCAAGGTGTTAAAGAATGATGAGTACTGACATGAAGTTCAATGATGATTGCGAAATCCTTGATAATCTTGAAGCGATGCTTAAAGAACATCTCCTTCATATGGAGGAGATTATCAAGGTGTTAAAGAAAAACATCAAGCTTCCGGATGCTGCCACCGAGAACAGAAAAATGGCAGAAGCAAGGGTTCAACACTTCCAACATACAATTGCGCTCTCATTTGCAAAACCAAACATCATTTATTTGGAAAAGGAAGGTGACTATGATCTGGACCTCAAAGTGGAGATGGATCAGATGCTAGCCATCATTGAAGGTCTGAACAAGGATAGGGAGAAGCTATTGAAGGAGGTTGCTACTGTTGATATGGCGGATGATTGAGAAGAAGATGTTGTTTGTGGTTTTTTTGGTGTTTTGGGTGGTAATTACGTATATTTTGTGAAGGTTTTTATGTGAAGCTTGTTGGGGATGGGTGATCATTGTTTGATAAAGTTTGTTTAATTATGGTATAATTTTTATGAAGTTTTTTTTATTTTGATGGAATGATGATGTAAACTTCAAATGGATGAATGAAAAGGTTTAATTAGGTGGTCATTTGCATAATAGGTTTCGATTTGGAATCTCAAATGATTTCTAATGTATATTGCCAAATGCATTTTGCATGTTAATTTTTTGTTGTTATCTAACAGCTGTTTGTACTTTACAGACCAATCTACATACAATATCAGCAATGAAATGATGACTTTCCAATGAAACCATAAAACGTTTAAGAGGATAAACCATATATATATATATATATTTCTTGATTAAATTTGTCAATGACAAACAATAAAATTTATGAACACTTTGCAATGAAAACAGAAAACGATTAAGAGGATCAGACGGAGGGGAGCCAATTGGCTTCTTCTTGCTGAAGTTGAGCGTCTTGAAATGACGTCGCGAATAAGTGCTCTCATCTTCCTGATACAAACAAGTATTAGCATTAGAAAATGAATTAATTTAGCAAAGAGAATACTAGCTTGTACAAATTGGAATCAGGACATCTTTAAGTTTGAATTAAAACAAATGTAAGCGTTACACTATGGAAAAAAAAATACATACCTTACGTATAACTATACCCCGACATTCGGACCGAAAACAATTATTTCTGGATTGCTTACGCAACTCTAGTGGGCCTACACATGGACGTATATTGTCATTATCAGGAAGAACCACAATACTAAATTCCTCATCTTCATACGCATCTCTATAAGTTTTGGGAGGATTCTTGAAGACACTTGACAACCTTTTATCAAGTTATTCTGTAACGTAAAATACTTGTTGGGTTGTAAGGCCAATATGAATGGATCATCCTTGTGGCCTAATATACTCAGATCAACCAATGTGTACCCAAGACTATCTTTCTTTACCCCATTTTTATTGTCAACCCAGTCACACTTGAAAAGAGGAATCTTCAAAAATGATAATTGAGTACCCATATTTCTTATAAAACCCCGTAATAACAAGTTTGGTCAAGGGATACAACTTCTTTAGAAATGTGCATGTCGGTCGCTATTACACTAACCCCATTATTCTGATGAAGTTTACCCTCATGGGATTTTGTATGAAATGTAAATCCATTGATTCATACACTTCGTATTTCACTACGTTCCTATTTGGTCCATGTGAAATCCACCTTATGGTATCTAAGATATTATCTCTAGAGACAGGTAACTCTGTGTCAGCCTGAAATTATTTATAAAGGTGAGCTTCGACAAAAGCAAAAAGAATAATAATAATAAGGATACGAACATATTATGAAAATAGTGTACCTCGTCTCGTAACCACTGACCAAATGTTTTACTGTGCTCTTTCTCTAGCCATCATTTTCCTTTAGAAGGGTCTTTTTCTTCCAGATATTTATGTGCCGACTGTAAATTAACGAGTATATCTATGCTACTATATAATGTATATTGCTCAAAATGGCATTTTCATAATTAAAAGCGTCTTAGTTTTAAGACGCATTCCTATTTGACTTCAATCTGATCATCGATCCATACTAGTAGCGATTCAACCTTATCGTTCCAGTGTTATTGTAGCAATTCAACCTTACCTACCCCTCTGAAAATAAGCCCTAATTCTATACTAGAAGTGATTTTGCAGAGTTGCAGGAGCCGAACTTGGAAAAGAAACAAACAGATCTCCTCTTGGAGAACTATTCTTCCGTTCTCTTGATATTTGAAGTACTCGCCAACATAATATTGGGAAATCGGATTTGACTCTTCTCAGAACCATTTGAAATTTGAAATTCACATCCACATTTACTTTATCATTTACCTGTAAATCCACTTTAGACCTAAATATGTTCTGACAAGCATTCTCTCAGGTTTATTTTCTTTCTCAAATTTTCTTCGATTTGGTGTTGGTGAGCCCTAACGAGCTTTGTTTTGTTGTTCTGATCATAAAGAGTGTTACAGAAGTCAGCATGCTTCTTAAGTATGATTCTTTCTACTATTTAATTTGATTCATCTTAACGAATCTTATCGATAACCGATTGTAGATTCTGAACCCTATTCTGGTAGTCGACGGTGACCAAAGAAGGTATATGAGTGTCGGGATGGTATACGAAGTGTGTGACGATGGCTAAGCTCAATTTTTTATTTTTCCTCATATGCTATCATTTTTCATTGTTCGTTGTTCACAGTTGTTTGAATTGAGTTCACTACAGTTGATTAAAACCAAGATTTGATCTGATTTTGCTTTTTTCCATAGGTGTGGCGATCCGTGTTTCTACATAATTATAACATCTCGGTCAACCCGTATCCATTTGACCCGAACTGTTTTTTCTGAAATCATAATTATCAACTAATAATCATGCATGTTTCAAGTAATTATTTCATTATTACGTTAAAAATATATATTTTTATAATTTTTTTAATAATCTCAAATGCTTTATCCGCCACAACTAAGATTTATAAACATTCTCAAAATATCTAAAATGTCAGATTTAATATAATTTTGTGGAATATACGTTGAATGTATGGTACATGTCGTGGACCGTAGGTAAGATGTTTAAAATTTTATGTGTTTAGTTATCGCGGTATAATACCTATCAATTTAATCGCACACTCTAAACCCTAATGTTTAATTACAAAAAATATATAAATAATAATAATAAAATGAATAAATATTAAAACCATTCTTTTCTTTTAGGGTTTACCCTCCTCCTTCATTTTCATTACAGCCGACACCCCCTTTTGTGTGTGTGTTGATACCTGAAATGTGCGTCGTGTGAAGTATCGAACGAAGACCAAGTTCAAGCCAATATAGGGTTGGCCGAACTAGGTCCGAACCTGAAGTTCGGACCGGCCGAACCTGGGGTTCGGAGGAAGTTCGGCCGATCGGGTATATATAGTTGTTTGAGCTTTGTATTCGGCAGTTCTGAGCGTGTGAGCAAATCTTAAGTGTGTGTTTCTGAGTGTGTAATCTCTGTGTCAATTCTCTGTGTTTACACTGGTTGTAATTGTTCGTTTTGATCAATAAAACAATCGGTTAATTATGTTTCAATGTCCGGATAGCTAGATTGAGTAGACGATCCGATGCTCACGCATTTTCAAGTTATATCAGAGCAACCAATAGGAAATGGTTTAGAAACAGTTTTGACACAAAATGCACGTCAGAAATGATAGAAAACACGTAATGAAACTCGAGAAAACTTCAAAAACGTTTAAACGTCCGAAAAATCGCAACCACAGATCAGTAGAATGAACCAGAAAGCTCTGATACCACTTGAAAATGCGTGAGCATCGGATCTTCTACTCAATCTAGCTATCCGGACATTGAAACGTAATTAACCGATTGTTTTATTGATCAAAACGAACAATTACAACCAGTGTAAACACAGAGAATTGACACAGAGATTACACACTCAGAAACACACACTTAAGATTTGCTCACACGCTCAGAACTGCCGAATACAAAGCTCAAACAACTATATATACCCGATCGGCCGAACTTCCTCCGAACCCCAGGTTCGGCCGGTCCGAACTTCAGGTTCGGACCTAGTTCGGCCAACCCTATATTGGCTTGAACTTGGTCTTCGTTCGATACTTCACACGACGCACATTTCAGGTATCAACAGTGTGTGAGATCAAGAAGAAAAAAAAGAAGCAGCAGCAAGCTCCTCCTCACTGTGAATCCGACGACCATCTAGCGATGGTCCAATGACCATCCATCGGTAGTACCGGTCTCCAGAATCAAACGACCACCTCTTCTTCTCTCTCATCTCTATTCTCGGTCTTCATGTGTCATTCTTCATCGCGAATGACGAACCCATCAGGCGATTGTCACGGTCGTAGCGGCTAGGGTTCTGCTTCTGAGCGACAGCGCTACCGTCGTTTCGGGCAGTGATGGTGATGACGACCTTTCCTCAGCCACATTTTCCCTATCAAGTTCAGCTTCGCCAGTGGCCGCAAGGATTTGGAGGGTGGTTGCGAACACCGCGCAAGTCCGGCTACCTCCCCCCCCCTCGATCATGAGTCTGAGCACCGGCCGGCGAGGTATTTTGGCTTTTGTTCATTGTTTTTGTTTTATCTTGTAAATCTCCACTTTGAATCCTTCTCCTAAACTCCCGTTTTGTGAAGAATCGAATACAAGACAAAGACATGCTAGATTGCTGGTGTCCGAACTCTTGGCGAACTCCAAGTTCGGACACGTCCGAACATGTCCGAATCTAAGGTTCGGCAGGTCGAGTTTAGTTCTAGTATAAATAATAGGTTTTCTTATGTTGTATTCAGTAGTGCTTGAGCTCTTGAACTTTCAGTGTCAGATCATAAGTGTGTGTACTCTGTGGTTCTCTGTGGTCTAATACAAGTTTCATTGTATTTATTCTTGTGTTCACTCTCGTTTTATGTTGATTTCGATACGACTGAGTAGACGATCCACCGCTCACGCATTTTCAAGTGGTATCAGAGCATTCAGTTCTTTTTACTTGTCGGAGATCATTGTTTTTCGGAGTTTTGAATCAAATAGTGGGGGTTTTGAAAATTCTTTAAGTTTTTTAGTTCGTCTGATCATCTCGAGTGTGTTTTTCCTGAAAAATCTTCTTCTAAATCGTTTTTATGGAGTTTATCTGAGTTCCTGTTCAAAAGTTCATCCGAAAACACTGAAAATCGCGAAAATGGAGTCGAGAGTATTCAAGTTCGTCTGAGGTTTGGCAGTAACTGAAAAATAACCGCTCCGAACTCCAGGTTCGGACAACGTTCGGATATTTTCCTTCTGAAGTTCGGGTTCGAACATAGTTTGGCTGAGGTTCGTTGTTTTCAAAGTTCAGGTTCGGCACAGTTTTGACTACTTTATTGTTGCTTCCGAAGTTTAGGTTCGTACGACGTTCGGCAACTCAATATCAGTTCAGACAGAGTTTGGACAAAGTTCGGCAAAACAGATTAGGTTCGGCTGAGGTTCGGATAAACAGTAATTGAGATTTTTGGGAAGTGACACGAAAACTGACGTAACTTGAGAACCGTTAAGAGTTACGGAACCCAATACCAGCCAAAACGACCGTCTCGGAAAGATCTATACTTTTACTGGCCTGATGGCCAGTACTCTCCGTTTTGGTACCCAAAATCGCTTCTAAGACCTTCGTTTTGGGGTTTGAAGTTTTGGTATACAAGTTTTCGGACAAGATGGGTGATTTTCAAGCGTTTGCAGCAATTCCGAATTCGGTGCAAGCTACGATGCAAGCTATGATGAACTATGATAATGAAATATAAACAAGTCAGAAAGTTCCCAAATTTCTCAAATTGGAAGATTTCCATAGTTGGGTTAAACGATTTGAAGCGTATGTTGACAGAAATGATATTGATATGTGGTTATCCTTCACTGATCAATATTTCTATCCTAAGGATGAAACCGAGGAGCCAATTCTTCAAAGGAAGCTTACATCTGAACAAAAGAAAGTGTATCATGGTGAGAAGAAGGCATATGGTACTTTAACAATGGCATTGCCTAAAGAATTGTTACATCAATTCTCGAGTAACTATACATCAAAGAGTTTGTGGGATGCATTGGAAAAGAGATGTGAGGGAAATGACCAATATAAGAAAATTTGACAAAAGGTTTTGAAGAAGGAATTTGATAGTTTCA
Source organism: Deinandra increscens subsp. villosa (assembly GCA_039602395.1). Lineage (NCBI taxonomy): Eukaryota > Viridiplantae > Streptophyta > Magnoliopsida > Asterales > Asteraceae > Deinandra > Deinandra increscens. The sequence goes on from JBCNJP010000025.1 coordinate 26,707,692, forward strand.
AACATTATCAAAATGAATCAATCCCAAATCTGATTGCAAGATTTGCTCACTTAATGAGCGAAATGCGTTTGGTGAGTCTTACGAAATAAGAAGCTGATATGAAAGAAAAGATTTTGGAGGCTTTACCTAAGAAATGGGAGAATTATGTGATGATGATCACTCATGATAAAGAATATTCGAGATTGTCATTTAATGATCTGATTCAAAGAATCCAAGCAAGGGCTATGGAGTTAATGGTGAACAAGTCACTTCCTACACAAGTTCAAAATCCCGCGGTGTATTATGGTGACAATGATTCAACCATGAATGCTAGGAAATCAAATACTCTTAGTTTCGCACCTCCTACAGATTTCATTGCAGGTAAATCTGAAACTCCTAGTTATTCAGTTGGTTGTACTGTTTCAATTCCTAGTTCTTCGACTCAGAATGTTTTGTCTGCTCAAACTACCGATGATTACAATGCATTAATGTCAGCATTGGTATCTTCATCTTTTGGTGTTATTACTTGTTCGGTAAGTAACGCAAAATTGACAAATGAAGTTTATGATCAAATCGATTATGATCATTTGGAAGAAATGGATTTGAACTGGAAATATGATATGTTGGTTCAAAGAACGAAGAAATTTTCCAATAGAACTGGCAAGAAGAGATTGAATCAAGATGGGAAAATTGGACTGGACAAGTCAAAGGTTAAATGTTATAAGTGTTCTGTATATGGACATTTTGCACAAGAATGTCCGAGTACAACTGAAAATAAATTGAAGTCTGGTCAACATGCTCATTTGGTTATCCATTCACCAAATGAAGCTCACAAGGTTGAGAAGAAATCTGTATCTTTTGACGAAAAACTGACTGAAATGCTTTGGCATCTAGATGAATTTGCATGGAATGCAGTTTCAGAAGTAAATTTGAAACATGCTCCATTTACTATTGCATTGACTGCTCGTCATGATGATGATGATAGTATTTAGACTGATTCTGATTCCAATTCGACAATATTAATGATCAAAGAAGTTAAGGTCGAAGAATTAACATGTCTTGAATGTATAAGGTTAGGTAAGAAGAATACAACTCTTGAAATTGATTCTGAATTATTGTCTGAAGAAATTGTGATTCTAAAGAATGAATTGGAAGAATTTCAAAAGAAATATTATGAATTGGTTCATGTTCATGAGGATGTCATGAAGGAAAAGAGTAAGGATGTCATGAAGGAAAAGAGTATATTGGCTGAAGAGTGTGAGAAAGCCAAAGCTGAAGCATTAGATGCAGCACAAGATTTTGAAAATCTATTTGAAAAGAGTTATCCGGTTCAACAAAAATATGAAAAAGCTAATGCACTTGTTGTTGAATTGGCTGCTACAATTGAAAAACTTCAAAACAAGATCTCTACACTTCAAGATGAAAATGTTCTTTTTCGAGATAAGAATGAAGTTTTGACAAAAGATGTTGAGATTTACAAAGAAGAAACGAGAAAGTGTAATTGAGGAATTGGTTGCTGAATGTGAGATCCGGAAGTTACAAACGTACGAATATGATGATCTCAATGCAAAGTTCATCAAGTCACAAAAAGAAGTGCTCGATGCTCAACAGAACATCTCTGCATTGAAATTGGAAATTTTAGAGTTACAAAGGTAAGTGAAGAATTGTAATTTGTCACCGACATTGCTGAATTTCTTATACAAACAGGATCAGAGTGAGGATATTTCTAAGAAGAATGATATTCACATGGTTCCTCAACTAGTGGATTTATCTGAATTTACATCTCCTCCGCTGGATCCTAAAAACGAATTGCATGATTATTCAAAGTTTGCCACTCCAGCAAAGAAAAAGAAGACCAAATCTGAGAAAAAGCAAAAACCTTTGGGAGAAGCTCCAAAGTTTAATTCCAAGTCCATTTTCTTGGAAAATGAACAGGTTTTTGATAAGGTTGTTTCAAGTACTTCGTCTGGAACTGAAGAAGAAAAAGTTTTGGTTGAAAAGAACAAATTGAAAGATATCAAAGCCAAATTCACTAGCGAAGCCATGGGGACAGAAGCTTCTAGTTCTTCTTCAAGTTCATCAAAGACACCTGGTCTTAAACACAAAGGTTTTGTTGGAACTAAAATCTGTGTGACTGACGCCATCAAATCTGTTTACCAAATCATTCGACTGAAGAATCCATCGTGAAATGATTTAGAGATGCGGGTTGTGATGCTCGAGGCTTGAATATTGGACCGAAGACCGTTTTCTAGAAAAGTCAACCGTTCGGGTCAACGGTCAACGCAAAAGTCAACGGAAGATCGGTTCGAGCTAGTCAAGCTTCGGATTAATTAAATCAACTTTGATTTAATTAATATTTATGTTTATTTCATTTAATTGTATTTTGTTCAGTTATTATGTTCTTCACTTGTTAGTCACTCTCACTATATATATAGTGAGGGTGCCCCATTACAAGAGAGTCTCTGAGTGTGGAGATGAGGAAATCTTGTAGAGTGGTGTGAGCTTCCATTCTAGAGAGAGAGAGAGTCATGGATTCTAGAGAGAGATTGTTGTTGTCATGATTTCTTATGTTGTAATCATTCAACTAATGAAATAATTTGACTTTGAACATCATCTTTCTCTTGTTTGATTTCCTATCTTCTTCTCCTTCATCATCGTCTCGGGTTTTCTCATCCGAACCTCATTCTTGCTCAACATCGGGAGTCTTGACATGAAATCGGTCCTTACAAATGGTATCAGAGCCAAGGTATCGATCAGATTTCATCTCACGATGAATCTGGTCACTCGAATCTGGATTTTGAGCTTGAATGGGTGAAGATTTGAAAACCCACTTTGGAGATTTTTTTCTACTTTTTTCTTATTTTTTGGAGCTGTTGGATGCGTTCTGGATGAATCGGATGATAGATTCATGTTGTTGGGTTCGTCTAGATGTGATTTTATGCTCCACATGTTCAGATCAGTTGAAGAAATGGAGATCAGAAGTTGTTTTTCGTAACTGTTGAGTTTTCCAGTGTTTTGGGTTTTTTGAAAATTTTGAGCTTGATTCTTCGTTTTCTGGGTTATTCTTCATGGATTTTGATGAAGTAAGGTATGATTCTCAGTGGAAAACGCATTCCGGATCCATTGGAAGCATCAGTTTCGTTTGAATCGCATCAGATTTGAAGATTCTTGAAAAACACACATTACTATGTGCGTTCTTGGTGTTCTTCAAGTTTTCCAGAAATGGGGGTTTTTCGGGTCAGATTCGATGATCATGGCTACTGTTCGGAAGGTGTTTGCGGCCAGAATATCTTCGTGGATGGTTTGTCTACATGATCCCATCATCAGTCCGTGTTTTCCTCATGTTTTTGGGTGGATTTAAGAGCATCAAAGTGGGCTGTACAGGTTAGTGTTCATCATGTTCTTCATGTTCATCGAGTTTTTCCAGATTTTATCAAGTCTTTAAAAGGCTATAAAGATGGCTTTAGCGAACTTCTACTGTTCTTAGCGAACTTAAATATGGTCTTAGCGAACTTGAAGCTTGTTAGCCAACTTACTCTTGTTTAGCGAACTTCTGGGGAGCTTAGCGAACTTCTCGTGTTCTTAGCAGACTACTCGGGTCTCTTAGCGAACTTGAGTTTGGCTTAGCGAACTTGAAGTTCGTTAGCGAACTTGTTTTTTTTGGGGTTTTCGTTCGAAAGTTTTTCGGAGGATTCTAAGGTTACAGGAATGTAAAGGACAACGCTACGAGTTCGGGGACGTAAAAATCATCGAGTATCGTTGAGAATTCACTGAGATATGGTGAAAATATGTTTTTCCGATGAAGCTTCGTTTTTCCGGTGACCTTTCTGCAATCTCCGATGGACATTAGGATTTCTAGAGGAGAAGGGTGACCGCGATGAGGTGTCATGTCCTAATTAGTTTGAGGAGAATGTCTTTCTCTTTCCTACGGTCAAACCCTATTCAATGTTTATCTTTGATTGGTGGATTGGAAGTCTCGTGGGCCCCCTCCCAATAAAAGAATTTGTTGAAAGGAAATAATGGTGGGACCCGTCGGTGGACAAACAACCGTGGGTGTGTGTTTCTTTGGCCTTTTTCTGATTGGTCAGATCCATTTCACCAGGATCGCAATCTCAGCCATCAATTCTATTGATTTCAGCCGTTGATCATCCAAGAAAAGTGCAATCTGATTGGTTCTTTTCAAGGCACAAGGATTATGGTCTTTTTAAGGGATTTAATTCCACTAATAATTATATTTTAGCAAATTTCGTTAAACACAGTTTTTTTTTTTCTGATCAATCTTTTACAAGATTAACGGAGATTACGCCGCAACGAAATTTCAGAAATTTTTTTAGTGGTCATGGATTTATTCCATTTTATTGGGGTTCTCGTTTATTGACGTCACGCGTACATTAGCTATCGACCACTGACGAGTTAGCTTCTTTAGCCGGTTAATTATGCAGCTTTCTCGTTATGTCTCACGGTTTTATTTTTAGTTGATGCAGCGCTGATGTCAGCTAACCGGATTAACTGGAATCTTAGTTAAATTGTGGAATATTTCAATTAAATCTCTCTAGAAGCCGTTCCTTGACGAAAATTGATGGAATTTTTCAGATTGAGCCGTTTTCACCATAATTTCTCAGAATTCTTCACGGATTATTTTTCCGGGTTTGATTTTCTTCACCCAAAATTATGAAGACTCCGGTTACGCTCAGGATCTCCATTTTTCTCTGTTTTGGCATTTTATTTTCACATCCAACCTCAGTCACGCGGATCATTCACAACTGTCAGCATCTGGCTTCCGGTTTTTCGCAAGATTTTCCGATTTCAAGATTGTTTATCCGGTTTCTCTAGGCAACCGATCGCGATGGTTTGACTCTCTGCATCTAATTTTTCGCTTTCGCATCAGATGTTTTTTAGAGGGATTTAGAGAAATAGGAGGAATTATTATGGATTTGGATATCGGGTCGATTATCAGAAGTTGGAGCACGTTTAGTGTTTGACTAGTTTATCAGATTCGGTTTGTTGCGGTTGTGACTCCAATGTTCAGCATTTTCTCAGTATTGTACCCGACCGCGTGAACCGAGTGAACTGCAACACTTGGCTCTCAACTGGAGCAACAAGAACAAAAGAAGCTTATTCAGAGGGAGAATCTCTACAACAGATTGTCTCCGGCTTATCAGTTTCTCATTGAAGATGTACCGCAGAGCGATTCTTCAGCAGTTAAACAGATTCAAAAGCATCATTCTAGGGGGAATATGTTGGAACAAAAATCTGTGTGACGGATGCCATCAAATCTATTTACCGAAGCATTCGACTGAAGAATCCATCGTGAAATGATTCAGAGACGCGGATTGTGATGCTCGAGGCTTGCAGATTGGACCAAAGACCGTTTTCTAGAAAAGTCAACCGTTCGGGTCAACGGTCAACGTAAAAGTCAACGGAAGATCGGTTCGAGTGAGTCAAGCTTCGGATTAATTAAATCAACTTTGATTTAATTAATATTTATGTTTATTTCATTTAATTGTATTTTGTTCAGTTATTATGTTTTTTTCACTTGTTAGTCACCCTCACTATATATATAGTGAGGGAGCCCCATTACAAGAGAGTCTCTGAGTGTGGAGATGAGGAAATCTTGTAGAGTGGTGTGAGCTTCCATTCTTGAGAGAGAGAGAGAGTGAGTCATGGATTCTAGAGAGAGATTGTTGTTGTCATGATTTCTTATGTTGTAATCATTCGACTTTGATCATCATCTTTCTCTTGTTTGATTTCCTATCTTCTTCTCCTTCATCATCGTCTCGGGTTTTCTCATCCGAACCTCATTCTTGCTGAACATCGGGATTCTTGACGTGAAATCGGTCCTTACAGGTTTGGGTTTTCTGATTAAGGAAGAACCAGCTCAAGCAAAGAAGTCAGTGAAAGTTGAAAAAGTTTCAAAAATTAAAGGTCCAAAGAAATCACCATCTTCAAAGGAAACATCTTATTATTCTGGAGGATCATTATCTTCAAGGACTCCATCTCCTAGGTATGATTCTTATGATGATTTCTTTGATAACTTTGATTCTGACCATTCATATGGTAAATATTTTTCGAGAATGACTTTGTTATGCATGTCGTCAGCCTGGACATCTTACTGCTGATTGTACCACGACTGCATATATCCACAGCACTGCTAAATATGTGGATAACAAAGGTCAGATTTTTGATGTATCATGGTTTCCTAAGACCAAAGGTTGTTTCCATGGCCACCGATGACTATGTGGAAGACACCGGGCGACCCGACGCTGTTGACTCGGGTCGATCCTAAAGCGGATAATGTTTTATTTGGTGTCAGCAGGTATTTCAGGAAGACCTATCGGTAATTGTAAACTTGCTGGTGGTGAAATATCTGTGATAACTTAAATTGCATTTCAAAATTATTTTGTTTTCAAAATGCTAAACCGCAAATATTCGTGTTGGTTGATCAATTTCTGTTTTATTTTTCACTCTGTCTCATTTTAATGGGGAGTTTGTTTTTGCAAAATCCAAAAATAGTGTGTTGTTTTTCAAATGTTAAAAATGAAAATCTATAAATTGAGTTGTCATTATTAGGGGGAGAAATTTGAAAAGACAAAAACATTGAAAAATGCAAAAATCCAAAAACATTGAAAAATGAGAAATTGTATCCAACATGATTGGGAAATGATGGTACATTGGGTGATACCGTCCGACTCATGGATAAAATAGATGAAAAAGCCATAAGACCATTTGATCGATGTGTAAGGTAGGCTCGACAAATCGGAAAGTATTCAAATGTGATATACATTAAATCTGATGCTTGACCTAGTGGACAACATCTTGATACATATCTCATGATATATCAAGAAAAAGATATGTGAAAAATAAAATGAGGAGTCACTGTGTATACATGTATTCATTTTGCAAAGATTTAAACTTGTTTGATTTTCTTTATTTTGTCCAACGATCGGACTTTCTCTGCGTATCAAAAGATCGACCTGATCGTTGTTCGTTTGACATTCTGCTTTATTTTCTTGGTGTTTCGTATAACTCATCGTACTTTCTCTGCGTGTCCACAAAACTGACCTGATTGTTGTTGAGTTATACAATTTCAATTTGTTTTATTTTCTTATTTTGTTAAATCCGAGGCCTTATCTGCGTATCGAAAGATCGACCTTAAGGTAGACGATTTAATGTTCTTATTTCTTTTTTCATGGAACATAGTTGACTATATCATGGATACACTTACTATGTGTTAAAGCACAAGTAAAATCACAAAATGTGATAAGCAAAACGTATGTGAGTATGTCTGATATGTGGGGTACACTGGTCAAAGCAAATCCAATCAATACTTTAACATATCCAGATGTTATGAGTATGATTATGTCTGAATTTAAAGTTGGACAAATTATATCTGCTATTGACATGGCTTGTCTGCTACAATAATCAAAATTGAAAAGTAGTTCAGCATGTTATGTCCAATATGATCCCAGGTTGTGATCTTTCTCAGAAAAGACAAAAATAGTGTTTGATTTTGTATTGCATTAAGTTTTCATTTAAGAAAATATCAAAAAGATTTTAGGTGTGTTTTGATATAAAGTTTCTAAAAATCAAAAAGATTTTAATTCTTATTTCTTTTCGATTGATCAATACGTAATACGAAATCAAAATTCAAAATCATGATATCTTGGAGTCTCGAAGGGACATTTTGCGCCAAATTATTTATGTTGGCAGGTTTCTAAGTGGAAAGAGAACATCACACCTTCAAGTCTTCTAAAGCTGTTGATAAAAGGAATACACACTATGCAATATCAGGTATTCAAGATTGAACTCATCGTCAAGTCGAGGAGGAGTTTGATTGGAGATACAAGATACAAGTTTTAAAGTGGAAATTGATACTACACATGCCGAGGGGGAGTTTTTTGATACATGGTTCCTGATCGTCATGTGAATTATCGAATACAAGACAAAGACATGCTAGATTGCTGGTGTCCGAACTCTTAGCGAACTCCAAGTTCGGACACGTCCGAACATGTCCGAACCTAAGGTTCGGCAGGTCGAGTTTAGTTCTAGTATAAATAGGTTGTCTTATGTTGTATTCAGTAGTGCTTGAGCTCTTGAACTTTCAGTGTCAGATTATAAGTGTGTGTACTCTGTGGTTCTCTGTGGTCTAATACAAGTTTCATTGTATTTACTCTTGTGTTTACTCTCGTTTTATATAAAAATGAGTTAACTCGATACCGAGTCAACTCAATCAACATTCTGGTCAATCGAAGTCAACTCTGAAATTTAACCTCGTATTATTGTTCGTGACTAAAAATCGATGGGAATGGACTACTCATTCATCTATTTTGGTGACACGATGGTTTTACGGTTAAACGAGCTCGGGTTCGAGTACCGACCGAAAGGTATACCGCATTTTACTAAATTGTTGGTATTTTAATGATTTCATACATTGATTTAACCCATTGACTAGAACCTTCATCATCGTAAATACTTAAAGGAATAAATATAAATATATAGTAATGTATATATTAATTTGGTAATAATAAACATTTTGCAAATATTAAAATTCAGTGAACCGATCTTTAAAATATAAAGCTCGAGTTTCATCAAATATATATTTAAACTGTTATTATTTCTAATCCATGAACTTGAAGGATAAACTCGACACTCGGTTTGGATAAAGTTGGATTTTTAAAATGTTATGTTGACTTGGTTTGTGTGAATATTCGCGAGAATTATCATAAGTTAATATGACCAAGTTTTTCTAATAAATCATGAAAATATATACGTTTGGTCGTTAAGAACTCTAATAAATCATACAAATATATACTTATTATAATTATTCATCGATTTGTAGACAGTTTCGAAATAAACCAACGCTTCGACTTTGAACGTATGCAATTCATCTAATAGTATCTCCATCGAGTCGTCGAGTCGTAAAAATTCAATTATTTATTTATTTATTTTATTTATTCGTTTATTCTTCCATTTGGTTTACCTATCAATCGTGTCTTCGGGTTTATTCGTCTCGAGTCAGGGTGTCATTCTTTCCTTTGCGTCTCTATATCAAGTAAATATTCATAGGCCCATTTTATTTTTACATTTTGGGGTGCAACATGTACCGATATTCAAACTTTAGAACGATATTCTATACTCTAAAACTATGTACGGCCTCTATGAACGATTATGTGTTGATCTTGTATGCTAAACCTATGTGCTCTGTGTGTTATGATTATGAATGACCTCTAGAACGACCTCGTGTGACATTAACTGTAAAAAGCCGGGTTGACGGTAATAGATCTATTGGCTTGACAAGCCCACTTGGCCTGCCTCGCGTGTGGCACCTCATGATTGAAAACCTTATGGTCAGGTTTGGATCATACATCCTTATGTGCTCTATCTCATTGTGTTTATCGTACTTGGTTTACACTTAATCTCATAGATCGCATGTTTTTACACTATGATACTAATACACCTATGTTTACTCACCAACTATTCTTAGTTGGCCCTATTTTGTACATGTTGTAGGCATTGCTGTTTGATTGTGCTGCTGGTGATGATAACACCATAGGAGGCATGCATACTAGTGTGACCTAAATCAATAAAGCTAATATGTAAATTGTGATTGTTGAATCCGAATTATTTTGTATTGGTTGATTTATATGAAGTGGGTTCTTTAAAAATATCGCAACATTAATAGTGTTGTGTGCATCAGGACAATCTTTGCGCCCCTGATATCTTCCGCCGTCGGTTGGGGTATGACAGATTGGTATCAGAGCCATGGCTATAGGGATCTAGGTTATTAGAACCGGCTTGACCTAGACTATTGCCTTAGGTGTCTAGCACGAGACCTCATGCATAGTATGCATATATGAAATGTATGTTCTTTATATGCTTCTTAATTGTGCCTATTTTGATTTTTGCATTTATTCTTGTTGGTCAGCAGAAACTTACACACAGATAACTTGAGGTTTCCTAGCCTCCTTCCTTAAAATTGGTGCCTTACGTACCATCTAGGAAATTGATTTTCAATTTTATGATCTCGCCAGAGACTGGTTTTGGTGACTGACATGTAGTAACTGGAAGGGCGGCAACACCGGTAGTCGGGGTCTCTTTCAAGAAAAGCGTTCACCGGAATTGATGGACCTGAACGCTCACCTAGGACGCCCTGACGAGAGTGCCAAAACCTATTAGGCCAAAGCATGTCAATCTCTAGGACCATATTCTGATTTGTCGCAGTTGTAGTTTCCCAATCGGGAGATGAGAACCACTCCTATGTGTTTGTCACGATCATTCAATTTCGTGATTTTACGTGCTATTATGATTACTAGGGATCTCGATGGTCCTGATGATCTGAGTCACACTATCCCACGATTCACTAATGCATATGTTTTTGGTCGGTCTCTGGTGATTTGGGTTGATTTTCAACCTGATTTCTTATTATGTGAGTCGGTGACTTGACGATTCTTGACAATTCTCGATATTCTATGGTTTATTTTAACCCGTTATCTCTCGATGTTCCGATTAAAACTGTTATGTTTTGTTGTCTCATGGTATTCTAATTTGACTTATTTCAATTTGGGGCTCGTGAAACCCAGATTCGGGTATCCACATGATGTCCTTCTCTTCCTTGGCCTCAAATCGAACTTTCACGATGTTTTATTTCATGGTTATTTCATCCATTTTCTTGGTCCGGGTTACATCAATCGATGTAGCGACTGCGAGGTAACCCTCATCCCTTGCTCAACTATGCAGCCTGACCTCAGGTTTCACCCATTCTGTGTGAGCCATGTAAGCATCATCATCCCTCAATCGGGCTTCAGCAATGCCATAACTATGGTCGCTCCGGCCATGTCTTGAGCACTCGTTATCAGCCAACCAAAGTTTAGTCTCGATCGGTCCAACCTTGGGCACCAACACGTGTTCAAGTCGCGATGGTTCATCTGTCTGTCTTTACCCTGCGTTTTTTTTGTTATCATTGTGGAAACCTTTGACGTATTCAACATCTATACCCCTGTTAGTCACCATTAACACCCTTGTCAATGGAGAGGCTAACCCCAGTACCTTTGTTCGAGTTTCGACCCATATGTTGTTTGGAGATTCTTATACTGGTATCCTTTGATCGTTTGGATTTTTGACAATCAGTTACCTCTCTTTTGTCTGTGTTTAAAGCCCTATCCGTCCAGGTCAGCCTTGCTTTTATGTTTCTGATCATGCATCTGTCCCTCATGTTTCTAAATCTTTTTTTCTTTCTCATGTCATTTTTGTCGTCATGTGTATTTTGAGTGAGTTCTCGTTGATGGGTTCAAAAGTTTCCAGGTTGTATGGTTACGAGATTACATACATATGTGGCAACAACTGGGCACATCGGCGGGTATACAAGCCTACGTGCACGTGACCGTTCGTCTTAATAAGAATGTCCTAGCTGTCCATTTTAATTGTTTTCATTTTTAAGCTCGCTCGTGTGTGTCAAAGGACAAGTATCTAGGGATCTACTCATTTGGAAATGTATGAATTTACAAGTTCACATGTTTACGGGATTTCATGTGTACGGGTTTACGACTATACGATCTCTCAAGTAGAAAACTCTACACGTGTGTTGGTTTCAAAAGTTTTTGCTCAGAGATAAGATTTTATGGCCCTGAGTTATGTCTGCTTTGCGACACAACTCATTAATTTTCGTGCTTTGGTATGATTCACCGTTAGCAACTCCTGACCTGTTTTTCCTCTCATCTCTACACCTTTAGCATTGTTATTGCTAGAACTGCGCATTTCGGTTAAACTCATTCGTACCCTGCCCGGACGATAAGGTCCTGGTAATCCTCGGCAATAAACCAGTCTGTGGGCCTAAGTTTATGCTATGCATCAAGCCCACATTTACTTAGTTTTGGAGCACATGCAGTATGGGTCTAAATTATGGAAGTCGAAAGTAAGAAAAGGGAGTCAAAGACATCCAAGTCGCCCGGATTTACCAAGAAAAGTGCTCCAGATGACGCAATGGGTCTCCCTCCCATTCACTAGATCGACTTTTGCATCGACCGTCTGAGCAACTCCATTTACAGGTCACACTTATCCCCGTGCAGCTTTTGGAAAACCTACGATCTATTTACCTCTATGCTTGGTGACCCTTATCACTATATTTCAGCCCTGAGAACCGACCGCTTTTGCAAGATCGATTCTCGTTTTGGGGTTCCACATCTCTCTTCGTGGTGATGCTTCCCAAACCTTGCTTCGTAAGTGGTTTGGATTTGGGCTCTATATTATGTTAGAGATTTTCCCTTGAGTGTATTATTATATTTGGCTCTGGTCTCCTTGATTCAGTGGTTCCTTTGTGGATTCCGTTCTCAGCCATCGAATTCGCGATCACCTTCGCTGGCGAAAAGCGGGTTTGCTCATGCTTCGCTCTTGATTTTAAAACCTGAAGAGGGGAATAGTTAGTTGCTTAACCTCATGGTTCGACTGTTGTTAAACGCAATGGTCTGATCATGAGATAGATTGCTGCCATCTAATACCCAGATTCATTTGGCGAGTTCCAGCAGTTGATTCATGACTTTGGCCATGGGCTCGATTTTTGTCCCCATGATCGTGATGTTGATATTCGGATTGTCTCATTGTTGATGCGTGACCCTGATTTTATTCAATCTCGATTCGGTGTTCATTATCCTATCTTTGGTTTGGCATTCGTTCTTCGATTATGGACTTATTTTTTCTTAAAGTCGTTGTTTGTATCCGCTGACTCATGATCTTTGGTTTCATTATATGGTCCTGTTATTTCACTATTGATATTGCTCATTTCTTGGTCTATTTTCTCGTTTCATATTGCTCGATTTATATGTTTGGATTCATGTACCTCGAGTTATGTTATTCGATTCATGTTATTGGATTCATGAACTTCGGTGTCGTGATTTGCGGTTCATGATATCGGATTCATATTCTTCGAGTCATGTTATTCGGTTCATGTTAGGGTTTCTAAAGTGATAAAAGGGAACAAGTAGAAAAGAAATTGGCTTTTTAGAAAATTAAAAAAAGAAAAAAAAAGAAAATACAAGTCAGCGCCACGTAGGATTAAAAACTAACGGTGTTAGTTTTTTTAACAATGGGACCATTCTAAATAATTAAGTGAAAAGTTGAGACCTTTGTGGGTTATATTGAAATGTGGGATTATTGTAGGCCAATATCTAAAAGGTGGGATTATTTAATTCCAATTTTCCTAATAATAATAATAATAATATAATAAAATGAATAAATATTAAAACCATTTCTTTTTTTAGGGTTTACATCCCTCCCTCGTTTTCATTACAGCCAACACCCCCTTTTGTGTGTGTGAGATCAAGAAGGAAAAGAAGAAGCAACGCAAGTCCGGCGACCCCCCCCCCCTCGATCGCATCTTTGTGGCAGCGCTGCTGTCGTTTTGGGTAGTGACGGTGACGAAAACCTTTCCTCAGCCACGTTTTCCCTCTCAGGATCAGCTCCTCCAGTGGCAGCAAGGATTTGGAAGGTGGTTGCGACCACCGTGCAAGTCCGGCGATCCCCCCCCCCCACCTCGATCGCGAGTCCGAGCACCAGCCGACGAGGTATTTTGGCTATTTTTCATTTTTTTTTTGTTTTTTTTTTGTAAATCTCCACTTTAAATCCTTCTCCTAAAATTCCGTTTTGTGCTCGGATTTTTCAGATTTGAGTGTTTGAAGGTTTTAGTAGTGGTGTATGTTTGATATTTGCGACGGTGACGACTTCTTCCGGCGGCGACCATGGGTCTCCGACCGCCGGAATAGTTCAAGATGGTGAAAATGGGGTGTGTTTGTTTAATAATGCTTCTTGGGACGTTTGGATGCAAGATTTATACAAAAATGAGTTAACTCGGTACCGAGTCAACTCAGTCAACATTCTTGTCAACCGTTTTGACTGGTCAATCGAAGTCAACTCTAAAATTTAACCTCGTATTATTGTTCGTGATGAAAAATTGATGGGAATGGACAAGTCATTCGTCTATTTTGGTTACGTGATGGTTTTACGGTTAAACGGGTTCGGGTTCGGGTTCGGGTTCGAGTACCGACCGAAAGGTATACCACATTTTTCTAACTTGTTGGCATTTTAATGATTTAATACACTGCTTTAACCCGTTGACTAGAAACTTCGTCATCGTAAATACTTAAAGGAATAAATATAAATATATAGTAATGTATATATTAATTTGGTAATAATAAACATTTTGCAAATATTAAAACTCAGTGAACCGATCTTTAAAATATAAAAATCGAGTTTCATCAAATATATATTTAAACTGTTATTATTTAAAATCCATGAACTTCAAGGCTATCTCGACACTCGGTTTGGATAAAATTGGATTTCTAAAATGTTATGTTGACTTGGTTTGTGTGAATATTCGCGAGAATCATCATAATTTTATATGACCAAGTTTTTCTAATAAATCACAAAACTATATGCTTTTGGTTGTTAAGAACTCTAATAAATCATACAAATATATACTTATTATAATTATTCATCGATTTGTAGACAGTTTCGGAATAAACCAACGCCTCGACTTTAAACATATGTAATTCATCTAATAATATCTCCATCGAATCATCGAGTCGTATAAATTCAATTATATGTTTATTTATCTATTTATTTAATTATTTATTTTATTTATTCGTTTATTCTTCCATTTGGTTTAGCTATCGATCGTGTCTTCAGGTTTATTTGTCTCGAGTCAGGGTGTCATTCTTTCCTTTGCGTCTCCATATCAAGTGAGTATTCATAGCCCCATTTTATTTTTATGTTTTGGGGTGCAACATGTACCGATATTCAAACTCTAGAACGATATTCTATACTCTAAAACTACGTGCGACCTCTATGAACAATTATGTGTTGATCTTGTATGCTAAACGTATGTGCTCTATGTTAAAGGTAACAATTAGACGAAATCTAGATCGATCTAATTTCAACAATACGATTTTGTAGGTCCGGGAATTTGACCTAATCACGATATTTTAATCTAGTACAAGTGCGGAATCCTTGTACAAGACCGATTCAAGAATAAAGATGAAGAGAACACAAGAAAATGATGAATCATCGATAAAAGCTTGATCTTGCACACAAGTAAACTTGTTGGGTACAAAACACAAATCGTAAACTCCTTGGCTCTCCCCTCAGAATCGTAAACTCCAGCGTCTTCAATGAGGAGGTCAAGTGGTCTATATATAGACCACCATTGGGTTTACTATTGGGCCCCTTTTGATCATAAACCCAATAGTAAACCCAAGCCCAATCATAAACTAGCCTAACTACAATAGCAAACTAGCCTATGATTCTAATGAAACCCTCTAAGCCCAGCCCAACTTATTTAATATTACAAGCCTTATAATCTAGCCTCTACAATCTTCCCCTAGGCTTGTGATATTAAATGTCTTCGATCTTTGAACTTCTTCTTCTTGAGAGGATTGCATAGATGTTGATGAAGATTCTTTCCGCAGAAATCTTCATTGGGTTTCGTGACGGGCACTTGGGACTTCCTCTTGATCAGCATCAGTTTGAACTTCTTTAAATGAACAAGTTAACAAGAGGAGGATTCTCATTGACTTGCTTCTCTTGAAAGAATCGGTTCTTGCTGAATCTTCGGTAACTGTCTTGAATCTTCATAAATTAGAGGGTTGAAAATTTGAATACCCCTAACTTTGAAGAATTTGATTGTTGAACTTGGATCTTCATGATCTCTGACTGCTCTCTGCATCACTTTCTTCAACGAGACTTGAAGTCTTCTGCTTCCCCTACACTTGTGAGCATTTTCTTTGAAAAACTTTTGAAGCTTTTGAAAACTTGTAAAGACACCAACAACTTCCCCTGAACAGTTGCTTATTCAGATGGAAGTCTTGTTTTGAAGCTTTTGAAAACTTGTAAAGACACCAACAACTTCCCCTGAACAGTTGCTTATTCAGATGGAAGTCTTGTTTTGAAGCTTTTGAAAACTTGTAAAGACACCAACAACTTCCCCTGAACAGTTGCTTATTCAGATGGAAGTCTTGTCCGGCTGGTTCTTTAACTTGCGCAGCAGCAACATCTTCTATCATCAACCTGTCTAACACACATTTGAAAAAATATACACTACCAGACATGTGATGACTGGTCTTTGGGTTAGGAGGTAATTATCATCTGTTCAGTTGATTCAAATTAACATAATTTTAACCAAAAACCCTAATATAGATTACGGGTTTTCTATAAAACTTCCCCTGAACCCAAGACCTCTAAAGACTTCCCCTTAGCTGATAAATTCCCCTCAGCTAAGGACTTCCCCTGAGATAATACATATTATCTTCGAGTTCCCTTCAGATACTATGTATTATGGAAGTCTTTCGGATAATACTTATTATCCTCCCTCAGAGTATGGGATAATAAGTATTATCCGAAGGGAACTCGAGGATGATATGTATTATCTAATGGAAAAGACTTCCTCCGTCAGATCTTGATTTTAGGTTTCCAAGTTCCAGGTGATTTAACATTTGTTTTAGTCACTTTTGGTGCTGTGACTTTAGGTATTTCAACCTTCTTCATTTTAGTTTCATTTTTCAAACCAGTTTTTGTTTTAGTCACCTTTGGAGCTGTGACTTTAGGTATTTCAACCTTCTTCGTTTTAGATTCATTTTTTAAAACAGTTTTAGTTACCTTGGGAGGGGTAACTTTGGGTTTTTCAGACCTTGGTTGTTTTGAAAATGGTTTCATCACCTTTTTCTGAAAATTTTGGTAACTTGGAAAGCTGTTGTTTTGATTTAAAGATTTTCTTTCAGCTTTGGCAACACCCCAATGTTGATCAGAAGGTTTAACCTTAAGAGTAATAGTCTTCATTGCCTTAGGTTTCTGCACCATCATCGCCTTAGACTCAACTGACTCCTGAGATGAAACCCTTTGAGTTTTCGGATAATAGGGTTCATAGGGGCGATACAGACAGTTTCTAGCAATATGACCAGCAATGCCACAATTAAAGCAAGTCTGCTTCTTTAGATAGAAGTCAGACGTGTACCCATTCGTCTTTGGTGGCTGATATGGAGCTGGTTTGCCTTGTGTCTGCTTCTTTGCTTTGACTGCTGCTTCAGATTTGACTTTCTGCTGGTTCCTTGAAGCCTGAGTAGAACCTGTCCTCATCGTCTTTGTGCTCTCTGGATTTTCTGATGTTGAAGCATCATTCTTGCAATTACAGTTGTAGAGGGTTGTAATATTAAATAAGTTGGGCTGGGCTTAGAGGGTTTCATTAGAATCATAGGCTAGTTTGCTATTGTAGTTAGGCTAGTTTATGATTGGGCTTGGGTTTACTATTGGGTTTATGATCAAAAGGGGCCCAATAGTAAACCCAATGGTGGTCTATATATAGACCACTTGACCTCCTCATTGAAGACGCTGGAGTTTACGATTCTGAGGGGAGAGCCAAGGAGTTTACGATTTCAAATTTGATGTTTTAATTTCTGTTTTTTGTACTAGCACAAGAGAAAGCTTTGTATTTTTAGATACCACCTTCTCCCCTTTAACCTAATTTCTTGATCACAATGGGTTCTGTACTAGATAATCTCCTGTTACAAAATTTTGGGGTTTTAAATTCATGTAGAGTTGCTGAAATCAGGACACAAGGTAATCTCTTTGAATTCAGGATTTTGGGTTTTCAATTATGCATTAGTGTGTAGTTAAGGCTGGTAAGAACTAATTAATCAATCCTTAATTTTATTGGTTGATTTGAAGATTTACTACTCCCTTTGTAAACTATAATTTGTTTTGTTATTCTACAGAGGTGACTGGCAGTTAGTAAAAATAGCTCAGGAGGTATGTCAAGTATTGAGTGTGGCTCATTTTGGATGAACTAAAGAACCCTTCTTAGTTGGATGAACAAAACTCTTCTTTGTGTGAATATTGTTGATACATGATATGTGGCAACGGGCTGGATCAGATAGAG
The DNA here is from genome assembly GCA_039602395.1 of Deinandra increscens subsp. villosa. Lineage (NCBI taxonomy): Eukaryota > Viridiplantae > Streptophyta > Magnoliopsida > Asterales > Asteraceae > Deinandra > Deinandra increscens. The sequence continues at coordinate 26,725,588 of JBCNJP010000025.1, forward strand.
TTTTGAAGACAAATGTTTTGACCTAGTTTTTCTGTTGGCCGAACCTTGGCCGAACCCAAGGTTCGGTGGCTCCGAACTCTGGCCGAACACCAGGTTCGGAGGCTGTGTTTTGGCAGCTTATAAATAGGTTGTTTGTCTTGTAATTTACTAGTTTTTGAGAGAGCTTATCTGTGAGAACTAGTGTGTGTTTTGTACTCTGAATCTCTTGTAACTGTGATAGTTGTTAATAAGAGATTGAGTCGTTTATTTACACCGTTTGTTCTTGTTTTCATACACGTAATTGATGTCATGTTTTTCTTCATTTTGAGACGTTAAACCTTCGGTTAGGGGTGATTGGAAGTGTTTCTGTTTGGTTTTTAATCAATCGAGTCTTCCTGAGTCATGTTTTTACCTAACAGAAGCCTTTAGATGTCAAAATTCGATCAAATTCTGAATCTGGTTCGAGTTCAAAAATTTCCAGTTCGAGTTCGGACAACGTTCGGCCGAAGAACAGATCTGAAAAATAACCGCTCCGAACTCCAGGTTCGGAGGTCCGATGGTCAGGTTCGGAGATGGCTCCGAAGGTCAGGTTCGGACTAGGTCCGAAGGTCAGTTTCGGAGAGGGTTCGGAGGATCAGGTTCGGAGGTAGATCGGACAAGGTCAGCCAGGGGCTCTGCCCCTTGGACCCCGCCAGGGGCTGCCGCCCCTTGGACCCCGCTTCTCAGGGGCGCTGCCCCCGAACCCCCGTTAGGTGGGAATTTTACAGAAGCGGATCAGCTATCGTGTTTACCCTTGATTCGGTAGTTGTGGGGTGTTATGTTTGAAGAAAATCCAGATCACGATATTTGTTATGAGTTAGTGATCGAATTTCAAGAAATGTGTTTGTGGGTAGTCATGGTTCTTGATGATGGACAGAGATTCAAGAATACGTGTTTCTGATGATGGACAGAGATTCGGAGACATGGTTATGATTACTTGGGAACGTTTGTCGGAGATTATCATTCCACACAAACTGAAGATTAAATGAGATTAAAGATTCCGTTGCGGGCCACTTGAGTTTATCATTCCATTAAAAAGACAGGATTTGTTTCTGCGGGGTTGGAATCATAAGAAATTGAAGATTTGAATATGTCACTTGTTTAGGGGGAAATTGGGGACCCTAAAAACTTTCAAAGTTTCATAATTGAAAAAGTGAATATTCAAACGCAATCAGTTCAGGGATGATGGTGGTTTTTGATCTTCATGGAAATGTGGTATATTCTGATGTTCGTGCGAACCGATATGTCAAAGTTTTCAATTATGGTTTGGAACTTTCTGTCATATGCCCGATACTTTCTTGAGTTGTCGAAAGACTTGGTCAGATTCCAGTCTGCAACAAGATATACGTTTACCGGAGTAATATATTGGGATGGATTTGATGCTGAGGGGGAATTTCCGTGATTGAAGATTCTGATCGTGTCTGTTTTCATAAAGATCAGAATGTGTTACAATTCGGTGAAGATTGAAGATTATTATCAAGATGCAGTGATGTTCATGTGTCTTTACAATTTCCGGATACAACTTATGAAGTGAACCATTATCATACAGGCCGGTTCCAATTGGATGGTTGTGCTTGAAGCTAGGGGGAATTTTATTGGTTGTGGATATTGTACAAGATTCGAATTGTTTCCTGCATACCTGATGATTCGGTCAAGGGGAGTTTGCTGAAGATAGAGATGTTTGCAGCAAGCTGACTGAAGATTGCTAGAAGATCAATGTCTGGATTCGACAGTAACGTCCAAGGGGGAATTTGTTGATGCATGAACCTTGTGTGGCCGTTACTGTTCGAATTGTCAAAACAGACTGATTTGTCGAAGATATTGAAAACTCGATTCGTCCCGATCTAGTGATTTGTACACCGAATCTTGACCGAAAGTTCACCCGAACTCAAGAACACAAAAACGTAAATTAAACTCAGTTTATAGCTTGAATTGGATCAATGTTTACATGATTCGACTCGTTTATAGCATCTAAACATGATCCTAACAATGAATCTCTGAAAAACAAGATCGAAAACTCCTCCCCTTGAAATTGAACTCACTAGAAAACGGTTATCTGGGAGAGCTTCTTACTCCGAACTTCAAGCTACATATGTATATGGGATCCAGTTTGTGAGAGCCGAACTTGAGGTTCGGCCTCCCTTTGTTTGCACTTCGGATCAACTTCGGCGATAGTTCGGACCTCAATTTCTTTTGATTTCCGTTAGTTTAGAACCAACTTTGCATATTTTTATATGACAAATACTTATTTGCCATCCAAGTCCCTCAACTATTCCAACTTGACACTTTATACTTTGTAACTTTGAACTAGTTATTCTATCTAAACATCACTAACAATATTAACTGGATACACAAACGTCACACCTATTTTGCACTAACAAACTCCCCCTTGACGTGTGCTGTATCAGATATTCAACCTCATTGAATCTATTGTTAGTTGATGTAGGGTAGGCATGGCAGGAACATGACTGAGTCAACTGAACCATTTCTGAAAGTAATTAACTCTTTGACAACTTCATAACCATGCTTGCAATTCATTCTGAGATCTTTATCTGAAAGACTTTGATGATTTCAACCTGCAGCCTTTAGAAGACAAAAGTGTGGTTTCTCTTTTCCAAAACATAACTATAATCTTGGAAACAAAACTTCTCCTTTGGAGAAACCAAGACATTTAGATTTGAAAATTTGTTGTATCACATGTCGATCAGATCAAAAACAAAGAAGAAAGAAAATCTTTTTGGATTTTACAAAGTTTATATCAAAACACACTGAAAATCTTTTTGATTTTTCATAAACTGAAACATAAATGCAATATAGAATTAAACTCTATTTTTGTTTTTGATGAGAAAGATCACAACATGAAATCATATCAGACATAACGCATCGTACACACTGCAATTTCAAAATACTAAGCATGCAAGCCAAGCTGACTGAGAATACAACCATTTGGTTTATTTCAGCTAAAGCAGGTCATTGTCTATAACTTTCTGATATGAAATTTAGTGTATTTATCGAGCATAGATAACATGGTACCCACACAATCAGGAATACTGGCAAACTGCCTATTTCATATTTTTGTATTTTTCTTTTATTCAAGCCAAGTTACTCGCAGCAGATTTCTCATACTGATATTGTAAACTTGCTTATACAGAATCAAATGCCACAGAGATATCAAGTTCATGGTGTTTCTTGCAAAAAGAAAGCAGAACCCTAAACAAACAACAATCAGGTCGGCCGGTAGGCACGCAGAGAAAGTCCGATTGTTTAGGAAAATAAAAAAATAGAAAATAAAGCAGAAATTGTATAATCCAACAACAATCAGGTCGGTACTTACGTACACGCAGAGAAAGTCCGATGGATTATACGAAACACCAAAGAAAATAAAGCAGAACGTCAAACGAACAACAATCAGGTCGATCTTTCGATACGCAGAGAAAGTCCGATCGTTTGACAAAATAAAGAAAATCAAACAAGTTGAAATCTTTCAAAATAAAGCAAGCATACACCAGAACATCTCTTTATTATGTTTTTGGTATTTTCTCATTTTAATTTGCCAGATATGCACAGTACCCATCATGATTTGTAACCATAATTATCAAGCAAGCGTTATCTTTATATCATACTCGCATATCATGATTTGTAACCATAATTATCAAGCAAGCGTTATCTTTATATCATACTCGCATATATCAGACTACTCAGCACATTCAGTCAAGTCAAGCAAGTACCTACAGCCTTTCTTTCTACTTTATTCATGGCAGATAACGTATGCTGATGTACCATTATTTCTCATATGGTTGGATCAATTTCTCTTTTTAATATTTTTCATTTTTTTTTAATTTTTCATTTTTTTTTAGGAAACAAACATCACACTATTTTTGATATTTTTGTGTTTTTCAAATATTCTCCCCCTAAAATTCAACAAATTCTATTTTTGAATTTTCCAAAATTTCTCCCCCTAAAGATATGAAAGAAAGTAAAAGGAAAGAAAATAAAAGTGATCGACCAACACGGATACCTTGGATTTTTAGATTTTGAAAAATCATTTTTG
>JBCNJP010000025.1:26730156-26780609 GCA_039602395.1 Deinandra increscens subsp. villosa
TCCAATGCTAGAGTGATAACTATTATTGTAGGAGAACTCGATCAAGGGCAAAAATGAACTCCAACTCCCACCATAATCAATGACACATGCCCGAAGCATGTCCTCAAGAGTCTGAATGGTGCGCTTGGATTGACCATCAGTCTGAGGATGGTAAGCAGTGTTGTAATCTAGCTGCGTCCCTAAAGAAGCATGGAAGGACTGCCAGAAATGTGACATAAAACGACCATCGCGATTAGAGATAATACTCAAAGGGGTGCCATGGCGACACACAATCTCTTTAAGGAAGATTTGAGCCAATATCGGGGCTCCATTGGTCTCCATGATCAGGAGGAAATGAGCAGATTTGGTTAAACGGTCAATGATAACCCATATAGTATCATATGCCTTAGAAGTCCGTGGAAGTTTTGTAATGAAGTCCATTGCGATATTCTCCTATTTCCACACGGGAATCAAAGGCTGCTCAAGTAGTCCGGCAGGTCACTGGTGCTCGGCCTTGACTTTGAACAAGTAAGGCACTTCGCCACATGAAGCGCTATGTCTTTCTTCATGCCAGGCCACCAATAGAGCTTACGTAGATCGAGATACATCTTATCAGACCCAGGGTGAATGAAATAACGAGACTTATGTGCCTCGTTCATGATAATCGCTCGAAGATCATCTCGATTAGGAATCCAGAGACGATCTAAGAAATAATGAAGACCATCAGACTTGGTCTCAAATTGGAGCTCAGCACCATAAGATAATTCGTTATGTAAGTTTCCCTCATCAACCGATGCGCGTTGAGCTACCAGAATGCGAGCTTTGAGATTGGTCATATGATGGGAACTCTGGAATAGAACCAACTTGAGATGCTCTTTTCGACTTAAGGCATCAGCCACGACATTCGCCTTCCCAGGGTGATAACGAATCTCGTAGTCGTAGTCATTTAAGAGTTCGATCCATCGACGTTGGTGCATGTTGAGATCCCTCTGATCGAAGATATGTTGGAGGCTTTTGTGATCGGTATAAACCACACACTCAGTACCATAAAGGAAATGCCTCCAAATTTTTAGAGCAAACACGACCGCACCAAGCTCGAGGTCATGCGTCGTGTAGTTCTTTTCATACTTCTTAAGTTGCCTTGATCCGTACGCGATTACCTTTCCCCGTTGCATGAGAACATAACCAAGGCCTTGATGAGATGCGTCGCAATACACCACAAAATCATCCATCCCATTAGGAAGTGTGAGTATAGGAGCCTCACACAACATTTGCTTAAGTGTCTGAAAAGCGTTATCCTGAGCAGGACCCCACTCGAATGGTTGGCTTTTCTGAGTCAAAGCAGTAAGAGGCATAGCAATACGAGAGAAATTAGCGATGAAGCGCCGATAATAGCCTGCTAATCCAAGAAATGAGCGGACTTCAGTTGGTGATGTAGGGGTACACCAACTCTTAACAACCTCGATCTTAGCAGGATCAACGTGAATGCCCTTATCGTTAATGATATGAACCAAAAATTGAACCTCATTTAGCCAAAATTCACATTTAGAGAATTTGGCGTAAAGTTGTTCTTTACTCTGAAGCTCCAACATAAGACGTAAGTGGGTTCCATGCTCTTCCTTTGACTTGGAATAGATTAGGATATCATCAATGAACACAATCACGAATTTATCAAGATAGGGTTTGCAAACGCGATTCATGAGGTCCATGAATATAGCAGGAGCGTTTGTCAAACCGAATGGCATCACGGTGAACTCAAAATGGCCATATCGGGTGCGGAAAGCGGTTTTATGAACATCCTCATCCGCAACCCAAAGCTGATGATAACTGGAACGAAGATCGATATTTAAAAAACAAGAAGCACCCTGAAGCTGGTCGAAAAGATCATCAATACGAGGCAGAGGATAACGATTCTTGATCGTGAGTTTATTGAGCTCACGATAATCAATGCACATGCGAAGGGAGCCATCCTTTTTCTTAACAAACAGAATAGGTGCTCCCCAAGGAGATGAAATCGGACGAATGAACCCTTTTTCAGAAAGCTCTTGGAGTTGTTTAGCCAACTCTTGCATTTCCGAGGGTGCAAGGCGATAGGGTGACTTCCCAACAGGAGTGGCACCCGGAACAAGATCAGTAGGGAAGTCCACTTGGCGAACGGGAGGAAGACCCGCTATATCATCGGGAAACACTTCAAGAAAGTATCGCACGACCGGGATGTCTTCAATTCCCATTTCTTTATCTCGAACCTCCATACTATGTGCAAGGAATGCCAGATAATCCTTGCGTAAGTACTTATGGGCTTTAGTGCATGACATTAGCTTAAGCCCATCAGATGGTTTATCGCCATGGATCAACAAAAGCTGTCCATCTGGTCGAGGAATGCAGATGATTTTATATAAGCAGACAAGCTCGGCACGATTTTGATACAACCAGTCCATACCAATGATGACATCGAAACTCCCGAGAGGCATAGGAATGAGATCGATAGGAAAAATATGACCCTTAAAGTCTAACTTGCAGTCGCGAATCATTGAATCGAGATCAACCGGTTTACCGTCCGTAATTTCAACAGATAATGGAGAATCAAGCATAATACGAGGAGAAGCAAGTAAGGGCTCAAACTCTAATGACACAAAGCTACGGTCCGCACCAGAATCAAACAATATAGATGCATAACGATTATTGATAAGGAACGTACCATTGACCACTTCCTGGTTCGCCTGAGCCTGAGTAGCATTGACCAACCATGTTAGTGTTAATGGTAATAAATGATAGAGGTCAATAAGATTGAAGGAGTAAATCAAACCCGAACCTGATTTGCATTGATGTTGAAAGCACGAGTAGGGGCACCACGGGCGGCATTTGTAGTAGGCTGATTCACCACCGCGAGGGCGGGGCATGCATTGCGAAGGTGGGTAGTGGATCCACAATTGTAGTAAGCCCTAACTTGAACTTGGACATTTGGGGCTTGGGCTATCAAAGGTTGGGCCGGATATTGGGCCATGGGCTGAGTCCTCAAAGGTTGGGCCTGACCTGCACGACGACAGTTGTTGGCATTATGACCAAGCAGCCCACAAGTAGTGCATTGCCAATAAGGGAGGTGGGTTGGGTAGTGACGGTTACACCTAGCACACAAAGGATGAGGCCCAGTATATTGCTTATTGGGAGGAGGGCCATTTGGAGCCCACTGGGCCACAGGTACAGCAGGTATAGGAGCTGCAGCAGGCGCTGCAGGAGTAGCAGTCACAGCAAAGTTTCGCCCCTTACGCTTCTTTTTGTTACTTTTACCAGCAGAAGACTCAGCTTTGAATTCTTTCTCGATTGCTGGCTCGGTCTTTTCAGTGCCCGAGTCTTTCTTCGAACCCCTCCTTTTCAGAGTACCCGCCTTAACATGATTATCGGTCAGACGAGCAACGAGGCGAACAACGTTGTCAAGAGTCGTAGGGTTGTTGGCCCAGATAGAATCTTGTATCTCCCCAGGCAACCCACCAGCATAAGCTTCAATAGCCCGGATCTCAGGTTCAACGATTTCTGGCACCAAGATTTTCAGTTTATAGAAACGGTCAGTATACTCTTGATTTTGTCCACTGTATTGTTTCAATGCCCGAAATTCATCCTCAAGTTTCTTTAGTTCGCTGCGAGGACAGTATTTTTCCCTCATGATTTCTTTGAGTTCGTCCCAAGATAAAGCTAGGTCTTCATTCGACCCATAGATCCTTTTCTCATCGTTCCACCAAGTAAGGGCTTTTTCGATCAGGGTGCTGGTGGCACGAGTGACTTTCAGCTCATCAGGGAAGTCACTGTTGATGAAAGTATTCTCCATCCCTTCAAACCATTGAGGTAACCCAATAGGACCCTCGATGCCCTTGAATTTAGGAGGGTTACATGAGTTGAAGTGCTTGAAGGTACAAGCTGAAACAGCAGCAGCATTGGCAGGGTTGGCATTTAGGCCCTGCTGGATCTGGACCACGATATTGGGGAGGACCTCGGCCATTTGTTTCGCGATAACCGAGGCCATTTTCCGGCCGCTATCACCCTTATGGCGCCCATTGAAATGGATCGACATTCTGAGATGGTAAGAAACAAGGATTAGAGATTAAATAATGATGTGATCGATAAACAAATTTAGAGTTTATGATGTTTTGAACACAAATAGATGTATATACATATGTGTATGTGTGCGTGCTAGTGAATCGTGGCGTGTGACTCGGATCAACATGGTTCCAAAAATCATTTTTAAACATAACCGCACAAAAATCGCAAAATCGATTAATTGAGATAAATCGTATCCGAGTGGTTCTCACCTCTCGATTGAGAGGCTACAACCGTGACTAATCAGTTTCCGGCCCTAGTGGTAAAACATGCTTTGGCCTAATAGGTTTTAACACTCTCATCGGGGCGTCCCAGGAGAGCTTCCGGGCCCAACGGTTGATAGGGCTTATATGCAACGCTTTTCTTGACAGAGACCCCGACTACCGGCATATCCACCCTTCCAGTTACTACATGTTTACCACCAAAACCCTAATTCTGATGAGAGTTGAAAATCGAGAAAACACATTTTTCCTAAATGGTACGTAATGCACCATTTTCTAAGGAAGAGGCTAGAAAGCCTTAGTGATTTGTGTATGTGTATGTGTGGCCAATGAGACTCGAGGCATTGATTGAAAATAGGCACAATTAAGAGCATATAATGGAAAATTAGTTTTAACTAAGCATGCAAGGCATGAGGTTCTCATGCAGGACGCCTAAGGCAATAGTGTAGGTCAAACTGTTTCTAATAACCTAGATCCCTATAGCCGTGGCTCTGATACTAATCTGTAACACCCCAACCGACGGCGGAATTTACGTCGGGGCGCTTAGATTGTCCAGATGCTCACAACACTATTAAAGTTGTTATATTTAATCATGGCAATTTTCATAAACAACCAACAAAGTAAAACATAAACATGTCACAAAACATTGAGTCCATACATCTCATAAAAGTTCTAGTTTTATTTATAAGGTCTACTAAGTCCCATGCATAATACTAAGGCGTCGATAACAAGATCAAACAGCACCAACTGCAACATGTAGAAAATACGGTCAACTACAAGAGTTGGTGAGTAATCATAGGTTTAGATATGTACATGATAAATAGCAGAACATGCGATTATATGTTAAACCACGAACACAAGCTTAGTAAACCAGAAGTGAAACATAGCACATGGGGGTCGACGTAACCCAAGCCCTCCGCATTTAGGCTTTCAATCACAAGGTGCCACACGTGAGGTAGGCCAAGTGGGTTGCCAGACCAATGGATCCATTATTGTAACCCTGGCTCCAATGAGTTAATGGGAATACGTCTATGAACATGAACATGAACATGAGCAACACATAAGTACAACACACAAAACACAATCCATAGCAATTATCAATCAAGTTCACATATACTAGGCACATAGATCTAACACATTACTCGCATGTGGTTTTGAAAATCAAGTTCAAGAACATGATTCGGATACGGTACATGTTGCACCCCAAAACTTAAAAGAAAATGGGATATGATACTCACCTCACAGGTGAATCGAGAAGAAATATAAGCGATAGCGATGCGTGAAAATCACGTTCGGAGATCCCCTTGACGATTGACCGAGATTGAGCCAAAGACAAAAAGATAAGTGAGTATAGTGACAACTGTGACTTAACACGACACGACATGACCAACCCACGACTGATTGGTGTTTTACTCAAGTGATAGTGTACGGGCTTAGTTTAGGATTAAGTCTATGCCCTAAAATAAGGTTGAATGGTCCTAATCTAGCATACTAGCATGGAAGTCAAACTAGGTCAACAAAAGCCAACAAAAGTCAATTCTCATGATAATAATTCAAGGTAATTCACATGTTTATCATATATGACCAGATCTAATATAACCTATTATAGATTTTATAGATCTACTTGAATCTAGCATGAGCTTAGCCAAGTCTAGCATGAATCTAGTCAAATCTAGAATAATAATCGACTTTTGATCACAAAACAATCCTTATTGAGCATGCATGAGTGGATCTTATCATTTAAACACATAAAAGTTCATGTTTTAAGGGCCTTTCATACAGATCTAATTTCACATGCCAAGAAAATTATAGATCTAAACTTATTAGGAGGTAAAAATCTCATCTTGAGGTTTATGACACACATTTCTAACCCTAGATGACACACATGTTGAGATCTAGTCATTTAACCATGTAAAACCCAACCTTGATGATAATATCACATAGATCTGGTCCTAAACATCATTTATGAGGTAAATCAAGTTCATTTGAAGCATAAAAATGGAGTCTTGATGAGGAAATCCCTAGATCTAGCCCAAAATCACATATAATACATAGATCTATCCTAGATCTAACATAAAGGTGCAACCTTGATGACATATGACATGGATTTTAGTATCTAATAGCATGCAAGGTCAGATCTAATCAATTTCCAACATAAAAATCAAGTCTTGATGCATAAACCCTAGATTTATACCCTAAGAGCATGCATAATCATAGATCTAGGCCAAAAACATAATAAAGTTACAATCTTCGACCAAGAAATCAATAGATCTAGATGAAGAGTTGATTTAGAACATATATCTAGCCTTAAGAAGTCATAAAGGTCAGATCTTGATGAATCGGGTTGAGGATCAATACTTACCGGTAAACCGAAAAGATGAAGAAAATGGGTGAAGAGGGAGGATACAAGCTTCAATCTTCAAAGTTGGTATTCCTGTGGTCATTGGTCTAATGAACAGTACAAGTGATCTAACTAGAACCTACTCAATTCGTGTTTTAGTTTCAAATGGTCTAGGGGGACTGATCTTTGTTCACCAAATTATAATCCATGTATAACCATTTATTATATTTATGAACGGCTTATAAATGACTCTATTTTATAATAAAACATGTTACTTCACTACAAGAAACTGGGGTATTCACCCACACATAATTTACCTACATTTGACTATATGTAGGTTTATAACTACACATGTTTTTATATGTGTGGGTAACGACGGATGAGAATTTTGTTAAGTTCTTAACAAATAATATATGTGCCTACTAACGTTTACCTACACTTACTTACCTACATTTGTATATATGTAGGTGAAAAGGTAAAAATATGCCTACATATTGACCATACTTTTGTTATGTGTGGGTATGTACCCACACATATACAAAACACAATAATATACGTAGGTAATAAATACTATTTTACATACACATAATATTATCAAAAATATGTGTAGATAAATGTAGTGAATTAATTTTTTTTATGTTGTTAAAAATGACGTGGCAAATTATGTACCTACACATATTTAATAATTTGGTGTATGTGTAGGTATAAAAATATAGTGACGTGGAAATAATGTTTTTTTTGTTTTTATAATAAAAGAATAAGTAATATTTTACATACACATAATATTAGCAAAAATATGTGTAGATAAATTTAGTGAAGTAAATTATTTTTATTTTATTATAATGACGTGGCAAATTATGTACCTACACATATGTAATAATTTAGTTTATGTGTAGGTATAAAAATATAGTGACGTGGAAAATACGTTTTTGTTTTTTTTTAAATAAAATAAAAAACGTACCTACCTACGCATATTGTAAATTATACTTATTTGTTGGTAAAAGTATATTTAGACAATATTGTTAGTTTTTTTTTACTATAATGATGTGAATGATGAGTTTTTTTTTCTTAATCACACTCTTCCGTTACTTCGTTCTAAAAACCAAAATTATACCATTAATTACGAAAGTTGTAAATTATATTACCAACCAAGATGAAGATAAATTAATTGTTTTTATAGTTACACAAAATGCCTAGATATACTACACTAGGACTTTAAAAACCATCACCAACAACAGGCCCGGAACATCACCTAAGTAAACTTCACTTGAAGGTATTGTTCCAGCGCCCGTGCTTCACACTCCGCGGTCGCTAACTTCTGCTCCATCTCGAACACCTCTTTGGTGTACTTGTTCACTAACTCCTGCACCAGAAATCCTCCAACACTTTTGCTTCTTTCATAGTTGTGGTCCAGCACATAAGCAAGCAAGCTGTTGTACCGTTTCATCAACTTCTTCTTCACAGCAAGAGAAGATTTGATATCCGCAATCCAGTCGTTATTTGCAGCCCAGCATTCATCAATGATTGTGGCTTCCATTTGAGACATTTTTGTAAAGCTACAAAATAAGAAATCAAAACACAAATTAAAACCAAAAAAATCAAGTTTGAATTTTTTAAAAACAATGATCCCCAAACATGCAAGATTAGATGAATAACCCATAAAGATTTTGGAACTACGGTTTCTAATAATCAAAACAAACAGACCCATTAGGGTTAGGGTTTCAACAAACGAATGTATAAATTTCTAATAATCAAAATAAACAGACCCATTGGGGTTATACGGTTTCAAGAAACTAAGGTATAAATTTCTAATAATCAAAATATATACAGATTACGATTGCGCGCATGGATGTTACTATATCAACTTGGATAGCAATATTTAACGGTGATTCCATAGAATCTCCATATGTGGAAGACGATCTAACATAAACATAAAGACATTACCTTTTGGTTGACGATGAGAAGACTGCTAGATTCGCCGTATGTGTGGGTGTGAAAGTATGTGTTGGTGAAAGAAAGTTGTGGGGTGAGGGGCGGGTATATAGGCTTTTATAAGGGTAACCGTTCGTTTACCCATTAAAATTTAAAATAAATTTAACAGGCTGTAAGTACTAATTAATGTATATCTAATATTTATTTTAACCGTGATAATCCAATATCTTATACAAAATTAAAAATACTTGCATCTTAATAGTAACAAATAATATATGCAAATAGAAAAAATAAATTTGGAACTTTAAAATATTATACACTAATAGTCTACTACACGTGTAAAGTTTTAATTACTAGGGATGGCAAAAAAAAAAAGCAGACCCCATGGGAAAACCCGAAACTCGCAACATCTGGGTTGGACAACTGGCCGGGTTCTCGGGTTTCGGGTCGGGAATGTGTAAAATGTTTACTACCGGGTAAGAACAACTTAAAAAAAATAAAGGTTTATAATATAGGTAATATTTTGGCACACAATATCAATGCCACAAATTGATTTTGTGTCAATAACCATTCAATACAGGTTTAGTCAATACAGTTTCAACATACATCTACAATTAAAACAAGCAATCACATGTATAATCAAACACATGTAGCATTAATACTGATCAAAATATAGCCATCTTTGTTTGCAAGAAACCAGAAACCACAACTATTAAAGTATCAGTTTTACCAAAAAGATTAAAGTAGCGGAGATCAACAACTCCAACAGATTAATGTATCAAAGGGCCAACATGAACCCTAGCTAAAACAAACTGAAAACCCACCAACTGTTTATCACTTCTTTCCCACCAACAACTGCTCCCCTACACCTTCAAGCAGTACTTCTTCTCTCGTCAAATCCTTGTGAGCTTTCTGCCACGCGTTGATATCCCACTCTGGCACTATCAAACCGGACTTCATAATTCGATGAGCCATTTCAATTTTACACTTAAGTACGGCAGCTTCAATAGATTTAGCATGAGCTTTGTCCTTGGCCACAAGCTGATCACGAACTGAGATGAACCGGTTTCTGGCCTGCAGCACGAGGAAAGTAAGTATTGCATACTAAAAGTATCTAAACAAGTAATAGGGATACATACTTGAAGAAGGAAACTGTCCTCCTATTCAAATTTTTCTTCAAAAGAAAGGTCAGCAAAAGGATCAGAAGAAGACTGGACATGAGAAATGGTCTTTCTCTTCTTCAAAGAAGGAAGCCTCTCCTTATCGAAAAATTGGTGAGTCTTCACGTTTGAACTCACATCCTCATTACCCACACCATGAACAGATTTCGAATTAGCACCTGAATGATTAGATGGACTCATATCAATATATAGAGTAAGACATGTGAAAGCAAAAGAAAATATGCTTACCGGAAGATGAACCTGTCGAACAGATAGTTTCAGGAGTAAACCCAGACAAACTGGAAGCATGATCTATAGAGAAGGTTCTCTCTTCAACAGGAAGAGCCAAGAGTTTACACTACATTTCAGATGTATGATTGTCAACGGGAGCAACCTTTGACAGATCAATATCTGCAGAATAGAGGTCATGATAAGATCTGACCAATTAGATACCATCCAATTAACCCATGACCCATTCAACTACGCACATATTTTTTTTAATTAGCCTACTATTAACCTTTGAGAGATTAATATCTGCAGAATATGTATGGTTTTAAATAAGAATAATGGGAGACAAATGGTTACCTTCGACAACCCAAGTATCGGGAATAAGTCTTCCGTTGGGAATTGAATCCCTCTCTACGTAGAAGAACCGACTTCTCCAAATGGGATTGTCTTCACCAACACGATGAATCAAATTCGTCTGACCATCATTAGCCTTCAACATATAACGACCTTGGCCATTGGTCACCAGATTATACGCTTCAGTTATCACAGAAATGGGAATGTCTAGATGATGCTTAACTTTAATACGATTTAGGGAGTGTAGGGTTCTCCAGACCGTGGGCATTACTTGAGTATAGCAAAGATTGGTGACATCAAAGAACTCTTGAATCAAAGAAGGAAAAGGATACTTCAAACCTATAGTAAACGGATATTCAGGAAAACATACCCATTTTTTTGATTTGCCGTCTATTGCTGCGGCGGGTTGTGTAGACAAACCCCTAAAAACCACGGAAGTATAAAAAGAACCAGAATCCCTCAGGCGTATAATATCAGAAGGAACTATCATACATTCTTCTTCGGCAGTTTTAGGGACTACGCCCTGTGATTCGATATGGTCGTCTGAAGCGATCCTGGCAGAAGGAGTCTTCACCCTCATCTTTGAAATAGGGAAAGCGATGTGGAAGGAAGAAGAGATCGAGAGAAAAAGGGAAAGCGATGTGGAAGGAAGGAAAGCGATGTGGAAGGAAGAAGAGATCGAGAGAAAAAGGGAAAGCGATGTGGAAGGAAGGAAAACGATGTGGAAGGAAGAAGAGATTGAGAGTATTGTGGAAGGTTTGAAATGGTAACTGACTTCAGGAAAACCGTCGAAAAATAAAAAAATAAAACAAGTTAAAAGGGAATCGAACCTAAGCCAATTATGAATAAAAGACGACATGGAACCGTTGAGCTGGTTGGAATTTTGTTTTATGAATGAAATTTGTATTTTATATACAAATCATAGGTACATATTTTTTAAATTCAAAGTTTTAAACATCAACTATAATTGTCGCAGATCCTATCCATGTTTATGAATATAAAAAAAAAAACTAACAACCAATTAAAACACCGGAAATTCCTATCCACGATATGATCCACGATAAACCCTAGTTCCACGTTGTATTTGCTTCAACTATGATCGTTATGGATTATGCATCATAGTATACAAGATTGTGATCGTTTTGATTAATTTTTAATCATAATCATTATCAGGTACAAACTATGAGTCATGAATGGGTGACAAGCGGGCATCGTGCTTCGACCGAGTATGTCGAGGGGGTAAAGCAATTTTTGAACGTTGCTAGAAAAACGTTGAACTCCAGTGGGTTAACATTATGCCCATGTGTTAACTGTCTTAATACTAGGTTACATAATATAGATGCCATTACTTGCCACTTAATCAATGTAGGAATTAATAAGTCGTATACGCAATGGGTGTACCACGGTGAGGTTGAGGATGAACACAGCGATGAAGATGTTGGAATGGATGATTTTGAAAATGACGAATCTGCTGGTGGCGTAAGAGCAGGATTAAAAGATGCAATTGGTGATCAATACTTTGATATTGGCCCTACCAATGATCTAACTGGAAATCAACAGCCTGCTTTTAAAAATAATCGTTTACAGAAGCTGCATGAAGCCTTAGATAGTCCTTTGTATATGGGATGCAAGGATACTTGTACGTTGACCTTTGTTGTGAAGTTGATGGATTTGAAAGTAATGAACAAATGGACTGATAATTCGTTTGAGATGCAATTGAAGTTGTTTCGCGAGGTACTTCCCAAGCCAAATAATTGTCCAGAAAGTTATTACGAAGTGAGAATGCTTCTTTGTGAAGCTGGTTTAGGTTACGAGCTTATTGATGTTTGTCAATATGATTGTGCTATTTTCTATGGAGATAACAAAGATGCCATAGCATGTCCATTTTGTAAAAGTAGTCGTTATGTGCGTAACAAAATTGCTCACAAGAAGCTGCGATACTTTCCGATAACACCTCGTTTGAAGCGCCTATATGCGTCACGCCACACAGCTAAAGACATGCGGTGGCATAAAGAAGTACGATGGGATGAGGATGGAGTTTTACGTCATCCTGCTGATGGAAGGGCTTGGAAACATTTCGATGATATGTATCCTCAATTTGCAAATGATTCGAGGAGTGTACGATTGGGGCTGGCTTCAGATGGATTTAACCCATTTAGCAATATGTCAACATCATATAGTATGTGGCCAGTCATTTTGATGCCTTATAACATGCCACCTTGGTGTACACTGCATAAGAGCAATTTTCTCTTAAGTTTATTGATTCCTGGTCCAAAGTCTCCAGGTAGGGACTTTGATGTGTTTCTAAGGCCCCTTGTAGATGAACTTACATTTCTATGGCGTGATGGGGTTGAAGCATATGATGAATATTCTAAATCAAATTTCAGGCTGCATGCCGCAGTAATATGGACGATCAGTGACTTCCCCGCTTATGCTTACCTATCAGGATGGAGCACTATGGGCAAATTGGCATGTCCAGTATGCTTGGAGGACACCCGTTCTGAGCGTATTCGTGGTAAGCAGTCCTATTCAGGACACCGGTGTTTCTTAAGCACAACACACAGGTGGAGAAAGAGTTTAGAGTTTGACGGAAAGCAAGAGAAAAGGGATGAACCTCGTCACTTTACAGGTAACGATATATTACAGCAACTGGAGAATGTTCCTACAATGATTCCTGGGAAAGCACCTAGTAATGAGAGTTTGAAGCGTAAAAGAGGAATTGATGAATATAACTGGTAAAAAAAAAGTATATTGTTTGAACTTCCGTACTGGGCTGAATTATTGCTCCGTCATAATCTTGATGTAATGCATATAGAAAAAAATGTATGTGATAATATAGTTGGTACTTTGTTAAATGATCATGTGAAATCAAAGGATACTATAAAAGCACGTTTAGACTTGCAGGATCTTAACATTCGCAAAGATCAATGGCTGAAAGAGAGAAATGGAAAATTTGAGAAACCTCATGCTAATTTCACACTCTCTAAAGATGAATGTGAGAAGTTTTGTGAATTCATAAAGTCTGTTCGGCTACCTGATGGTTATGCGTCCAACATTAGTCGCTGCGTGACGGACCGTAATACACTTGGAGGGATGAAAACGCATGATTGTCATGTATTGCTTCAGAAGATACTACCGACAGCCATTAGACCTTTCTTAGACAAGGAAATACGTACAACTTTGATCGAGTTTTGCCAATTCTTTCAAAAAATAAGTTCTAAAACGCTATATGTCAAAGAACTTGAAGAAATGAAGACGGGGATTGTAATTATATTGTGCAAACTTGAGAAGATATTTCCTCCAGCATTTTTTACGATCATGGTTCACTTGTGTGTACATTTACCAGAGGAGGCATTGTTAGGCGGGCCGGTCAGTCAGAGATGGATGTTCGGGGTTGAACGCCGGATGGGAACATATAAGGGATATGTTCGTAACTTTGCACGTCCCGAAGGCTCTATTTCTGAAGCATATGTTGTTGATGAAGCTGTCACATTTTTATCTCGTTATCTAGATGACATTGAAACAAGATTTACTCGTCCAGAACGCAACTGGGATGTACCGACCACTAAACACGATATGGAGCTATTCAACAACAAAATTCGTACATTGGGTGCTTCAAAATTCGGACAGCTAGGTAACGATGTTGATGCGGTGCAATGGTATATCATTAATAATTGCGGAGATGATCTTGATTATTTCTTAAAGTAAGTTGACTGTACTAACATATACCGTTTATATTCTTTTAAGTAGTTAATTTCAAAATTATCAACTATATATCTTATATTTCATTTAGGGAGCACAAAGACGCTATAAAATCAAGAGGTGTAGCAGATGAAGATTTAGATACTATACACAAGCGTGAATTTCCTTCTTGGTTCAAGAAAAAGGTAAAAAGAAAAACTCTTTACTGTAATTAGTAATTGATTTTAAGCACACAACTAATCTTTGGTATTTATAGATGTCTTTGCTTAGAGTCAACAGGGATCATCGAGCAACAGATGATTTGTACGCATTGTCACAGTTTCCCGATGATCGTTATAGTAGTTGGCAAAGTTGCGTTGTACATGGTGTTAGATTTCGTTGCAAAGTGCGTGATGACAAGTTCACTACACAATGTAGTGGAGTTTGTGCAGGGGAATATGATGATGAAACAAGGATTTATTATGGTGTGTTACTCGAAGTTATGGAGTTGGATTTCATACTCGGCAGAAAGGTATTCATGTTTCGTTGCAAGTGGTATAATACAGGTCCAAAGGGGGAAAAAATGGTGGTTGATCACAAATTGACATCAATTGACATTACATCTAAGTGGTTTGTAGATGAACCATTTATCTTCGCTACTCAAGCTCAACAAGTTTTTTATCTGAAAGATATGGCACGTGGGAAAAATTGGATGGTGGTACAGAAAGTAAACCATCGCAACGTTTATGATATACTTGAGCACGATGAAGACCAAGTATCGTCGAGTACTGATGTATTTCAAGAAGAGGAATCAAGTGAGTTGCCACCTTTTGAACCAACCGAAGAATTACCTAACTCATCTTTCATAGTTCGAAAAGATGTAGAACCTGAAACTGTACCGTATAAGGAAGTTCAAGAACTACGTAATTTGTATTCCCGTGTCGGTGACTTAGAAGATACAACTGATGACTATGATGACAGTGGTAGAATTTTTATGAATGACGAATCTACACTTGATTCCGACCCCGATTATGATTCTGATGATCCAGTCCATATTAGTGGTAATGATGATGCTCTTGAATGATTTTCACGACAGGCTGAGGTGTGGGCGAGGAGACAACAATTTATTATTTTTATTTTTTGTTATGTAACTGTACTACACGTGATATGTCATTTGATGGTTTGCGATGAGTAGCGATTTGGTCTTGGTTTCAAGTTTCGTTGATCGTATTTATCATGCATGTTTGCTATATATTGAAATATATATATATATAATTCGTAAGAGTTAGAAATAGATTAGACTTCTTATACAATTTTATTGCGAGATCAATTTAAAGTAAATTAAGACTTCTAATCAATAATACTTAGTTAAAGTAATAAACATATTTAAATAATAAGACAAATTACCATAGAAAGCATTAACCACAAGATCATATTAATTAGCATACGTGATTGTCAACCGAGGAGATCATTAATGTATTAATTACAAAAAATGCCTAGATACCACTAGGACTTTACAACCACCAAAAGTTAAAAGTTTTGAAACTATCAACAACGACCAAAAACCATCAAACCTCCTTCACAAAACCACCAACAACAGCAGGCCGGGAACATCAACTAAGAAAACATCACAGATAAGTGATGTTCCAGCGCCTGTGATTCTTGCTCCACAACCTCCAGTTTGTGCTCCATCTCCACCACCTCCTTGGCGAACTTGTTCACCATTTCCTGGATCAGAAACGCAACTGAAACTTTGCCGGCCTCGTACTTGTGATGCAGCACATAACTGAGCAAAGCGTTGTAGCGGTTCACCAATGACCGCTTCACAGCAAGAGACGCCTTAATGTCCCCGATCAGTTCGTTGTTAGCAGCCCAGATTTCTTGATTGACCGTGGCTAGCATCTGAGACATTGTTTTATACCTAAAAAATAAGAAATCAAAACACAATTAAATCAAAACCCAAATACTCAGTCTATGATAAAATATAACTGAAAGATCACTAAGTATGGATCAATCTAACAACAAAGCCCTATCATAAAGCAATATGCTATGTTAATATGGAATAAAGTTAGCCTACATTTTGTGTCAAAAGGGTTTATGGTCCATGCAACAGAGTAAACAAACGATTGGGGTTAGGGTGCTTCTAATAATCAGGGTAGACAGACCCATTGGGGTTAGGGTTTTCGTAAAATCAAATTCACAGGAAAAACAGAATGATACAAAGTAGACAGACCCAATGTGGTTAGGGTTTTCGCAAAATCATATCTTATGCAAAACAGAGTATGCAACAGAGTAAAGGAACATCGCAAACTTCCCATTGGGGTTAGGGTTTTCGTAAAATCGCATCTTGTGCTAAGAATAGTACACTACAGATCAAAGAAACAGAGTAAACAGACCCAATGGGGTTAGGGTTTTCGCAAAACAGAGTAAAAAGATATGACGATCTAACAATGTTAGATATGACGATCTAACAAGTTTCATGTTATTAAATGAATCATGTCTAGTGTTACCGTAGAATCGTCGTATATGGAAAACGATCGAACATAAAACGAAGAAAATTTTCAACGAAACAAGAAACTGACCTTAATTTGCTTGAAGACGGTGAATTTGGAAGATGAAGAAGCGGAGTGATAGGAGTAGGGTGAAAGAAGTGAATATGGTCTTTAAATATAATCAGTTTACCCAAACAATTTTAATTTAAAATATCTAAACAAAGGGTTATGATTACTTTTTTAAAATATCTTAAAATAACTTACCTAAAGTGTATAAAAAGTTATTAAAATATATACATGTATATTAATATATAAATTTATTTTATAAAAAAAACATATAAAAATTCCAAAAAGAATAATCGCGATTAATCCCTTGACTAAAGTTCAAAGTTTCATATGTCACTCCAGCGCCGCTTGATGGGGTTTCCTTGGAATCATGACTATAACGGCTTATCGGGGTCCACCAACACCAAAGTGGTCGGTCATGACCCGATTCTCAAATTTTCAATTTGGAAGATCATATTACATGTTAGTAAGTGGTAATGCAAAGTTTCATGCCACTCCAATGCCCGATTGATGGGGTTTCCTTGGAAACATGACTATAAGGGCTGTGCAGCAGTCACCATCTCAATCATACACTCCAGCACGCTGATGGCGGCTGAAGATTGAGCATTCTGTTCGGCCAGCTTTAAGGCTTCAGCAGCTGCAGCGTCTTTTTCTTTGAGCTGCTTCTCATAATGGCGTGTGTTGCTGGCTGCTGCCTTACTCACCTTCTCAAGACGGAGCGTGACTTGGTCAAGTTTAAGCTCGGAGGCCTCAAGCTTCTGCTCAGCTGCTTCAAGCTTCTGCTCCATTGTCTCCAGTTTGCCTTCGAGATCAATTACCTCGTGGCTCAGCTTGTCAATACCCTGTACCAAAGCAAAACACATCAGAATCAACAAGGGAAGTATTATAACTAAAATTTTAACATACTTCTCTATTATTAAGCTATAACTTACAATGTTCACCACAGCTTGCAGCGAGAGCAGCTTGTTAGCAGCCGCAACAGGAGGGAGATCATCGAAGCTGTCCACGTTGATAGTGGAGTCTGGAGCCTTACGCTTCTTGGCAGAAGAGGTCTTGGATCGAGTGCTGGGGGCCCGGAACTTAGGGGCTGAAAGGTCTGTGGGAGCTTTGCTGCTGGTTTCTTCAGTCTTCTCTTTCTTTGCAATGAGAAGTTTGAGATCCTTGAAGGAGAAGTTGGAAGCTGAACCTGGAGCTTCATCATAGATAGTAAGGGATCAGTTTCCAGAAATAATAAGATGTAACTTGAAGCAAAAGGAGAACAGGTTCGTACAAGTACCTGTAGACATAGTTCTCGAGGGGCTGAGAGGTTGCTGGGAGATACTTCTAGCACTTGAAAGGTCTTCGGGTTGACAGCTTATTTCTGCCACTGGGATGCTGTAGAGATCCTTGAGCTTCTTGGAGGATTCACGGGTTGGCTTGATCAGAGCTTCAAACTTGGGCGCTGTTAAGACAAGAGGGCAAACATATCATATAGATAAAATTGAAAGAGTATATGGAATTGGAATATTACAAAAACTCTTCCTACCCTTGACAACCCATTGGGTAGGAAGGTTCCCACAACCGACAAGGCTACTCCTTTTGACAAAGAAGAATTGACGCTTCCAATCATGGTCATTGTGAGAAACCCTAGGGATCATCTGGGCTTCTCCGGTTTTGATTTTTAAGACAAACCTGCTATTGCCATGTGTGGCCAATCGGTACACTTTGCAGATCTCAGCAACCCCAATATTCAAATTGCGGGTTTGGTTCAAGTGGTGGAGAGAAAGAAGGACTCGCCACACCATGGGCATTACTTGGGAATAGGCAAGGTGGGTGATTGAGTAGAAATCGGTGACCAAATCCGGGAAAGGAAATGTCATTCCAAGCAGAAAAGGGTAGTGAAGGAAACAAACCCAGTCGTCAGAGATGTGGTCAGCTTTCAAAGAAGGATCAAATGGACGGAATTCAGCTCCGGCAGGGAAACTCGAAGATCGCTGCAACATTGCGATCTTTCGATCGTCAGAGTTGCAGGTCTCCTCCGCCGTCGCCGGGAGGAGTCCCTGGTCGGTGAAGTCGTCGGCCACTTGGTCGGAGACTGTGTCCGATGATCGCAACATTTTCTTCCCCATTATCGGAAAAGATGAGAAGGGAGAGAGAGAATACTAAACTGGAGAAGATGGGAGAAGCTCTAGGGTTTTTGCCAAATAAAAGCTGTGAGGAATAATGAAAGCAAAGAGAAGGTTATAAAGAAAAATCTAACGGGGACTTCGCCTAGGAAGTTGGGTCTAGCTAATTCCACTCAAATCACAGTTACTTAGCGATAAGGCTCAAGTTCAAATTTTCGACTGCTGGCTTGCATGCGCCAACCGCCAAAAATTTGGGGGCAATTGTTGGTACTAGAATTCAGGAGATACTGAGCAGCTCGCATCAGCTCGCAAGCACTTCTCTGTAAGGATCCTGAATTATATTTCTTGACTAACTATTGTTTTTCCTCTTTTGTTTATTATTCGCAGGTTAACTCAAGCATGGATCACGTGTCCTAAAGACCTGGTCAACTAACAGAAACGTGGACTGAGTGGACTACTAACGGTCATGTGAGAGATGTGGAGTTAGTTGCTAGTTTTTAGGAGATATTGTTGCAATGTAATCTATATTTAAACAGAGCTTTAGGCTTACACACACACACTTTTTCGGCAATCACGACTCCTCTGCAACACTTAGATACGAGCTCATTTCATTTGTACTAAACACTTTCATTATATACAAGTTTTAGGAGGCAGGTACTTTGAACCGGCCCCCGAGGTTTTTTGCTAGGCTCCTTGAGGATACTCAAGGATTTATGGATTTTCCCTCGTTACTTCCTCGTGTCAATCTTCAAATTTACATTTCTATCTTTATTTACATCAAACACGCTACCTCACTTACAAAGTTTGATCAACTAATTGCTTAGGCAGTTTTTGACCAAAACAGGAACCACTATAATTCATTGGGGGGGGGGGGGGGGGTTCATATATATAAACTAGTGGCTTTGATTTGTTATCAAAAGTTCTCAAAACCAATTAGTTCTTAAATGATTTCTTTCCCTATATATATATATATATATATACTAGCCGTGTGCCCGCGCGTTGCGGCGGCGACAGTGTATAGCGTGTTATTCGTCTTCTGTCCGCTTGTTATGGTGGCACGAAAGTTTTTATCGAGGTATTCGTTTTTTAGAACTCAAACAAATAACAACAAACACTCGATGAAATATATATTGATATGCTTGAAATTTGTGTAATTATTGATATGCTTGAAGTTTGTGATAATTATTGATACACCTGAAATTTGTAGAAAAAATATTATATTTGCTTAACTATGAGTTTTTAGTAGGGATGCCAATCTTGTCAGATATGAGCTCTTGAATGATTAAATTAATAAGTCCAATTCAATTATTATTTTGTGCTAAAAACATCGACTCTAACACACTTAAAAAAGTGAACACAACACCCATGCAGCACAAGCATACATAGGCAAGAAGCATGCCAATTGTTGAGTGAATCTCAATAAAAGATCCATTAGCTTCAAAGATGCGAGCAGAAACAGAATGAAGAAGGAACATTATGAATACCCGCTCTGAAGCAATCTAATACACATAGTATTAAGAGTGATGTGTTTTTAAGTAATGTACTAACATGCTATTAACATAACTAATAAACTATACAAATTTATGAATCAAAAGAATGGTGATGGCCAGATACATATTCCTCTAGTTTTCAATACCAATTTATCATCAACACCATGTGACCAGACTTGTCAGATTCAAAAATCCGGCTGGCTAACTCATCCCGGCTTTCCGTCTTCATAGAGGACCCAATAATAGAACCATGGATTATCAACCTTAACTTGACTAACATCTATAGAACCAAAAAATGGGTCATCGGATCCTGTTCGGGTCAGGCATCCTTCTGCTATGCAATTGAAATTAAGGTGGTATGAAATTAAAATTGAGGTGATGTATCTATAACTATTAGTCGCATATACTTTTTCTCTTTTTGAATATTAAGAGGTCAAATGATTTCCGCTTTTTACTAAACCAATAAAAACTTCACGCCATTTTCCGCCTAATCGGACCAATAACAAGTTGTGTTTTGAAGTCCTACATCTAACATCTAATCTTCCAGCCCAGCCACATCGCTGAGCCCAACCATAGTTGCAATCTGACCCATGACTTAACATTTTCTATTAATACAACCAACAACAACAGGTTCCTGCATTGTGACACCATTCAAATTAAACCAAACTAACACTTCACATTAAATCATAAGCCAAATAGCAAACTTTTCATTAATAATCTTATATCTATGCTTATAGACCACTGTCAAAAAAGGGGTACAAATATTGACTCATTCAAGTGATGCAAAAAACTATACCTGAAAGTTCGCCATTTTAAAACCTCAAACAACTTTCCGATTATGGAGAGCCAATACTTCAACAAGTAAAGGTAGTTTCTTGGAACAATATTTGGCAACTGAAAGTCAACCTCTGCAGAATTAAAAGAAAACAATAAGAAAGAAAATAACATCATGTTTTTTAACCCGCACAACAATAACAGATACTGTAGAGTAGCTCTTGTTAAGCAAGAGCTGACATAATAACAACTCAAATGCACAAGTATAGTACCTAAAAGCCACAAACGACAATCTCACCTCCTTCATGAAGCACACATTAACCAATAGCACATCAATGGTTGATCCAAGGCCTTCTAAAGAAAAATAAACCATCACTTCTAAAGAAAGATGACCGTATATGGTGGGTAGCATTAGAAATAATAAAATATCTATGAATTACATTTACTAATGAATATGTCGAGAACAGTTAACTGTGATTTTTCTCCTTCCCAGTCATACCTATTACAATGATTTTGCATAAGATAACAGTTTTTATGATTATTATGGATTGATTAAATAGAGTAAGATGGAGAGGTGTGCTACCTAAGAGCTGGTATTTACCGGTAGCCATTTGGGAAACTAATCCAACATCCAAGACACTGCAAACCAAAATTTTGAATGGGTTTATACTGGATGATGGAATAGAAACCCTTCTTGAAATGTTGTTGACATGCTTCATCATTCCTTTAGTACATAGAATAAATCAAAATTAATCAATCATCAACAGTCACCATAATAATGCCACATGGAACCTATGATGTGTACATGTGCGAGGGAAGCACAAGCTGTAGCAGAAGTCAGACTTTTGTTATTATTAAATCTGTATGCAAGCCTCAAAAGTGATCTCCATGTTTCATTTGCTTTCAGATCAAACCATCAAAGAATTCTTCTAATTTTTCGACCTTCCATTGCATCCTGTCAATCATCATTTTTAAGTCTAACTTTCATCATAATTCTTATTTTAAACTTATATAATATAATTTAATCACTTCATTAAGAACAATTACAATTATTTGGAAGAACACTTGAGTTTTGTTGATTCAATATTTTAATTTTCTTATGCCCTGTGATCAGCAGAAATGACTTGTACTAATCCTTCATTAAGCATATGAATTTTTCCTCATGATTAAATGTATGATATAGCCTTCGAATATGGTGAGTTCACTCTCAATGTAGGAGGTAATAATTTATCTTGATTTGGTAAAAAAATTATAGTAAAAACAATTTAAAAGATAGGAAAAACCATCAATAAGGCTACCCTTCATCATAGAAAGAATGTAAGTGTATAAACAGTTAGAAGAATATACTAATAATTATGAACTGATTATGTCATAAGAAATACATGAAACTCCTACCCGCATTAGTTAGTGCAACTTGAGTCATGCTGTAACATAATTCAGTCTCAATCTATATGTGAACAATGAAAGCACAACATCAAGCTTAGTTGAACGGAAACATATTGATATTAAAGTAAGAACTAACTAAATCAATGTATTTAAAAAAAACAGAACATGGTTTCCTATCTAATCTCAAGCTAATCATATATAACTGCAAAAGAAAAAAGAACATGGTTTCTTATCTAATCAATAGCAGATGTCTATTGATGATGTTACCTTGGTCATAGCAGTATGGGCAGGTCCTCTTGTTCATGTTTTTCTTGTAGCGACACAAGGTAAATCCCATAACTTCTGAGCAGATTGGATGAAACGCAGCTCGCAAAGCCCAACCCTGCAAACTTACCTCAAAATAAAAAGAAATACGGTCGAGACTACAAATTGGAGGTGAATGTGTGTATTTATGGAGCTCGAAACTTGAATTGTGATTCAAAATTGGAATTTGAATTGAGCGTCATATTTGATTTCGATCGAGATTGCAAGGAGAAGAGAAGAAAAGCGGAGGTGATGTCTGCGAGATTAGGTACGGGATCGATGATTACCCAAAGAATTGAAGAAAGGGGTGCATACATTCATGGTTGCATCAAAGGGATCCCTGAAATTCTGGCGTGCGTCGAAAGGAAACTGATCTCACCCTCGAAGAGGAGATTCTCTGATTTCTGAAGAATATGCTTTGCTGCTTTTCTGAAATCTTTACTCAAAATGGGATCTACAAGTTCTGTGCGTCGCAAAGGATTCTGAATTAGGGTTGAAAGAGGTTGATGGGGTAAGCGCCGATCAAAAGGCTTTGTAGAAGATTAGTCGCCGACTCTTTAAAATCCTCTTCCGGTTTAAGACAACCTTGAGTGAAGAAAGGGTTGTAATGCATTATTGTGTTGTACATTGTGCTTGGTGAGTTATACGCGTCTTAATTTTAAGATGCCTATATTACGAAAATGCCATTTTGATCAATATGTATTATATAGTAGTATAGATATATATATATATGTCATCACCATAATAAACCTCACAATGACTTTCCCGCTCAACTTTTATTTTGATAAAAGCACGCGGATCTCATACGGATCTTTCTACCCGACAATCAGACCCATTTTTGTCTTGCTTAAACCCTAATTTTTCTTTCATTCCGCCTCTGTAATTCGTCTTCTTTTTTGTCTCTCCCCTCTGTTTCAATGAGCCTCTCTAATTCGTCTTCATCGGCGATTCATCATGAGTTGACATAGCATGTGAGTATTTGTTCTGATTTTAACAAGTTTGCTATCATCTATTTATTTATTTATTTTTTGAACGGCGGATCATCTATTGACCCCCTCTCTTTTTCTGTAACCTAGGAATTCATTGGTGTGTATTTCTAACCCAAAAATTGATTGTGAAGGTTCAAGATTCAAGATCTGTGTTTAAGCTTTCATCCTCTTGAATCGTTATTGTTTCTCGCTTTTCATCGTCTTTCTTCCAATTTCACAGGTATTATTTATATATATATACTCATCGCCCATTTTCTTCTAACCCTAAAGTAGATATGATTTTGTTTATACTGATCATAGATACGTTTTTTTTTATCATCATCTTAATCTTTTTACTATGTATTGGTTTTTGTTGTTTGTCATGTTGCCTATGTTTGCTTAATAATTATGCAATGTGTATGTTTTATGAAGATGGTCTTTGTTGGACTTTGTTGACTTTAATAATATCATTGAAGCACTGCCTTTTATTCTGCAAATGATGGTGTAAAGCACCTTGGTCTATATCACCTCAGTATCAAATAAGATATCACCCTAAATCCTTTGGTACCTTAATCACGAAATAATGTTACTATTCGAGGAAGTCACAAGAATCAAGAATGAGCATCCATATGACAACTAAGGTATATTTTCTTATAGTCTCAAACACTTTTATTCTATAAACTATTATGTTGTTCCATAGGAATTTCATTACCATTATAATGCTCTCATTTATTTATCTCTTTGTTGATTTATCGACCAAGCAACCATGACATGTGATTTTTTTGCATATATACTGGATTATTAGCTCAGCTAATCTAATTTGTGTCTAATTAAAGTTATTCAAATTCAGTTAAGATGTTGTTGATTTTTTGTTAGATGATAAGCAATGATCTATGCTCTTGCTGTTTTGAAATCACACTTGATTTTGAGCTTGGATGTCAAATGAGGATTATTTTTCATCTTCAACATTTATAGTCCATCAACTATGAACTTTTTCATTAAGTTTTTAGTTAAGTTTTTAATGTGTTAAAAATCAATCTTATGTACCTATTTTGGTATAGATTTCTAAAATTTGATCTAATTATGAAATTCTCAAAAGTAAATGAAGTTGATTTTTTTGTTTGACAGAGAAGCTATGACCTGGGCTGCCTACTCGTAGCGCTAACAAAAGTTTACTTAGTACCGCGATTAGAAAAACCCAAAATGAAAAATCACAAAAAGCTACATTATTGTCCAAAAAAAGAATTTTATTTTTCAAGTTAATACTATTGTACACAAAAAAGTAGAATTAGAGCTACAAAAAATGTAGGTCTATCATAGAGAAGACAATTACTTTAGGGCTTTATTATTGAGAACTTAATCAATTTGCCACCAATGAGTCTCCACTGAAGAGTCAGAGTGTTTACATGAGGGCTATGGTAAAATGGTGTAAAATAGAAGTTCTTTTAGTTTAGAGATCTATGGTGTTGTATATGGAACATAAGTTGCTATCAGATCCTTTACCCATCTTTGATTTTGATATATTTATATACTCTACTATATTTGATTATGAATTTTGAATAATTGGTTATGCCTTCTAAAGCTCATAAACTTATTGTTTTAAAACAAATATTAATTTTTAGTTAATTGCTCAAATGATATAATAAATTATGTATTTTCATGTATGAACATAACATTTGTATAAAAGATTAAATTATTTCTAAAATTATAAATAACTTTAAAATTCGACCAGTTTGATATTATCAAAGTGTGAGTTTTAAAAGTAAATGCGATGAATTAGCCATCTTTAATATCAAGAATTTGTGATCTTATAGGTTTGTGTATAGGGGATGGCTTGGAGGCTCGATACTCATACACAAGGTGAGATATATATAACATGTATATGGTTTGTTTTGAAGAATCAATTTTATGGATACTTTATTGGAACTAACATATTTCTTCTCTATGTAAGACATATGTATAGGGCTTTGAAAATAAAAATAATAATTGACTTTTCTACGACTCTACAGATGGGTCTGAAGGTTTCTTCTTCAGGTACAAGATGGAAATGAGTATGTACGAAATGTTTCTTCTTCAAGTTCAAGATGGAATTGTATATTATTTGCTTATACTTTAGTTTGTCATTGGCTTATATGTAATTTGTAATTTTTGTAATCAAAAGAGTAAGTTAATTATCTAATATATATTTTTAATTATTTAGCCCGTGTATTAATACACGGGTTCTAACCTAGTATGTATTATATAGTAGTATAGATATATATATATATATATATATATATATATATATATATGTGTGTGTGTGTGTGTGTGTGTGTGTGTGTTTTGTCACATGAATGCAAAATTTGAAAAATACCATGACTTTCGTCATATTTGGCCACATTTTTAATAGTGTGACCAGTATTATCACACTTTATTCTAAAAATGTGGCTAAAGGTATCATATTTATTTGTTTTGGTCACATGAACAAAAATTAAACAAATTCGGTGACATTTTGCACATTTCGCCACACTTTTATAGTGCGGCTAATAAATGCCATATTTGTTTTATGAAAGTGTGGCTAAAGCCTACAAAACCGTGTGTTTCTGTCATGCCAACAAAAAATGCATGGCTAGAGCCTCGAAAATAGTGCTTTTTGTCATACCAACAAACAATATGTGGCTAAAGCCTCTAAAAGATATGTATTGGCCATGGGTAGGAAAAATGTGTTGGTAAAACTAGTGTTACTTATCTTTAGTCATGTTTTTAAATAAACGTGACTAAGCGGTTTTCGAGAAAACCTGACCAAAGGCCTTTTTTGACGTAGTGCACTCTTCATCAACGTACATTCTCTTGACAGTTGTGTTGTATACAAATCCTCAACCACCACTTGACCTATTCTTTGTTCTTGGATTTTACTTTATTGCACTTATAAAAGTATTTGTAATTTATTGAATTGTAAATTCTACACACCAAAATACATGTGCATAGGTAATGAACAGAAAGAATGGGTTCTTATAAACCGATCGATTAACAAACCGGCCGCCTTTCATAGATATCCAGTTAAATACAACCATTCCATTCTTTACTTATATGTTTATAGTAGCGTGTCATCCTCACTAAATAAATACAAATTACATTTTCTTGAGTATCAAGTTCGATCATACTTCTGCTTCTCGCAAACAACAAAAATTAAGTTAGGTTCGGAAAGCTCATAAACACAAAGAACGAGCCCCGGCCACGACCTTAGACCTAGTTTCCAAGAATTGTAACAAGCCTTTTTCATCCTTTTCATATATGAATAAGTTTATGAGATTTATATATGTTTGACCAATTCAATATATCGATCATCAAATTATATCTTATGTTTAGTTATTCTTAAACCCCTCGAATCTTTTTCCTTCGGAGTTTGACATAGGAATTTGAGAAACCCTAACAATACTATCATCCCTCACACTACTAGAATACTTACAAGATCCAAAGAAAGAGTTCTTTCTCATCAAGCTACCAGATTTTTTATGGCTCTTGGTGCACTCTTTATAAGCCATGAGAAAAGGGTCATCACCATCTTTAGTACTTCTTCTTGAACCACTTCTTAAATTAGGTTGAAAAACACATGGTGGTAGAGGGAGTCCAAAATCATGGCTTACAATCTTGTTTGAGTTCTCACATGGTGGCGGGGGTAGCCACCTTTCGTTGGCGGAGGAGTTACCTTGAACCACCTCCCGCCGCCCTTCTCCCACTATGTTTTCTTGGCAATGACTTTTTCGAACCCCGGGCTTGTTTTCCCATGAGAAGGGGATACTTCCTTGCATGTTCATGATCTCCAATGGTTTTGGATAGGTTATGGGAAATTAAGCTAGTAGTGAAGAAATTATGTGGTTTTTATGGTGGATATATATAGAGGGAGAATAGAGATGTATATAGTTAGGTTTTTGTGAAGAAATTGGACGGACAAGAAATAGAAAATATTCAAGTAGTTTACGTCAAGAAAAGTATGCAAAGAAGTTAAGGGCCTAACAAACAAAGATGGACTTGGTAAACAATTTGTTTCTTTTAAAGAAATAACAAGTGGCACATCATCAACCATTATAAACGTCTTCTTTTTTTTATTTGGAAAAGAATATACCTTTTTTTTATATTATTTTCGTATTTCATATTTTTATTTTAGTGTCCTTTTCTAAACGAAAAAACTTTAATTTTATAATGTATATTAGTTTCTTTTTTCCCTTTGAACCTTTTTTAAAGATTTATTTCGAGACTGAAATGTCGATATCATTAGAGAAATTAAGAATACATACAATTTAGGTGATTTTTTTAAGACTATTATTTACAAAAAAAAAAACTACCAAGACGGTAGCATACAATTACACCAAAAAGAAAATTACAAATTACATCACCACACCAAAAGAAGTTAAGCGTTCAGAAGAAAACGACACCAATCACCCCAATCAATTTCCAACTTAGAACGATTCTTAATCCATAGAAAACCAAGTTCTCTTATGCCATTAATAACCTTATCCAGTGATGCCGGAGCACCGTTAAAGATAGCGTCATTGCGGGCCCTCCAAATGATCCAGATAGCCGTATAAATGATCACCTGCACCGCCTTCTTACGTGTATTAAGAATCGTCAACAAGTCCTGGAGTGAAAATACATAAAAACCGAAGATAGAGCACCAACTCTCAATATAGTCCCAAACAGCATGCGCGAAACCACAATCAACGAACAAGTGTTCGATACATTCAGATTGATCATGACAAAGCGAACAAGTATCAGAAAGTAGCACAATACCACGCGAAGCAAGCGCATCGGCCGTGGGGAGTATATTAAGACTCAGCCTCCAGATTAGAAAACTCACCTTTTTAGGCAGCCATTTGTTCCATTCAAGGCTCGAAGGTGGATTACCGATGCTGTTAACTTGTAACATATTCTTTATACTCTTAACCGAGAAGTCGACGTCAGAACCTCCAAGCCACATCCATTTATCATAAGCTCCACCAGAACGTACCTGATTAATGAGGGAGCCGAGCATCCGTAACTCAGCAACTTCATCAGGGCTGGAGGGGACACGTTTCCAGCAGAAATCGAACCCAAATATGCCCCACAACCAGTTGATTCTCTCTGACACAAGGCAACACTTATTTACTTCCAAAGCAAACAGAGTAGGAAACCGAATGCGGAGAGGATTATCACCAATCCACCGATCGATCCAGAAAAGAATATTCAAACCTGAGCTATAAGACCCTTTCATAAGACGAGGCAACTCGATTCCCCTTCATTTCTAGGTTCAAAGATACACGAGATACTTGTTTCCACGGGCCCGAAATCATATTTTAACTTTCTCTGAACTGTTCCATGACTTTTTGAAAAGGATACTTGTTCGGTTGTTCTCATGTGTACGTTGGGAGTATCGATTTTTGGGTTATGTTTACATCAAGCAACTGCATTCGGGTATCATAATTTCACTTGTTTCATTTTAGTACCCGTGATTGGCCGGACATGTTGCTGTGAGGATAATAATAGAGTACACATGATGACGTATGTCTTGACTCGCCCGGCTATTTCAGGGCGGTCCGGACTAGGGTTGTAACCGAGCCGAGTCGAGCCAGGGCCAACTCGAGCTCGACTCGTTTACTAAATGAGTCAGCTCGACTCAAATCATTTTTTTAAACGAGCTGAAAACTTGAGTTTGAGCTCGACTCGTAAAAAACTCGTAAAAATTACATTGTACCATTTATAAAAAAAAGGAGCAACTTTGAAGTTTTTAAGCAAAAATAGTACATTAAAATCGACCATTCAAACCCAAAATAACCCAGCCTCACTTTTTTAAACTAAAGAAATATAATTGGGGCAAAAATTAGATAGTAAGTAGATCGAAGATGGAGCCAAAAGAGAACAATACGTAGATTAAAATCCAAGATTCGAAGCTAACGCAACTGGAGATGGAACGGTTGGTACCTGATCGTCGATGTCGAGCAGTAGGACTGTAAATCTGCAACGAGTAGGAATGCTACTTGTCTACTTGATCGTCGGTTGAAGGAAAGTTTTCTGGTCGTCTACTTGATCGAAGGGTTTTGGTAAGTTTTGGTCGAAGTGTCGAAGGATTAGGGATCGGAGGAATTGGAGCCATCTTTCTTGTATGTATGGTATAGGAGGAAGAACGGGAGACGCCGACGGGAAGTGTAAGGGTTTTTGTTGGGACTTGGGAAGTTTTAAATTTAATTTTAATATATAGAATATAGATAATATAGATATATAATATAGATATATTATATAGAGTAAACTTCTCTCTTTAGTCCCTGAGGTTTAGTCATTTTAACCATTTTAGTCCAAAATTTAAAAAAAATACTATTTTGGTGCCCAAGGTTTCATTCTTATTTCAATTTGGATCCAAATTTTAACACGATTAGTTTTTAACTATTAAGTTAATGTGAAAAGACAAAAACACCCTTGTTTTTATTAAAACATATATCAATAATAGACCCTCTCTCTGTCTGCTTCACCCAACACCTCACTTCTTTGACAACTCCCCACCTAAGTTCACCACCATAAAATTATTTCACCACCAGAAGATTTGTGTTGGAGATTGGAAAAATATTGGGATTTAAGAACCCACCATCCCTTTTTACTGAAAGTGCATTGACAATTTAAAACTTTTTGGATTTTATCCAACTATTTAGTGGTGAACTTTTTGTCTTGTCCGATTTAAGTAAATAAGATCCGATCGGCATAAAAAATTGAGTTCAAAGATAAGTATTGCCAGAATGGGGTTCGCCGGAGTGGTGTATTTACATAATCGGATTTTTTCTCCGATTTAAGTAAAAAAAGTTCAAAATCTATTCTCTGATCTTTAAATGGCATCGGAGATACAATGTTTGTAACATCCGTACCAAGTCGCCTACCGATTCTTTCCCTCTTTTGGTTTGTAATCTGCTTTGCATCTTGAGGTTCACGTCGTAAACGGTGGTGGTAGCGGTAATTTCAGAGAGTAGAAGATGACGGTGGCATACAAGGCGGTGGTAGCTAAGTCGTATCGGAGAAGAATATATTAGGGTGAGAAAATAAGGTTATTGTGTGTTGTTTAGATGAAGATGAGAGCACAGAAAGAAAGATAAGACAAGAGAGAGAAATGTGAGTGGATTTGGGGTTAGGGGTATTTATGTCTTATTTATAAAAACAAACAAACAATTCAGACGCTGTTAAAATTTGGATCAAAATTGAAATAAAAGTGAAACCTTAGGCACTCAAATCGTACTTTTTAAAATTTTGGACTAAAATTGTTAAAATGACTTAACCTTAGGGACTAAAAGAGAAGTTTACTCTATTATATATATTACATATATAATTATAATGCAATTATAATATATATATATATATATATACATATATATACGAGCGAGCCAACGAGAGCCTACTAACGAGCGAGCCAACGAGCATACTAACGAGCGAGCCAACGAGCCTACTAACGAGCGAGCCACGAGTCGAGCAGTCTTTGGCTAGAGCCCAACTCATTTACTAAACGAATTCTCGACTCGCTTTTAAATGACACTAGTACAATATGACATTCGGTCACAATTTCTCGGAAATGACCCTATGACACTTTTGACTTAAAGTGTTCTCGTAGGTATTTTTTATTTTTTGGAAATGTTTCGGTGACACTTAAGATTGTTTTGTGTGACCATTGCAAGCCCGATCAGATACTATGGTCACACTTTTAAATTACATGTGTGATAATTACGAGTCACATTTCGAACAATGTAACCAAATGTCACCATTTGCGACGGGTTTTGTGATAGTATTTATGAGAGACTATAGATACACATATGGTCACATGAAACAATTGTTTATGTAATTAAACGTGGCTATATCTAATGTATATTGTCACGTTAAATTTGAGTGTGACCAGTAAGTTAACATATTTCGGTCAAAATAATTATTGGTGTTACTGTAAGTTAAAGTTTGTGGCCACAGTTCCAATTTGTATGTGTGACTAAAGAACATTGTGGTCATGTTAAATTGTACAACATGAAGTTATAAATATAGTATGGTCATCTTTCATTTTTTTAGGCGTGACTAAAAATAAATACTAAGGAAATGTTATCACAATTTATGTAATTTATGGTCACAGTTTCAATTGTGATGTGTGACTAAAGATAAATCATGGTCACGATAATTGGGAAAACATGTGCCTGTAAGTATAATATGGTAATCGTTCATTTAATTAGGTGTGTCTAAAAAGAAATACTAAGGAAACGTTATCGCATCCTAAGTATGTTATAGTCACAGTTCCACATTTGAGGTGTAACGAAAGATAAATAATGGTCATGATTAATTGAAAAACATGACTGTAAATATAATATGGTCAACGTTAATTTAATTAGGTGTTACTACAAAGAAATAGTAAGGAAACCTTATCGCAGTCTAAGTATGTTATAATCACAGTTCCCCATTTGAGGTGTGACGTAAGATAAATAATGGTCGTGATAAATTGAAATACTTGTGACTGCAAGTATAATACGATCATGTTTGATATAATGTGTAATGTGTGACTAAAGATGAATCATGGTCATGATAAATGGTAAACCATGTGACTATACGTATTATATGGTCTTATATAATTTAGAAAGAAATAATGGTAAAAAAGGCATGTAAGATTCGAACACGAGACCTCTAAGATATCAGACTAAACGAACAACCAAACCAGTTGAGCTAACACGACATTTGTTTAAACAGTATCAAATTAAGTACCGTATCTTGTTAGTGTAACAATTTCATTTTACCGACTGTAAAACCCGAAGCATTTTAAAATTTTGCGTTTCCCGATTTACGAATTATTATGTACCAGGAGAATTTTCGGATATTTATAGTCTAGACAATGGTTTTAAATGATTCATTATTATTATTTATTTATTTCAAATAAAATACTTAATTAAAATTAATTGGATTCAAATTGGATCAATTGGATTCAAATTGGATCCATTGAATACAAAATAAAGCAATTCTCAGGATGATAGATCTAGGGTTTTAATAATCAAATATGCAATTTCTATGCATAAAGTTGGTATTTTTCTTGAATTTTATGTTGAATCTTCAAGGATCTTGATGTAGAGGAACTTTGATGCTTGGATCTTCATAAGTATATATGTTATCTTGGCTATAGATCTAGGATTTGATCATAAGAAATTGGTATCTTGATATGGATCTAGGGTTTTATCTATGAATAAATGCAAGCTTGATGAATCTTTATGGAAAAATAAATATATTTGAAGTGCATACATGTTTAGATCTATGAAAAGATGGTAACTTGATGATGATGGGTGATAAATCTAGGATGATCAAGCATGGTTAGTTATAATCAAAGCTTGTTGATACCTGAACCTTGTGTGGCCGTTACTGTTTGAATTGTCAAACAGACTGAGTTGACTGACACATGTACTAGGGTCCGAACCCCAACCGAACTCTAGGTTCGGAGTTTGCCGAACCTTAGACGAACTCCAAGTTCGGAGGGAGTTTGGACAGAGTTCGGAGGTCTCCAGGTTCGGACAGATTACACGAGTATAAATAGTTTAGTCTTTGTGATTCTTTGTAAGTTTCTGTCCAGAGTCTGTCCAGTTCAATTTGTTAAGATGGGAGGTTCTATCCAACCTCCCCCGAAGCTTAATCGTTTGTATACTCCTTCGGTTTATGTAATTAGTCAACACGATATATGACAAAACTTCCGTCTCAATATTATCTACCATAGATTCGATCCGTATATGCTTTTTCAAGTGGTATCAGAGATGTTGGCTCTTTCTATGGTCTAAATTCATCATTTTTCTTAAGTTTGAGACGTTAAATCTTCAGTTAGGTGTGATTGAAAGTGTTTCTGATTGATTTTCAATCAATCGAGTCTTTCTGAGTCATGTTTTTACCTAACAGAAGCATCTGGATGTCGAAATTCGATCAAATTCTGAATCTGGTGCGATTTTGAAAATTTCCATTCGAGTTCGTTTCGGGTTCGGCCGAAGAACAGATCTGAAAAATAACCGCTCCGAACTCCAGATTCGGACAGAGTTCGGACGTCCGAAGGTCAGGTTCGGATGAGGTTCAGAGGAGGTTCGGATGTGGTTCGGAAGAAGTTCGGAAGAAGTTCGGAGGAGGTTCGAACAAGGTTTGGGCGAGGCTCGGATGCATTTTTAATGAAGCAATTTTGTTCAAGAAAAAAAAATTTCGCCGCTTGGACCCCGCCAGGGGCTGCCACCCCTTGGACCCCGCTTCTCAGGGGTGCTACCCCTAAACCCCCGTTAGGTGGGAATTTCAAAGA
The DNA here is from genome assembly GCA_039602395.1 of Deinandra increscens subsp. villosa. Taxonomy (NCBI): domain Eukaryota; kingdom Viridiplantae; phylum Streptophyta; class Magnoliopsida; order Asterales; family Asteraceae; genus Deinandra; species Deinandra increscens. The sequence goes on from JBCNJP010000025.1 coordinate 26,764,011, forward strand.
AGCGAATCAGTTATCGGGTTTACCCTTGATTCGGTAGCTGAGGGGTGTTACGTTTGAAGAAAATCCAGATCACGATATTTGTTACGAGTTAGTGATCGAATTTCAAGAAATGAGTTTGTGGGTAGTCATTGTTCTTGATGATGGACAGAGATTCATGAACGGGTGTTTCTGATGATGGACAGGGATTCGGAGACATGGTTATGATTACTTGGGAACGTTTGTCGGATATTATCTTTCTATACAAACTGAAGATTAAATGAGATTAAAGATTTCGTTGGGGGTCACTTGAGTTTATCATTCCACTAAAAACATGCGAGTTTGGAATCATAAGAAAGTAAAGATTTGAATATGTCACTTGTTTAGGGGGAAATTGGGGACCCTAAAACTTTCAAAGTTTCATAATTGAAAAAGTGAATTTTCAAAAGCAATCAGTTCAGGGTTGATGGTGATTTTTGATCTTCGTGGAAAGGTAGTGTATTCTGATGTTTGTGCAAACCGATATGTCAAAGTTTTCGGTTATGGTTTGGAACTCTTTGTCGTTTTCCCGATACTTTCTTGAGTTGTGAAGACTTGGTCAGATTCCAGTCTGCAACGAGATATACGTTCACCGGAGTAATATATTGGGATGGATTTCATGCTGAGGGGGAATTTCCGTGATTGAAGATGTTGATCGTGTCTGGTTTCATAAAGATCAGAATGTATTACAATTTGGTGAAGATTAAAGATTGTTGTCAATATGTAGTGATGTTCGGGTGTCTTTACAAAATTCGGATAGAACTGATGAAGTGAACCATTATCATATATGCCGGTTCCAGTTGGATGGTTGTGCTTGAAGCAAGGGGGAATTTTATTAGTTGTGGAGATTGTATAAAATGGCGAACTGTTTCCTGCAAGCCTGAAGTTCAGTCCAAGGGGAGTTTGCTGAAGATAAAGATTCAAGATGTAGCAAGCTGACTGAAGATTACTAGAAGATCAAAGTCTGGATTCGACAGTAACGTCCAAAGGGGAATTTGTTGATACCTGAACCTTGTGTGGTTGTTACTGTTCGAATTGTCAAACAGACTGAGTTGACTGAAACATGTACCGGGGTCCGAACCCCAGCCGAACTCCAGGTTCGGAGTTTGTCGAACCTTAGACGAACTCCAAGTTCGGAGGAAGTTCAGACAGAGTTCGGAGGTCTCCAGGTTCGGACAGATTACACGAGTATAAATAATTTAGTCTTTGTGATTCTGTGTAAGTTTCTATACAGAGTTTGTCCAGTTCAATGTTTTGAGAGGGGAGGTTCTGTCCAACCTTCCCCGGAGCTTAATCGTTTGTATACTCCTTCGATTTATGTAATCATTCAACACAATATATGACAAAATTTCCGTCTCGATATTATCTACCATAGAATTGATCCGTATATGCTTTTTCAAAGCTGTTTCAGATGATTGCTTGAAAAAGATTAGATCTTGGATAATTGAATTCCTTGAAAACAGTCAAATAAGGGTTAATATTGAAAATACATATTTTTTTAATATATAAATGAATATCATTATTTTTTTTAGGACAATTCATGTTAGATTCTTATAAATGATATGTTTATGTTATAATGTTAGAATGATTATTTATCATCATGATTGGCCCAATTTGATTCCATGAAATATATATATATATATATATATATATATATATATATATATACATCTACTACCTTAATAATGCATATTCTATCCAAGTGGTTGAAAATTAAGATGTACAACTTATTTATGCATAAGTTACAAGTGAAAATTAAGAGGTACAATCTTTAAGGCTACATGTACAAGTGGGAAAATGCAGACAAACCCTAAAAGGCTTACCCTTCTGCGTGAATCAGGAACCAACACAGCAACAAGCCAACAACGTTCTCCTCTCTACTTCCGGTAAGAACTCAGAATCCTTTCCCTCTTTGCTTTTCCACAGTTCCCAATCCTTGTCAATCCTACCATGGTGGTGTAGATTGAACATAATCCGACGGTTCTTATCATTCCGAACCCTAATCCGACGGTTGTTTCAAGGGTTTTCCACACGGATTGGTCTTGGTTTGACACGGATTGGTCTTTTGGATGGAGCCTAGGTCGAATTTGTTTGTGTATAAAGCTACACGAGATGGAACTCAAACTCCACAACAATCACAAATCAATTTCAAAGATATTCCGGTAAGAGGATTTAAATATGATATTTTTCTAAATTTTTGGTTATTTATTTATTGGTTTTGACATCAATTTTTGGTTTGGGGTATGTTTTGCAGGTTCATCGCAAACATATCAAGCTGATTTGGGGTATGTTTAATTTGTATTCTCTGTTCTTCTATACTTCTTCAAGCATAAATGATTTTTTTTTTAATTTTAATCTATTTTTGGTGTAGAATCAGTGAATGTGTGCTAATGTGAAACCTTTTTATAGTTTTTATTTTTTTAGTTAATTACCTCATAAGTTGAACTGATTTAGTAATAGTGTTCTGGCTATTTTTTTAGTTAGTTACTTTAGTTAGTTACTTCAAAGGTTTGTTCATGTTCCTTTTTTTTGAACATTAAGTTTTGAATGCTGCAGTTTGTCTGTTATGGTTAAACCAAACTTAACAAGAACCAAACTTAACATTCTAACTCAAATCTGAGATACTCTGATGTTTGTTGTTTTGGTTAGCTAAATATGAAAATACAAATAAGTAGTGCCTTAAAATTTAAAATACGAATCTGATATATATACCATGTCTCTTATTAAACTGTTATTTTGACTCAGTTGGTTTTAAACAAAATAATATCTGTGATTTAAGTTTAACTTCAGCTAATGATAATTTTGTGTTTAAGTTTAAGTCTCTTTTTCCATTTTCTAACTAAACCAAGAGTTTTAAAAACTGTTTGAATTTTAAAAACATACCAGCATCCTTTCTGTCTACTTTGATTGCTTGAATATCTTATAAACAAATTGATGTCAGACAAATAACATAAGAACATAACACCAACTGTTGCATAAAATATGCCCTTGATTAACCTTTGACATTTAAAGTATTGTAGTTTTCTTACTTACTTTAGTTTGATATTTGAGAACTTAAAAAATGAATGGCAGTATGCACTTTGTACGTGTTTTGGATGTGTGTACAAGATTGGAGCCATGTAGGGTAACCATATTTATAACCTTAGTTTGGGCCAATTTATATAAAAACCTTAGTATTTGTATATGAGGTAATCATCTGTTGATACAACAAGACCTAATGACAAAATTTACCATTTTGCAACCTTTTGATTCTGACTCCATTTAGGTGCTGATGGTGAAGAGCAAGTGCAAAAATTTAATGAAAAATCAGGAAAACTGAAGAGTACGTTGAACCTCTTTGTGGGAATGCTTAAAGGAACTGAGCTTGAAATAAAATCATACATATTGGTAGTTGGTACAATACTTCTCAAAGCTTCACCTGAAGGTACATCATGCGTTTCATCTTTGGTTATGCTTTGCCTGATTTTATTTGATTTATATGTGAAAAATCTGGCCCTGAGTAAGAATAATCACCGATTAATGTTGAAAGGAGAATTGTATTTGCAAATGTTTTACTGCTTCCCTTGGTTCATAATTTCGTACATAATAATGAGTGTAGACTCTACTGGTGACAGTCCAACACTGAACCACGTCAACAGTTAGACCAACCAAAGCAAGACTACCCAGTGGGTTAACTCTATCAAACCTGTTAGAATTTATTATTAGAATCACATAAGGCATGTATTTGATATCTACTTTGTGCCTAGCATATGAATCAAATGGTAAATGAATTGTATGTCCTGGTTATACTTTTCTGTTTCTTAATATATATGTTTGCAGTTATGGCTCATGTTTTGTCTATTTTGGTAATTTGATTCAGTGATATGCATAATATCAAGACTACAAGAGTTGTTTAGTTGAACAACTTTTGTGATTTTATCGAAACTGAAATGTCTCATAAGGTAATAACTAATGAATGATCTGAATTCAGACCCTATCTGTACAATTGAGTGCTGGTTTTGTTTACAACTTTCGTGGTTAATATCCGATGTTCAAGGGCTTGAGATATCAAAGGTTATGAACATATCAACTCTAAATATGCTGTGACTTCTCACGGCCAATCTTTAGACTTCCCGAATTCAAGATCACCAGAGATATTAAATTTACAACCAAGGATGATGCAAAACTGTTTTTTTTCTTAGTTGCGTGCATGTGTTTTGTCCGCCAAATGATTCTTTTTTTTTGCTTGCTATTGATAAAGTTCTGCTTAATTTCTAGAAGGTTGGGATGATGACTTTCAACATGTCTGAGTGAAATGAAGCACAGTTACGAGTGTCTGCAGCTTTGCGGGGTAACTGGTAAGTATGCAACCATGACATTTATTTGTTGTTCGATTGTTCAGACCTGAGCCTCAAAATCGTGTATCCCAACATGTAATAACTATTATTTACAGAATTTTATAAAACTTACACAAGTATCATTTAGAATATGTTTGGTTGTCTATGTTATATATGGTATAGATTTTGCAGCAGTATCATATAAATTATTATTTGACCTGTATGTGTTGTTGAAAAGTAAATGATTTGATCCTTTAATGTTCTTTTTTATAATGTATGTATATTTTTAATAAAAGAATTAGCTTCCTTATCTACCATGTACCTTTAAAAACAAAGAGGTAACAAATATACCATATATCATGTTCACTTATCAAAAAAAGAAATACAATAGGCCCATTTGTTTCAACAAACTGTGATACGTGTATTTATAAAAAAAATCGTAGCATAGCATCACACTAACGTTTTTACATATATAGGTTATATAGCTGCATGCATCTTGGTTGCCTTAATTCATACCCTAATAGCCTAATGACATGTAATAATACATATATAATAGGCTATATATGTGGAGCCTATAATATTGTTCCATATTCAACTTTAACGTATTTGAACATGCTTAAATGGACTAAGACGGTTTAACCATTCATCGAATGGATGTTAAATTATATAAATTTCAAACGATATAAGACATGTATAGTCTATAGATATTTTTTAATTGGCGGCCTATTGATCGTAAAACCTCAAATCGATCGTTTTAATTATATATGAAAAAGATGATTCTAAACTGGCCTGGCATAATGGTTTTGGACCTAAGAGAAGGACCCACACAAAACTCTAATTCACAACTTGGATCCAGGATTTGATTAATTAGGCAGCAAGTAACACGTAATTAATCTGACCCGTTAGGAGATAAGTGAAACCTACACCCACCATTAACAATTTCAGTTTTTAAAGTTTACATGTACTTTAGTTTTCATGTTTTTGCAGGTTAATCTGTTTTGCCAGAGGTTTTCATCTACGTCTTTCTTCGGTAATTTCTCTCATTTATTTTATGCGTTTGGTTAATGCTAATCCATGCTTTGTTTTGTATTCTTGCAGGTTGACCTGTTCAGTCCTGTAGAGTAGAGATTTGACCAGGTTTGGTTTGATTCAAACGTTCATTCTTTAAATGGTTCCACTAAACCTGTCTATAATGTTTTTTTGTTGTAACTTTCATGGTCCAAATTAGGTATATCATGGCAGAAGTTCCATTACTACTATTTATATTGGAGGTGGTATCAAGACTTCCAGCAAAATTTGCTTGTTAATGTAAGCTTGTGTGTAGGGACTGGTGCACAATTATTTTAACAGAAACTTTTGTTAAGGCTCACATCTCCAAATCTCATGAACTAAAAATTTTAGCCACTTTATGCCGAGATAATTCCTTTCAAACGTTAGGTTTCGGAGGGTCGATGTTGGATTCTGATGCCCCTGTTCACCTTCCGTTCAGAATTCAACCATGGGATTTGAAGGTTTTAGGCGTCTTAGATGGGTTGCTTTGTGTTTGCGTTGTAGATACACGTGAGATCGTGCTGTGGAATCCTCTTACAATTGCCTACAAAAAGTTGTCAAAAAACAAAACCATGTCTTTTTATGATCCTGGTGGCGATATATTAGGGTTTTATTCCAACTCTTCTCAGGATTATAGGCTTTTACATGTAACACGTTGTCAAGAAAAATTTGTTTCTTATGTTTACTCGGTGTCGTTGGATTCCTGGAGAGAGATACCTTTTTTGTGGAAATGGAGTATCATTCTCGCAGATTTGGTTTGTCATGTTCGACATTATGCGGAGACGCTCTCTTTTTCTTGGTTAGCAATAGTTGGAGGTCGTATCTTCAAACGGTTCTACGCTTTGACGTAAATTCTGAACAATTTATGAATATATCCGTACCAAAGTTTAGCTACAATGGTGATTATAAGATACACATTGTTAATGTCCATAACGACATTCGACTATTTGTTATACATGGGCTGCATGAATATGATTATTCCTTTGACGTATGGAAGATGATGGGTGATGAGTGGTCTTTGGTGGTTTCACTATGCAAGGCAATGCCCATTAGATTTCCTGAGGAATTCTATGTTAAGTATGTCGCGAATAAAGACAAATGGCTTCTTATGATGAATTGTGATGATGCTTATGTGTTAGACTTTAGTATGAATAAGGTCATTTACTTCTATCCTCCCGAGTACTTTAATATACTGCAAGGAGCAGCATACAACGAGACACTTCTTTCCCCAAATATTTAGTCGACGTTGCGTGCTTTGAACTACATGTGTAAGTTAATAGATTACTAGATTATTATGTGTCTTAAGTTAATATTCATTCATTACAAAATAGTGATTTTGACATGTTTGTTTCTTTTTCCTACATTAATTAGAATGTCGCTATACATGGATGAGATCTACGATATTCCAGGTGACACCTGCTTCTATGTTTGATGAAGAGTGGTGGGCAAACTTTGGTGATGAGGTCATCGAAATTTGCATAGCGTACGACGCAGATTGACCTCCTCACAATGGAATTCATTGATACCCGGTTTTTTATTTTAAATCTGCTATGTTATTAATGATATCTAAAAACAATGTTGATGACTTATATCTTAAAACTCTTTTGGTTTTAAATCACAAGGGTAGAAAAGTTAAATAGATAATATAAATTAGAACACTAACAGACTTATGATAAAAAATATACGACGAGAGTATTGATAAACTAACAAAAAACAAGTATAAGACGTTGTAACCAATGAATATGCATATACCGTATTATAAGTTGACATCAGAGCGCACCGCGCTAAAAAATGAATAACACGATGTAATTTTTCGTGCCGCCATATACGAGCGATCAAATGACGAATAATGCTTATGTACTGCTGCCACCGCAACACGCGGGTACATTACTAGTATATATATATATATATATATATATATATATATATATATATATTACTATAATATATAGATAGGAGAGAGAATGTTGAATGTTGAAAAATTAAGAATTGTACAAGACTTATAGCATGGTGTACAAATATTTATTGCAAGGTGTTGAAAGTTCTAAAATGTACAAATAGTTAAGCATGATGTACAAACCCTTTATCCTTTCCACTCTTCTATCGTGACCTTGCTGAGAGATTCAAATTTTAAACCTAGAACTCTTCTTTTTGCTCTAATTCAAATAAAAACAAGAAAACCCAGACAAAGTAAAACCATATTCAGTAATAAGTTGCTTTTTGACTGTGTCTATTGAATAAAACCCTATTTTTTCACATTCATCTGATTTTCAAATCTTCAATCACAAGAACAGTCTCTATCACGATCTCCATCTTTTAAGAGTGTTCTTCACAAAATTCGTCGCTCTCCATTGAATTAGGGTCAGGATCAGTTGGCAATTTCCGGTTGATGGATGCGTTCAAACCACCAACATCTAGTCCTTTATTGCAAGCCTTCCGAGATTTTAGGGTCAGATTCAATTTGTAACCCGTTTCTTCTGATTTGTGAGCTAGGGCTTCACTCATCATCATCTGAAAGGAAGCAGGTATCATCTCAACTACGAATATAATACTAATAATCTTCGTAAATTTGAATCGGATCTAGGTTTTGATAATCTTATCCTTAGAGATTTGGGTGTTTCCGATTTCACTTGATCTCCTGGCACACGAAAATTTTAATTTCGAATCTGCTCTCTCTCTCTTGCTGTCACATCTGAAGAAGATGACAGTGATGCTGGTGCGAGAGGTTTTGACGGTAGAATTCCATATCCCTAACTAATTACTTCGGTTTTTTAATCGCTTCTGCTAATTCATCGGATTTCAGGCGCAAATCTCAATCGATTTCATCCATAATTACTTCGAATCATCCACCAGGCTTTGTTCGAGCGCTTTGTTCTCATGTGGTCAGTTTGTTTTTTGATATTTTCGCTTCTGCATGTATATCGGTTTCACTTTTAGGGGTTTATATTTTCTTTTTTGGATCATGATGTTTTATTTGTTTGTTTTCTTGAGTTATTTAGATCTTGTCATCTTGATATTGCTTTAAATAAGTAAATCTTTAACCTATTATACAACAGCAGTCGCAGAGAAAAAACAAGGAGAGGATTTTAAGGTTCTTACAAGTCCAGCAACGTTCATATTTAGACATCTTCTTATTTTTGTTGCAGGTTTTGAGATTTTCGTTTCTATTTGCAAGTATTTATCTAGATTATTAGATTGTGTATGTGTCATTTATCCCGTTGTATGTATGTATTATTCGTTATATTATCTTAAAACTTGAAGGTTCTCATAGGAAGTCATTCTAGGATGCAATGGCAACTAAGAGGCTAAAGGAATTGCTAGAAGCCCAGTAGTCTACCCGTGACCAGCTAAGGTATATTCTTGCTTCATATATAATTATTATGTAAACGTAAAAAACATATTGGTGATAGAGCGACAAGATGGTGACAGAGAGGCTGGTGTGAATCCTCTTATTTTTTATCCTAACTGCATTGGCTTGTTTGACTTCTTGCTTCAAATCTTATTTATATCATGACAGGTAGCTCTGGCTAACACCATTCAGTTTGACCTTTAAATGCAACCACAGTTAGTTAATCCGTACTTTTGAACCATGATATAGTCTACATGTTTGTTTGGTTCTTTCTTATAGTCTCTACATATGGCATTGCATTCTAAGTTTTCTTCCTCAAATAGTCACTCGGGATGCTTTATAATGGTAAAAAAAAAGTCAACATAGCAGAATATTGGTTTGTAACCATATGTTAATTGCTTAATATAAAACATTCTGCTTGATACAGGGCATAATTCCGCCTCTCCTATCTGATTAAGAATTGTTATGCACTTATGCTTTTTTCTGAAATCTGGTTAAGATACATTGGTGTTCCTTAATCACTACATTAAGCAAACGGAGACACACAAAACATGTTTTTATGTTTGTTTTTTCCTATGTGGTTTTACTATAAGAGAAAGTAGAATTGTTTTGTGTAGACGTCAACTTTATTGCATCCATCGCTTGCACATAGTGTAACACCCCAACCGACGGTGGAATTTACGTCGGGGCGCTAAGATTGTCCACATGCTCACAACACTATTAAAGTTGTTATATTTAATCATGCCAATTTTCATAAACAACCAACAAAGTAAAACATAAACATGTCACAAAATATTGAGTCCATACATCTCATAAAAGTTCTAGTTTTAATTATAAGGTCTACTAAGTCCCATGCATAATCCTAAGGCATCGATAACAAGATCAAACAACACCACCTACAACATGTAGAAAATACGATCAACTACAAGAGTTGGCGAGTAATCATAGGTTTAGATACGTAAATGATAAATAGTACAACATGCGATTATATGTTAAACCACGAACACAAGCATAGTAAAACATAAGTGAAACATAGCACAAGGGGGTCGACGTAACCCAAGCCCTCGGCATTTAGGCTTTCAATCACAAGGCGCCACACATGAGGCAGGCCAAGTGGGTTGCCAGACCAACGGATCCATTATTGTAACCCCGACTCAAATGAGTTAATGGGAATACGTCTATGAACATGAACATGAACATGAGCAACACATAAGTAAAACACACACAACACAATCCATAGCAATGATCAATCAAGTTCACGTATACAAGGCACATAGATCTAACACATTACTCGCATGTGGTTTTGAAAATCAAGTTCAAGAACATGATTCGGATATGGTACATGTTGCACCCCAAAACTTAAAAGAAAAGGGGCTATGATACTCACCTCACAGGTGAATCGAGAAGAAATATAAGCGATAGCGATGCGCGAAAATCACGTCCGGAGATCACCTTGACGATTGACCGAGATTGAGCCGAAGACAAAAAGATAAGTGAGTATAGTGACAACCGTGACTTAACACGACACGGCATGACCAACCCACGACTCATTGGTGTTTTACTCAAGTGATAGTGTACGGGCTTAGTTTAGGTTTAAGTCTATGCCCTGAATAAGGTTGAATGGTCCTAATCTAGCAAACTAGCATTGAAGTCAAACTAGGTCAACAAAAGTTAACAAAAGTCAATTCTCATGATAATAATTCAAGGTAATTCACATGTTTATCATATATGACCCGATCTAACATAACCTATAATAGATTTTATAGATCTATTCATGAGGTAAATCAAGTTCATTTGAAGCATAAAAATGGAGTCTTGATGAGGAAATCCCTAGATCTAGCCCAAAATCACATGTAGTACATAGATCTATCCTAGATCTAAGATAAAGGTGCAACCTTGATGACATATGACATGGATTTTAGTATCTAATAGCATGCAAGGTCAGATCTAATCAATTTCCAACATAAAAATCAAGTCTTGATGCATAAAACCCTAGATTTATACCCTAAGAGCATGCATAATCATAGATCTAGGCCAAAAACATAATAAAGTTACAACCTTGGACCAAGAAATCAATAGATCTAGATGAAGAGTTGATTTAGAATATAGATCTAGCCTTAAGAAGTCATAAAGGTCAGATCTTGATGAATCGGGTTGAGGATCAATACTTACCGGTAAACCAAAAAGATGAAGAAAAGGGGTGAAAAGGGAGGATCCAAGCTTCAATCTTCAAAGTTGGTATTAGGGCTTGTTTAGAGGATTTCCAGGGGTTTTGGGACGTTTAGGAGCTAATAGGGGCTGAAAGTGGAGAGCATGGGGGCTAATGATGTTTAAATAGGGAGCTTATTAGGGTTTGGCTGGAAACACACTTCCCAGCGTACCGCCTTGGGCTTCATGAAGCTCCAGGCGATACGCCTAGTGCCTGCCCGAGTAACTACTTTGTTGTTTCATCGTTTCGTGTGCTTGGTTTGTCGTTTTTTCGGTGTTTTCGAGTCCCGTTTTCTCCCAAATCACCTAATTAATGGTCCCATCAAGTTCATTACATTAAATCCACTCAAAATGATAACAAATATGTCGCGTAGCACTAATGTATGCACAAATTAGGTCAAATCATGCAATTTTGGTCGGTTTTGCCGTACATATCACTTTTAAGCAATTCACCTACGATTTGTGACTTGATCTAGTGTGTGATGACTCGTAATATCATGTGTGTTTATAAGTGACTATAAAACTCATAAATATGACAAATATGATATATGATACTTGAAAACGTGATCTCCGATTAAAATCGAAATTGGGCGGGATTTACCGAACGTTCACCATTTTCGTTCTAAACCTCAAATCCTTGCACGTCCTTGCTTGTATTCACATGTATGCTTAACTAGTATCACATACAAGTCTCGTACATGCTCGGATTGCTTGAATTCCTGGTTAAACGTTATTGGTGACGAGTTCGCGTAGAATCCAAAATAAGCACAAATCAACTCAATAATCATAATAACGAATCAAATCACATCAAAAGAGGTGTAGAACACCATAGAGAACATAACTCTTCATTTATTTTCGATCACGGTAATTATTACATGAATTCGGGTCAGATCTGACAAATCGGAAACCCGAAATGTTACAGTCTCCTTACTTTTGGAAATTTCGTCCTGAAATTAAGAAACAACATAAGGGAAAACAAACTAAGCAAACAACTGGGGATATTTGGCTTTCATCTGATCCTTACGCTCCCAAGTGAACTCCGGTCCACGCTTGGACTCCCAACAAACCTTAACAATCGGGATGCGGCTACGCTTGAGCTTCTTGATTTCACGGTCCGTGATCTCAACGGGTCTCTCAACAAAATGTAGAGACTCGTCAATCCGGATATCTTCAAGTGGAACTTGAAGATTCTCATCAGCCAAACATTTGCGAAGGTTCGAAACATGGAATGTAGGGTGGAGATTAGCCAGCTCAGGAGGAAGATCAAGCACATAGGCCATCTTACCGACCTTCTCAAGAATTTTGAATGGACCGACAAAGCGGGGTGCTATTTTCCCCTTTTTACCAAATCGGAAGACGCCTTTCCAAGGAGATACCTTTAGGAGGACAAGGTTGCCTTTTTTTTCAAACTGAAGGGGTCTATGTTGTTTATCAGCATAACTTTTCTGACGACTTCTAGCAGCAAGAAGATTGTCGCGAATTTGGGAGATTTTATCAGTCGTTTCTTGAATCAACTCAGGACCGGTGATTTAAGATTCACCGACCTCGGACCAACAAATAGGGGAACGACATTTGTGACCATAAAGAGCCTCGAATTGTAGAAACGAGATACGATCTTACTACTGCGTGTATCAATCAATCATAGCAACAACGGATGTAAATAAGAGAATTCTTATTGATCACTTGAAGATACAATGAAGTTCTCTCTAGTTTCTCTCTCTAGAAACACACACAGAAAGGTGTAGAATGACAGAAGTGTTTCACTGGTTCTCTGCACATTCTAACACGAACCTATTTATAGTAAGTGACATAGCACCTAGCGTACCAAACTGGTACGCCGGACCATATGATCCACCGGATCATATGGTACGCCACCAACCAAATAGACACTACAACTCACTTTAAGACATGCTCACATAGATACAATACACGAGACACTCATAGCATAGGAATATGCTCTAACAAACTCCCCCTTAACGTGTAGTGTATCTATATTCTAACTAAACTTCAGTCTTCAATCTTCAACAAAGTTGCATCCGATCTTTGACTTGAAATCTTGTCAGAAATAGAGCTTGCATGGCTAGATCTCTCTTTAATTATCTTTGCACTTCAAGATCCACTTGTGAAAAATACTTTATACTCCCCCTCTCACCATGCTTGAGTCTTGAGATCTTTTGGAGCATTGACAATTGTTTCATCAAAGTCAGTATTTGAACTTGTTGATTTCTCTTTGTCTGTAGACAAAGAACCAGACACACCCTTTTGAGCTTCAGAATTTTCAATACTCTTACCTGTTTCCTTTTTCTTTCCTTCAACCGATTGAGAACTAACAAATTCAGAATAATCACCAATCTCAGCCTTGTCTTTCAAATCATGAACGCCTTCTTTGAGACTTCCTGGTGGCGAGACTGTCTTGTTAAACATCTTCTCAAAATTTTCATCTTTGGCTAGAAAACTTGTAAAAGATTGTGAGTTAGTAACATTGTTCAAAAGACGTTTTGAATCAATGACTTCAATCTTTAATTCAGAAATTCTTTGATGAGCTTCAGCCAACTCTTTTTCTGTTGCAATGAGCTTCTTTGCCACTTTGTTAGTTTCATACTTTTGCAATCTTAACTCATCTAATCCGGCCACCAATTCCTTCTCGCGTTTATCTTCATTTCTTTTCTGAATATCCAAATTTGCATTTTGCAACTTGTTCACTCTAACCAACTCCCTCTTCTCATCAAGTAACTTTTCCATATCAGTCTGATAAGATTGAATCTTAGTAGCTTGATCACCAGAAAGTTAAGTAAGAGTATCAAGTCTGGACTTTGATTTATCAAAAAGATTTTGAAAATCTTTTGCAGCATCCTCAGCTTCATCTTTCCATTTCTTCACTTCTTGAACTAATTCATCCTTTTCTGCAGATAATTTTGTAAATTTCTTTTCAAATTCCTGCTCAACACCTTGAAACTGCAACTCTTTTTCAATTAACTCTGTCTGAAAACCTGAAAACTTTTCTTTTTGAGATTCTAACTCTTGGATCATAACTTCCAACTTTTCTCTATCAGCAACCAAATCTTCTTTTTCCTTAACTAAACCTTGAATCATTTTATCTTTTTGAGAACAAAACTCACAGACAGATTCATAACCACTATTTCCATAACTACTAACATCTGAATCAGAATCTGTTATCTCTTCTTCGTCATCACTGTGAACAATCTGAGCAACAAAACAAGACTCATCAGGAAAATCAGCAGCCCAATCATAACCTTCATGCGATGTTTGTTCTTTTGATGCAGAAGAAATAGCAGTCAAAGCAATTTGAGGTGAAGCAGTTTTATCAGCTGTCTGAACCACCTTTTCTTTTGCGGGACACTCACGAGCAAAATGACCATATTTGGAACATTTGAAACATTTGATCTGTGACTTATTTAAACCAAGTTTGTCTCCTTGAAAAATAGATGTCGTTCCATGTTTCTTAATAAACCTTCTACCTCTTTCAGTTAGCATAGCAAACTGCCACTCCAAATCTAATTTGTTCAACTGATCTTCATCCATATGATCTAAATCTTCTCTATATAGACAAGATTTACCAATTTGACTAAATATATCGCCAGAAGAAGATGATATGAATCCAGATAACAACGCAACTAAATCTTCAGCTGACTTCCCATTAATCGAACTAGCAGATGATCTATCAGGAGTAGTGAAACTGCACCCCCTTGATGAACTTTCATACTTTCCTGATCCATGATCAGCAACAAATGCTGTTTGAGGTGGATTTGATGTATCATAACCAGATGATTTAGACTTTGCATTGATACTTGCAGAATTTTGTCCATGATATAACTCAGGATTTTGTAATTGAGCAGTGGACTTGTTTGAATTCATCATTTCCATTTCTCGAGCATGAAGCTTTCCAGTCAAATCATGAAATGATAATGTGGAATAGTCTTTGTCATGAGTAAGCAACAACACATAATTTTCCCATTTCTCTGGTAATGCTTCCATCAATTTCTCTTTCAATTCTTCCTCGGTCTTTTCAATCTTGACTACTTTCATCTCACTAATTAGATGTGAAAATCTTGAAACAAGAGCATAAATATTTTCTTTGTCGTATTGTTGAAAATTTTCAAATTCTTTGTTCAACACTTTCCTTCGACTCTTCTTATACTGATCATTGCCTTCACATCGAGCAGATAAAGCATCCCATAACTGTTTAGCCTTCTTGCAAGTACTGAATTGATGTAACAACTCAGTAGGTAAAGCCATGGTAAGATAACCATAAACTTTTTGTTCAAGTTCATAACTTCTTCTTTCATCCTTATCAAAATCTTGAATTTCTTTATATTCCCCATTGTCAGTTGGACGCACATACAGCGTTCGAATCGGAATCCACAAATCAATATCATTTGTGCTGATGTATGCAGAAAAACGTTGCTTCCAATTTTGATAATCTTCCAATTTTAACAACTTGGGAACTTTCTGACTTGTTCCTATTTCATTATCAAAATTGAGCATAGCTTGTACCGTGCTTTGCATAGCCGCAAACGCTTGAAAATCGGACATTTTCCAACGTAAAATGATACTTCAAAACTTCGAACTCAAAAATGAAGGTCTTCCAAGCGGATTTTGGGGGTCAAAACTAGACGGTACTGGCCGTAGGCGGGTACAAGTCCTAGATCTCGGAAAGACGAACGTTTTGGCTGGTATTGGTTTCCGTAACTCCAAACGGTTTGCAAGTTACGTCAGTTTTAGTGAAGGTCACTTGTCTGCCAGCGTACCAAAACAAATCAACGGACCAGTTCCGGACCAAAACAATCAGGCGGATCAACTTTGTACTAGCGGACCAGATTCCGGATCAGATGAACTAGCGGACCAGAATTATACTAGCAGATCAGATGCGGACCAGATATCTTCAGCGGATCAGATATTGCTACGGCGGACCAAATTTTGGTACGGCGGACCAAATGATACGCTGTAACTGTCGCGGACTAGATTGATGAAGATTACCTGCGCGGACCAACCGGCGGACCAGGTGTTCCTTGAGCGGACCAGACGCGTTTCACGCGGATTTCGATGGATTTTTCGAATTTTTTATGTATTGAGCTAGAAAATGGATCAGTAAGGTGCGAAATCACTCCAGAAACACTCAGAAATCATTTTTTTATCACAGAAACACTCGGAATTGGAAGAATTTGATGAAAATGTGAAGAAACCCAAACTTTCTCTCTCTAAAAAACCGAAAATTTGATTAAAAACACAGCAATAGAGCAACCTGGCTCTGATACCACTTGTAGAAACGAGATACGATCTTACTACTGCGTGTATCAATTAATCATAGCAACAACGGATGTAAATAAGAGAATTATTATTGATCACTTGAAGATACAATGAAGTTCTCTCTAGTTTCTCTCTCTAGAAACACACACAGAAAGGTGTAGAATGACAGAAGTGTTTCACTGGTTCTCTGCACATTCTAACACGAACCTATTTATAGTAAGTGACATAGCACCTAGCGTACCAAACTGGTACGCCGGACCATATGATCCGCCGGATCATATGGTACGCCACCAACCAAATAGACACTACAACTCACTCTAAGACATGCTCACATAGATACAATACACGAGACACTCATAGCATAGGAATATGCTCTAACACGAATGGAGCAAT